>VFFE01007052.1:15843-39705 GCA_008921705.1 Burhinus oedicnemus
GCTGTTTAGTGCTATAAAAGACAGTAACTCTAATCAAGTATATAGATTCATTAAGGGCCATACTAGATCTGTGTCAAATATGTGACCCTCCAATCTGCGTGCAGTTAGCTGAGGCAATACTATTTCCTCATTATTATCTTGAATTTATTGTCCATGAAATAGGCTGTTGCCTGCTTTTCTATCAAAACAAATATAAAGACTAATCTGGCACATAAAAATGTAAGTTAGAATATTGATTCCTACTAGCTGATCTAGATATACTTATTACTGATACAATGGTCTTTAGAAACTGACGATATTTTCCATAAAATAATAACACATTTTCATTTTTAGGAATTTGCTCTTTAGCATGGGTTTTCATTAACTTCATGAAAAAGAAACAAATCATATTATGGATCTCTTATGTAAAATATAATGTGTGTTCAGAAGTTTTAAAATGCGTCAGGCCATTGGTGATGTGAATTGTGTACAAGTCATGAAAGCCAGGAAATAAAATTATGAGAAAAGTGTGCTTTTAAATAATTAAAGATTCCCAGGCAACTTAGTCTCCCAAATTAAGATTTTTAAATGCAGATTTTTTGAGATACAATGAAGAAAAAAAAATATTGATGAAAAACATAGTTTTCTTTCATTCAGATTTAAAAATTCCCTTGCATTGTCAACTTTGTATCCCTAATTTAATTTACTTAATTTGAAAGTTAAGTTTACTAACTTGTAGAAAGTAGAATGTTTTCTTAGTGTTCCCTCAAAAATAAAATATAAACTGTGGTTAGCAGCAATAATACATTCAAAGTGCTTTAAAATGTAAGCCTTAATGTATTTCCCAGGTTAAAGGTTACAGCAATGTGCCCTTGTGGCCAAGAAGGCCAATGGCATCGTTGGGTGCATCAAGACATGTGTGGCAAGCAGGTCGTGGGAGGTTATCCTCCCCCTCTGCTCTGTCCTGGTGAGGCCACACCTGGAGTCCTGTGTCCAGTTCTGGGCTCCCCAATTCAAGAAGGACAGGGAACTGCTGGAGAGGGTACAGCAGAGGGCTGCAAAGATGATTAGGGGACTGGAACATCTTTCTTATGAGGAAAGGCTGAGGGACTTGGGTCTTTTTAGTCTGGAGAAGACTCAGAGGGGATCTTATCAGTGCTTACAAATACTTAAAGGGAGGGTACCAGGAGGATGGCACCAGTCTTTTTGCAGTGGTGCCCAGTGATAGGACAAGAGGTAATGGGCACAAACTTGAATGTAGGAAGTTCCATCTGAACATGAGGAGGAACTTCTTTCCTTTGAGGGTGGCAGAGCACTGGAACAGGTTGCTCAGAGAGGTGGTGGAGTCTCCGACTCTGGAGACATTCCAAACCTGCCTGGACACCATCCTGTGCAACCTGCTGTAGGTGACTGCTCTGGCAGGGGGGTTAGGCTAGATGATCTCCAGAGGTCCCTTCCAGCCCCGGGGATTCTGTGATTCTATTGTAGACTATTTTATTACACAGCAGTCATGCCCACATTTTCTGTTTTGAATATAACACTGATCCTTCAGTGATGTTAAAATTCCATTCAACTTGGACATCAATAAACAGTTAATGACACCTTCACTGGAGAGAATATTTATTTTTTTAAAAAATGTAAATTGGATGGGGTTTGTTGGTTTTGTTGGTTTTTACTACGCTGCTACAATTTCCAAAAATATAGTAGTATCTTTTTTCTCACCAGTGTTTGAGCTTCAAAAGCCATAATTTGACTTCCAGAAATGTCTTTGGTCTACATAGCCAAACCTTTTATCTCATTTCTGAATTTAAAAAAAAAAAAAATTTCTTTTTAAAGGCTTGATTTTGACAGCTAAATACTAATTTACTAAAGAGGTGCTGCGTTTTAGGCTCTTTAGCACAAGTCCCACCTTTCTTCTAAGTCACTGGTAAACGAGTCTTTTAGCAGGTCCTGATCAGGCTCTGGCCTCTGGCTGTTCAGGCTTAAGGTGACTGGTATGTCCCTTCCTCACCCTTCAGAGATGCCACAGGTTTTGGGGAACTGATACTTTTTCATGCTTATTTACACAAAACCTCATTTATTGGAAGCCATCGTGCCTCTGTTGCTCTCTGTAGTGATCCCAAAGACAGGTAGAAAATTATTCCACTTTCACAGCTGTGCTGCAGTTTAAAACTATTTCTCTTAAATGCACGATTCCAGCAGTAATGAAAAAGCCTGTCACTATCATTAATTGCCTATTTATAATATTATAAAATGTTCTACTCCATAGGCTTCACTGCAGCCTAATCTGGAAATTCTGGAATGTTTCTGTGGAGCCCTAGCTCTCCTTTCCCTTCTATACTTTCCATTCATTTTAATTGATCGAATTGATGAATTGTTGTCTATCCATAATTCCAAATAGATCAGTTTGAGCTGCAAAGTTCAGATGATATCTGAATTTAGTGGCTTCACAGGTGTCTGTGGACTTTCTGTGGCCTTTAATCCCATTTGGCATAAGTTGTTCTATTTATTTTAGTAAAAGTTTATTACATTTATCTCATCAAAGCAGAGTGCAAGATCACTTCAGAGTCACTTGTAACTGAGTTCACGTCAGTTCAGGAGCTCAAGGGCATGGGTCTTCAGATGTTAAGGCAGCCAGAAGATATGGGGTTTAATTAATCTTTATTCTGTCACTGAGTTAAATACAGTTCTTCTGTTTTGATGAGTTAAAATAAAACTTTCTTTAGGGCTATAGCCAGGAAAGTTTGCTACTGCCTGTCCTTTAGGGACTCTACTGCAGGGTACTGGACCCATTTATCATGAAAATAGGACATTAAAGGAACTGTGCTTTTAAAAGATGTTCTCTGGAGGTGTGTTAATCCATGGCTAAACTGGTTGTACACAGTTTCTGAGTGGAATCATTCACTTAGCACTGTGCTTCCTTCTCCTCAGGTCTATAGTGGAGCAAACTAATGACAACACATCCATAATCTTTTTCTACGAATCCTTCAGATTTTTGACATAGGAAAAAAATATGGGTGCTGAGTATATTTAGCTAACTGTGTACTAATGTTTTTTTGTGTTCTAAAGGTTTAAACTCATATTTCTGGACTAGCTATAGAGGAGATAGCAGTGTTAGCACCTGGCAATTCATTTTGTTATCTCTGTGACAGGGTACAGTTGTTCTTCAGAGTGATGTAACACCCTAGCGGAGGGTATCACGCCTGCTGTGAGAACTGAGATTTCTTTTTGGTTAGAAAGGGGAAAAAGAGAGGTCGGTAAAAGAGGAGGACGAGACCTCAGACAAATAGCAAGTGTTAATGGTTCACAGAGAAGGCGAAAAGAGCAAACATTGCCTATGTAGAACAGCAATTCTGGGTGAGTAGTTTATAGGAAAAATGAAATGGGTCAAACTTAACTCAGTGTACACCTGAACTATTTCATTTATAAGTTCTGTATTTTTCTCCTTAATTTTCATAATTTTTATCTTCTCTTAAGTGTTCTTGCATAACCTGATATACTTTGGATGGCACTGGAGCATTTATATAGGTGATCCAGTAAGCTTTCCTGCCCTTCGCTGTGTTGTGGGAGGATGAAGTTGTGTGCTGTTTCCTGAAATTCAGGATGAAAACTGAGTCTACGTATTTCAGTTTCACCACCTAAAAACTTCAGGTGGACAGAAAATCTAACCCAATAACAGCATGCATCTCAGGCTGGCACAGAAGTCTGTTTATGCAGGTTATGGCTGGTTTAAGAAACCTCTGAACTGTCACGTACCATCTGAATTAATGAGGCTGTACAGGTCTAAGGTCCCTAAGAAGACCCATCTAGATTAGAATCGATTAATCCTGTGGTTGGCTGCATGTTATTATAAGAGTGACAACAGATGTAGGTTTTTCTTCAGCGTAATTTCATAAAGATCATCAACTGCATTCTTTAATTAGTGATGATTGCCCATAACTTGACTCTAGTGAAAATTTCTCCAAAACCATTAACCCACATTTGATGAGAAGTAACTTTGTGAAGAAAAATAAAAGTCAACGATATGATTTATAGTGAGAAAATGTGTTCAGAAGAATTCAACATGCCATGTGGAGTCAAGTGAAGTACAAATCCCTTCAAATATTTGAATTATTGACAGAATTTATATTTCTATATTCTGCATGTAATTCCAGCTTCCTATTGAAGTCATTACTTTTTCACTTTGGTGAATAAAATTAACTGTAAAAATCAAAGTGACTGAAAGATATTGTAAGTATCATACAGATATGCCTGAAATGAAAGCTGCAGTTTTGAAGCCCTTTTACCGTTGAAGAACTCAGAAATAATCTGGTCCAAATTTTATAGCTGTTGCCTCTGTAATCAGCTAATATAAAACCTGTGATCCAAATACTAATAAAGATTTTTTTTTTTCTTGAATATAAAAGCTAAGAAAGCTAAGACCAGTGGAACACTGAAGACAAAAGAGTTTGTAAGATACTAATGTGGAAAAACAGTAAAACCGTAAGCTTAAGGAATCATCTTGGCTTGTTAAATATCTCACATTCTGTAACTCTACAGAAATAATTCCATAAAAGAAATTGATCACTTCCTAAATGCCACCTAAATGGTTTGTCACCTGTTTGCACGGTGTTACAGGTATCATTTAAAAAACTATGCTCCAGATGAATAACGGACATTACAAACAGACCTTTAAAATTTTTGCTTTGTGCTTTTGAATCCAGTGAACAATCAATTGAACATCACAAAATCTATTAGGTATCTAGCCTTTAATTTCCTACCCTTCAATATTAAATGGTCAAAATAAGAGCTTGTTTTAGAGCGATTATGGTGACTGTAACGAGGCCTGACACTTGTGACACTTCAGCCACACAACCACCAGCAGCTCCATCACAACAAAGGAGCTCCGAGCGCAACACATTGTAGTGGTCGGGGGAGTTCTGAGTTCTCAGCTTTGCACAGCAGGTGTGGTCGCACATCTCTGCACCCCTAAACACACATGCTCATCCAATCTGACAGATTAGACAATGGCACAAAAAACCCATCGCTGGTGCTTAAACAAAGACTTCATCTCTAAAGAGACAAAGCTGCGCGCTGAATGTGTTGCCACTAGTAAATTTTCCAAATGGAAAACAACGTATATTTTATTAATGAAAAACAAATTGAGGCAGGGATGACAAATGCATTGGCTTTTTTTGACATTTTAAAAATGTGTATTCTCTTTCCTTTTAATATTTACCTTCATATCATTCTGCAAATGATTTTGTTAATTAGTTGTATCTTCTGTGTGCTTTACACAACAAATGCAAGGAAGCTAGGGGACCACACTAAGAGAGATTAAAAATCCATCAAGCAAGTGAAATATGATTTTGCAGTCTTTAGTGTATAAATAGCTTCTTTTCTTCTTTATTACTCATTTAGACAGAAACATAAACATACGAACTGGAGTCTTTAAAGTCATCGCTACCTTGGTGTTTGAAAAATTTATTTTTAAAGGTGGAAAAAATAGAAAACCTAATTTTCTATTCAACTTAACAGCAACAGAGCATTAAAAAGTGAAGCTAGAGATGTGCATATTTACCATGAGGGAATGAACTGGGCATTAATGGGCTCTGGAGGCTTATTTGGAGACAGCTGCACTTATCATGAATCAGGAAAGGGAAATAGCAGCCCTGGTGCGCTGTAGGTCAGTCACAAATGTCGACTTCAGAGAGCTGTAAATCTCCAGCATTACTTCAGCAGCCGACTCTCAGAATACCCTTCTAGCGTTTTCCTATAATTTAAAGATTATGTAAGGTGTATAGTGAGAGTGTTCGATGAAAATATTAATTTAGAGATAAATCCTGTAAACGCTCCAAAGCAGCAGCTTCTGCTGAGCAGGATCATCTTCTGGTACACTTCAAATAGGAATTGCTGCTAGTTTTGTCAACAGTAGGAGGTCATGGATGGCTGCCAAATAAAACAAGGCCTTTTTCACTAAAATGCTTTCAGTTCTAAGTAGTCACAGAATATCTTCCTGTACCGTTTTATTACTGATATTTAAACTTTGATATATTGTTTTATAGTGACAATTCCTTGAGACAGAAATCTTAATCATGAAATGAGCTGGAGTAAAAAGCAATTAATCACAGTTAACTCCTTCTGGCATGTCCAAAAATGTATTTTGTTGTTGCTTCTGAATGTTTTAAAGGCATTATCCAGGCTCACAGATTTCATATCCCACTGTGAGGCTGCTGGTTTTCAAAATCCAGTATTTACATGTTGAAATTAAAAGCTTTTAAGAAAAGTGGCACAACTTCTTAGCAAATTAACATTTTAATTACTATGAAATAGAAAGGGGGTTGTATTGTTTTAACTTCATCGGCATGAGCTATAGGAACAGACCTCTTAGCTCATGATAATAGAACCTTGTGGGTATATATGCAGATTATTTGATTTCTGCCCTGTTTGTAGGAAGACTTTTTGGAAAATATCAGGACAGTGAAAAAAAGATGAAGGTGAAAGTTCTAGTCTTTTTTGTAAGATAAAGTGAAATCAATGATAAGTTATATGTTTGCCTGTGATAACGTGCTCAGCTGACACAACTTCTAGTTCTGCATTCTAGGTTAAATGTCAACTTTGGGGTAATTTTCCATTCCCTCCTGGAATCAGTACTGACTTACTGCAATTTTCACTAATTTCAGAAGCAATGCTAGTACAATAAGAACCTATACATACGACAAATATGAAAACTTATGGCCTGTTCATTAACCTTCAGGAAAACTAATGGGTTAATGATTTTAAGAGGGCTTTTTCTCAAAGCCTCTTACATATGTACTCATACAGACTATGGAGGGACCATTTTACTTCAAAATCACACTTTCTATTGAAATACTGCCCCAAAACTGAACAATAGTGAATGATCACATGGCTCAGTAGAAATCCTGTCTTTCTGACTTCCAGAGGATGTGAATTATGCTGTAGCATCTTTGTAACTACTACAGTTCCAATATAAGCAATTTTTGATGTGTTAATTCTCATCCCACAAACCCTTCTCAAGGGCTCCTCTTTCCTACTCACAGTCTGTGAAACTTTTTTTATCCTTCCTATCTCTCCTCCCCATGCTAGAAATTGCTCAGCTGTCATAACCATGTTGAATTTTGCTGCCTGAAAGATAAAGAGAACTTTTCCATATTCTTGGGGTGGCAAGGAATTTTCACTGATAGTGCTACACAAATTTGTGCAGGATACCTGTTTAAAGAAATATTTAAAAGCCCAAACTTCTTTCTTCTTAGAAATATGCAGTTGTGCAATTGTTTTAAACACTCCAGCTATTCCCATAATGCTTTTTATATGCATGAGTAGTATAATTGATAGTGTCCTCTACCTTATTGATGCAAGCCTTCACACTTTTACCACAGGATAAATGAGGACTAGTTAGTCACGGGAGCTTCTGTCAACACAGCACCTTGACTCATCCTGGGAGTACATTCCTTCATCTAATAAACCAACAAAGCTATAGTCCTTTGGAGAAAAAAAGAAAAAAAAAAAAAAGAAAAAGGAAAAATTTTTAAAAAGATATATAGTTATACAAGTAAAGATTACATCATAACATATATTTACAAGGCAGGTGGATTATGATTGCATAAACAACCTTAATTCTGATATTTCCGAACTTCTCCATGCATAACTTTGCAACCAGAATGTTTTCAGATGGATCTTCATTAATTTTTTTAGGATTTTAAAAAAGGAAACTGAAAACCCAGAAATTCTGCCTATGCTCGTGGTTTCACATGTCTTTATATTTCTGTAGCAGGAAAGGAAGTTTTAAAACTCACAGATGCATACCTTCTGCTGACAGAATAAGACCCAGCAACAGTACATGATTACCCTCTAACTGGAACAGCACAGAAAGGGGTGCAACACTGCTGAAGTATTTTTACAGAGGGGAAATACACAAGGCTCTCCTCCTTTTCATCATCAAGCTGTCCCACCTCTGTCTTATCCCTGGCTTTCATTCAGGTCTCCATTTTCCTGCCTATATAACATCTTCTTTGCCTTGGGCTCTCTGAGTCCAGCTCTCACTCTAATCCCAAACTGTTTTCCCACTCAGGCTCAATTCCTCCTCACATGATGTTGCTCCAGCTCTCTTCCACCAACCACAACCAGTTGTCTACTCCAATCTCTCCTCTTTTCAGTTCAACCTCATTCACCTGAATGTGTTTTCACCTGCTGTTTTTTGGCCTCTCACCTATCCCACCTCTGCCACCCCTTCTCTCTCCTGCCCTCATTTGATCTCAGCATTTTCTTCTCTCCCACCAACTGTTCTTCAGTCCCACTGGCTGACAATTCCCACCTCCTGCTTCAAGGCATCAGTGCTTCTCAGAAAAAAAATTGTCAGGCAACATTAACAATACAAAAAATAGGTACGTTCCCCAACCCCTCATTAGCTGTATTCCTTTGGCTGAACCTTCATATAAAATTTTATCCTAATGCAAAGAACCAGCCTGGAAGACTTCAGCCAAAAATGGTTAAAATTTAGTAAAATTATAGGTAATGCAATTACAGTAAAATTCTGGATAATGTCAGGTAATTTTAACCCTAATTGGTATATTTGGCCAAGTCTGATATAACAAAGAATGCACTATTTTGTGTTTGTGTTTAAGAATACATAAACTAAGGAAAAATAAGGTACAGATTAAAAAGTGTTAAATAATTAGCTATTTTATACAGATAATACCTTTAGTTCATTTCTATTGTAAAATGTTTGCATCTGTGTAATCTCAACATTTGCTGACTCTGCAAAGACTAAAAATAATTATAAAATACCATGTCACAGACAACCTAGATATGTCTGAATATTTTACCTTAAACAGGTGTTTTGAGATACAGAACTAAATCTTACAGCTTTGCAATTCAAGTAGCAGTGCTGTGTTCATGGTGTTTCAAAAAGTAAAACTAGGTTTCTCATTGCACCTGCAGCCGTGAAGGTTATGAGTTGAGTGTCTCAGAATTCAGATTTGACATTTGCTGGAGAAAGAACTTTTAGAAGATACTTAAAAGTTTCTGGAAGAAAATAATTTGGGATCACTTGTATTTTTTCTGTTTTAAAATAATCAAAACATCTAACATAAAAAGCTTCGAAATAAAATTAAGCTAGGATTTTCTGAACCTGAAGAACTAGAATTTTCTGGCTCAGGTTTAGCCCTGAGTCTCTGACAAAGAACCAGGAGATAGACTAAGCATTGATAGGTGCTGAGGTTATCAGGCTTTTCAGTCTTTCAGAGGTCCACCTGGTCAGTTGCACAGTAGTGTTTTCGAAAGTTACTGGGGAGCTGACAGAAAACCAAGTGTGAGTCTGACAGCACAGCCTGACCACGGAGCACCGTCTGCTTATGGATTTGGAGGGGACTGACGCGACTGGGTGGAGAGCGAAGAGGATTTATAAGTGCATTCAGACTTACGTTCTGCTTTGGAACACTCCATCTTTGATGAATTGCCACTTTTGTGATGAAACCTCTCTTTATCAGAAAAGTCCAGACCATCTGTAGGTGTAGAAGCTGTTCCCCTGCTGCTATTGATGTGCAGCTCTGCCACACGGGGAGATGGGCCAGTAGATCCTAACAGTGCCAGATCCACCAGCTTGATTTGTCTGTACCAGCTCCTACGGGGCAATGCTTTCATCTTCATATTGTCACTCCGTGGTTATCCATAGTGAATACACTATTGTTAGGGTAATTCTAGCATAGCTGCACAAATGAAGCTGTTGTTGGAGTGCTCCCAGAGCACCAGGGCCAGTGGTTGCCTGTTTTCATCTGTCTTTTTTTATACTGCATAAGTGGCACTTTCCCTCCAGATCACATAGCCGGTCACTGCAGTGATGCTTAGGCTCATTTTATAAGTGCTTAGTGGATACCAGTCACAGAAAAATTGTTCAGTAACAATAATAAATATTGTGTCCTGGATGTTTGCATTAGAGCTCATGCTTCTTCAGCAGAGAGACTAGAAGCTTGTTCAGGAAAATAAAATCAAAGTAGCTTAGTAATTACATAGCTACATGAGAAAAGGCTTTAAGAAAAAAATAGCAAATGTTGTCAGAGTTCAGAGTACAGTAAGAGCATTATCGGTGCTCCCTGTAATTGCCATTGGTCTTCAAAAGTAATGGACTGGAAATTGCAATGAAGGTAGGTGGTAGCTTCTCTTTATAAGGCAGGGAAGAAACCAAAGGTCTTTGGGAAAGGCTTAGACCCACTGACCAGATTTTTCAAAGAGAAAACAGAATGGCTTAAAAACATAGAGACTATACTAATGTTTTAATAAGAATTATTAATGATTTTTTATACTGTCCAAATATTGTTGCTGCCCACAATTTAAGCAATAGATCTAGATTTCATCAATATACAATTCACATAAGCTACATACGCAACATCCGTTAGCTGCTTTTAGCTGACCAGGTAGGTATTTTAATTAATGAATTAGAGCTTCAAACACTTCTATATTCCATAATGAATTCATGAAGATGAAAATTAAGATGATGATGAAACTTTGTTAATTATGATGATGAAGTATAACAGGCATGAAAAGTTGGGCTCCTATTACCTGGAGAATTAACATAGCCCTTTACGTGCAAAAATGCTGTAACTCCTGTATCTGAACTGCTCAAGTAATACCTAACTATACTAACAGTCTGTTTTTAATTTCGTATCACAGTGGACCTTGAGATGTGTGTGTGTGTGTGTGTGTAACTGTATAGGATCTTTTTAATCATTCTGGTTGAATAGTACTCAGTCACCATCAAGTTCAATCAGTGGTCCTCTCACCTTTGTGAAAATTAGCCAAATGCTTAAATATAAATTTTTTTTAGCCTTAGGGATATCTGAAGAATCCTGGCTAAACTGCTGTCTAGTTATGATGTATTTTCCATGGCAGTATGGCATTTCAGTATTTGAAAGCCTGATTTGTAGTTTCAGTTTTCTATTCTTTTTTTTAAAATAGTTGTCTAAGTGATGGCTGTAAGGAAATGCAAACACACTACGCTGTACAGATTTTCCCCTCTTAGTCCACTGTACAGCTTTACCAACCTTAAAAAAAAGTTTTAATGTTTCATTTTTCTTTTCTGTTCATTTCATTCAGCCACTTATAGAGGAAAAAAGTTACTCTTTCCAGTGGGAACTTCCCATATTTGAGTATTCTAAGGTCTTAGTGTCACACACATCCTTGGTCACACACCACACCTCCAGTGGTGGCCTCTCAGAAAAGCTACGTACTTCCACAGCAATTCCATTTCCATCCCTTCCCTGTATCAGTTACCACTGACATCTCCACGTTGCATTCTTAGCTCCATACATCCGAGAGGTGCAAAGATGTAGTACTTCAGCTATGTACTTTCCTCCCTGTGCTGAAAACATAAAAGGATCTGAATTTAACACAGAAGTGATCTTAGAAAACTTTTATAGTTCTAGTTCACACTGGTCTATGAAAAAAACCAGCATCCTCAGTAGATCATGTCAATGAAACGTACCAATGGTAGCCCTGTATCATAGATGGGAGATCATACTCATGTGATGGCACCTGGATATTTTACTGTTCTACCAAAGGAGTTAGAAGGAATAATGCACAGCTCCATGACACATTGAGGTAACCTCTTTTTTTGTGGATGACCATCCAGTGGTGGATGCATCTGGTGCCCTATGCTTCTCCCTCCATCCCTGTTGCACCAGTGTATCTGCTTTAGACAACTGCTTTTGTCACTAGGAATTAAAACTAACATAAACTCTTTTCCAGACCTAATGTCTCTGCAGATTCCTCCAGAGCACCAGGTTTCTCCATCCAAACAAGTCCTAGAGCCAAGAAGCCTTTGGCTGTTAGAGTCCTCAGCCAGGTAACTAACAACTGGAATTGTTTCCCAGAAGATTTAAATTATTTATGCCAGTTTACTGTGAACAATGCAGGAAAACTTCACAGCCCAAATTTCACAGCAAGAATGCTGATAAAACACAGCCAATTACACTTCAGGCAGGAAAGATGTGAAGTTAATGCATTTGACTACATTCCTATGGATTATCTGCATCAGAGCACATCATTGTGAAAAGAAATGAAAATAACCTGTTTGCCATTTTAGAGCGAGGTAGCATCACACTACAGAAATACTCGGAGTTGTTCTGTCTTGCTACCCCTGCTCTGAGAGGTCTTAGTCCAGTTTTCTATGAGTGGAGATCAGGATTTTGTAAAATGTAATAGTGTGTCAAAGATATGCGAAACAGGTAGATGTAGTGTCCCTAAATAAAACCAAAATGTAATAGCCAGTATCAGGCTGGCCTTAACTGCAAAACTAAACATCACTTCTGGAAAAACTACATTTATCACTGATAATCTCAAAAATAAATATAAAACTATCTATTTTTTTTAAATATGCATGTAGAAAATTGTTTTGTGTGTTACTTCAATAATAACTTGAAATAACTGGCAACTAACATCTCATGTGATGTCTCTACTATTTTCAGTCATTTTGTGAAATGACTGGTTTCACAATCTGACTAGAGCATAAATTTAGATCTCCATGATACACAGCTTTTCCCTATGTTCACTACCTATTTTTTATTTTTAATACAAAAATGATAGGGTGTTTGTTCTTTATATACTAGGATAGCTATATGATTTTCAAGCATACGTTGACATCCTTTATTCATATCTGTTGTGTCTACAGTATTTTAAGTAAATTTACCATCATTGCTGAGAGAAGGTGCAAAAAGTCCTTTTATTTCTTTATACAGAGATAAGGAGATTAAGGAGAGAGAACCCGTGAAGTTCCTCTGGGGTTTTATCATTAAGTGTGAACAATGCTGGCATCTCCTGGGTAAGTCATAAGTCTAAGTATGGATATTGTAAATTCCATTAAGTATCTCTTTCTAGTTGAAACAAAACATTTTCCAGTCATATGAGCTATTACTTGAGACCACTGGAATAATGTGGTGGCTATGTACTCTGCCTTTAATTCAGGATCTCTATGTTTTAAAATTCTAGGGGTTTAAATAATGTTCATAGATCATTATTCAAGATTTTGTCTCTTAGTGTGAATTGCCCAAACCAGGACATTACAGAGTTATTTGAAAGGTTGGGGTTTTTTCTAGGAAAACTGCTGTTTTGGAACCACTTCCTTTAGGACATGGACTATCTAATTTCTCTTTCAAGACAAATTAGGAAGTCATAGCTTAAGCATTCAGCCTTGTGCCTTCCCTACTGCTTTCCAGCTCCACCAGCGGTGTGGGCAAAACAGTCATAGTATCAAGGTGTTGAGAAGAAAAGTCTGCCACAGCTGAGCTGTGTCTACCACTTCCATTTGGATGATATTTATAAAAGCACATCTTTGATACTCCCTGTTTGGTATAACTTGTAATTTACTAACTTCATCATAGCAAGAAGATAAATTCTTTCTGTAAAATGCTTTGCAGAAGCAATGCTTTACCGAAGCACCTCTTTGTTGTCAGAGAGACTTCTAAGCCAGATGGGCCACGGCTGAAGCAGAAAAGCTTTCAGGAGAAGCCCTTAGGACAGGTCAGCTCAAACGGGTAGTGGGGGAAAACCGTAGCATGCTCTATAGTCTCCTGCAGCAATATCTTGTTCACAAATCTACAAAATAAGACTGTTATCTTCCACATGGGAGAAACCCAAGGCAGTAGTTGCAACTTGTCCTGCCTTTGGTTGTATTGAATTATCTTTGAGGCCGAGGATCCTAGTGGGTGCAGGAAGGGCTAACCTCCTTGTATAAATCTGATTAAAAAGCTTCAAACTCATATGGAAGAATTTTTGTTATCTGTGACCTCTACATAACACGCAAAGTGAGCCTTTTATTACTATTATTTGTAGACAGGACCCAAGTAACAGGGTTGCTTTGATGTTTTTAGTAGATTACAAAAAACATATGAGGGAAGGGGCCATAACAGCTTCAAATCATGAGACTTGCTTTGCAAACAACAAACTACAAAGATTGTAATAAAGTATACAGTAGTGTTTGCAAAATTGTTATCAGATATTCAAGTGGATTTCAGTGACTTTGAGAGGAAGTTCTCTAACTTGTTTAGAGAAAATGTAATTTCATAAACAAATCTGGTTATTAATATTTTTAATGATTAATTTGTTTTGACAAACAGAGAAGTATTTAAAATCACAGTCTCCAATACCAGTAGTTTTCTTTGATACAGGATTTCTTATGACCTTAATGTCATAACATATTGTCACAGTTTGAACTGGGATGCATAACTCATGATTAATACTGTAATCACAGTAGTTAGAGGACCATTGCTCACACAGAAGGCTGTTCTGTCCTTTCCTCCATGTCTTGCATACTTTTACGTTTATATAGTCAATGGTATTGATATAGATGTCTTTTAAGCAATAAACAGAAAACAAAATGTAACATACTATGTACTCCCTACTTCTACACATGTTCATGACAAAATAATTTAGAATAGCACAGAAAATGTAGATTCATAAAGAAGCATTTTCTAAACATAATCAATGTCCAGTATTTTTCAGTGTCTTCAAAGCTTTCTAATTTAGGGTAGTCAACTGGAGGTGCTTTACAGAGTGCTGAGGGTTTTTTTGAGGGCTGTTGCAAAAACTTCAGAGAGGATCAAGCCTCTTGGATATGCCTTTCAGAGGACACAGAAAATGGAGATACTCAAAATCCATATTTTGATATCTTTTGAACAACAGAGGAGAGGAACTCTAAGGCTATATGAATGAACTACTTAGAGGATCAAAGAAGTGCTACATACAGACACACAGAAATTGTTAGAAGGGGTGTTTGTATTAAGATAGATATGATGTGCTCTTGGCCATGGAAAAAAACTAGAAGACCCAGTGGCCATGGAAAAAAATTAGAAGACCCAGTAGCATAATGAGGCTGGCACTGGCTCTAGTGTAGGTGTAGAAGAGATTTTCTGTCTGCCCACTTGTTATTAACTTGTGTTTGCCCTGTCCAGAGTCTGGATATACTCTTCCTGGTGTAGTTTCATGACTTCTTATGCTCAGTATATGAGGTCAAATAAGACATATCTGTACTTTTTGAGTGGCAAAGTTACTAAGGTGTTTCATCTGTAAGCATGCGGTACAGTTTTGTTTTTTCTGCCTAAGCGTGTGAAAAGCTCTAAAATGAATTTAAGAATAAAATTAAATGTGTCTGGAATCTCTCCACCCCAGAATTACCCAAAGATGATAATTTCTTTCCAGTCAAAAGTAAGCATAGACAGGGATTTTTCTGACTTACTGGTTTAATTTACAAAATTTCAGTTCATCAAAATGAAACCTCTAAGGAATTGTGGGGAGGAGAAAGGAAGAGCACAGCAAGTTGAATATGAAAAATTTCTCAGCCTCCTAGCACACTAGGACAAGAGGAAAAGGCCTCAAGTTGCACCAGGGGAGGTTTAGATTAGATATTAGGAAAAATTTCTTTACTGAAAGGGTTGTCAAGCATTGGAACAGGCTGCCCAGGGATGTGGTTGAGTCGCCATCCCTGGAGGTATTTAAAAGACATGTAGATGTGGTGCTGAGGGACATGGTTTAGTGGCAAACTTGGCAGTGCTGGGTTAACGGTTGGACTTGGTGACCTTAAAGCTCATTTCCAACCAAAACGATTCTATGAATCTATGAATCTTTACCAGCAAAGCCAGGACTATTTACTGGTGGTCACTATATTCACTTGGCAATACGTGAGACAAGCTTGAGACCCCTACTTGAGTGATTCAAAGCGTCTCATCAGATGGAGCCGTTCCATTTTGCAAAATAGTTATGGAATTGATGTTTATCACCCTCTCCTTGTGTTTGCATTTATGTCAAGTCTTCTGACTGCTGCAACACAATTAATTATTTCAGCAAAGGAGTAGAGCACTGGACAGTGAAAACTGGCAGTACAAGAATGAAACCCAAATGTTCTGTTCCCTAGGTGAACGCCAGAGCTCACTGAGTTGTCTGTTATCCTGGTCTCAGTTCCTCTTTCTCTTCCCTTTCTTCCCCTTTTCTCTGGGAGAAAGAAACAAGCAAACTTTGCAAAGCCTGCCTTTTACGCTGATGTGGAACGAAAATTTGAAGAAAAGTTTATAGACCTGTGTCAGACACGAAAATAATTTACTGTCTCATCTACATTTTCAAAGTTAGATAAGAATACCCTAGAGATACTTTACATGTAGGCTACTTTATTTACAGTGGGTGATTTCATATATCTTTGTAGGTAACAGTTTAGCAGGCATTAGCTACATTGTGTGTTCCTGAATTTCCTTTCATGTAAATCAATGTGGCAGAAAATTAAGGTGACTGGGGCTTTATGGAGATGAAGATCACGTCTGGTATTTTTCTAACAGAAACAAATTAAAAGCATATCCAATTTAAACAGAGCCTTTAATCTGAAAATACAGAAAGAGTGATTTTCATACTTGCTTAAACTCTTGCCTGAATTATGAGTCTTATGTACCCATCATGTTCTTCTGCTTTCTCCTTTTATATACCCCTTTTCCTTTCATGACCTTTTTCTTTTTTTCTTAGTAGCTCAGTTGACAGTCCTGGTTGATTCTCTGGTGAGCAAGTGACTAAAAATAAACTCTCCTTCCTGCCAATAGCCATTTTGGTGCTTTTCATTCATTTCAGGACAGCATCACATTGTGAAAGGAGAAGCCAAGGGCTAGATGTAGTCAAAGACAAAGTCAATTATGGCAGCCTGCAAATTCCTAGAGATACCACAGAGGTACCAAACTGTGAGACCTCCTTCTTGAAGATGACAAAAGGAAAGAAACACAGGTAACAGAAGCCCGTGGGAGGAAGGGTTAGAAGACCTGCTAAGTGGTATGAATACTTTTGGTAAATTTTATACATTCAGGTTTTTGTTTTTAACTTTGTGCAGCAAAGTTACATGGCAGGGGGTTTCTGCTCAGGAAGCTGGTGGTGTATGCATTCATTCCTGCAATACTGAAATGTTACAGTAGTTTGACCAAACACCATCATGTAGTCATGTAACATTATCGTGTAATGCTTACTTTGTTTTCACAGGTCATTACCTAATATATAGGTCATGGGATACAGTACAAAAACAGTCTTTTTTAAAAGCATGTGGAAATGTACAGAGACTTTAGCTATCTAATCCTGAAGGTCCTTCTAGCCTAACATAATTTGTTTTCACATGTTTATCAGAAACTTAGCAATACTATTGCTTTTGAGATTTTTCTTAATGCAGTACTTTTTGCTGATTCAATTAAGATTCTTGATAAAGCAAAAAAAAGATTAATTTTATAATGAACTTTCAACAGGTGTTTGTTTCAAACTATATGTGCTGTTTTACTCTTTTGACATTTTAATGCATAGTCTATTAGTGTTACAAATACAATGTCTGCAGATTTCTTTTCTCATTAGGTTTATGATAATTATTTTGTATCATTTGTTAGAACTCGAGAGGTTTCACACTGATTTGATAAAATATTACAATTTTTCCATTTTCACTTTAAAATAGGCTATTTTTTTAAAAAAGTAAGGTCCGTATTTTGATTTTTTTTCTATAAAAGACACTTAACATTTTGAAACAAGAACTGAGTTTCTGAGTTGCTGATGTCTTAAAGCTAAAAGCCCAGAAGCAGCGCAACAGGATGAGCTGGTGAATGCAGCAAAGAAAGAGTTAAAAAGAATGAAAATATTTTTTAAATTCCTGTACATATTAGCTAGCCCTGAAGAAACTCTAGAGATCTGTCTAAATCTAACTGACACCAGTGTGTTTTACAGCTAGACTAACTTTGTGACTTTGAAAAGTGTTTCTTCACATTGCTTTTGTATGACACCAATTATACTGTGCACTGGAGGTGACTGTGAAACATATTTTGTTGGTTAAAAATATTGCATTAAATGGTTGTCTTCCATACAATTTTCAAATAGGAATCAATCAAGGCTTGTGTGGTGATGTGCAAATTTTCAGTCAATTTGAACTGATTTGGCTCTTCAGAAGGTTAAGGTAGTTTAATGGTTGAAAGCACATTGCTGTGCAGCAAGCTGCAAAAGTCAAAGGGTTAGAGGATTAGGATTTCATTTCCTTTTAGCCATTGCCATGTCTGTTTTCTGTCCAAACTACTTCTTGTTCCCATTTAACCCATGCTTTTAAAGACAAAAGGGGTTGAGAACTTGTGGGCCTCAGGCTTCATTTTAACAAGCCGTCTCTAGCACTTTGGTGCGTAATTTGTCATAAATGTCATAGGTCAGGGAATGTTAGAAACCTACAGCCAGCAGATGGTCATTATGACAGCAGTTATGTTTCAGAAGCAAAAGATGCTTTGTGATATTTACTCCAGCGTGTGAATGTTACACCTCTGTAGAATATTTTAAAGTTCACTCTTAAAATGAACTCATCCTTTTTATCACCTACTTCTTAACTAGAGCTTACAAAAGCCTCTGAGCCAAATCCTCTTCCCACTGCTCATGGGGTTCAGTGGGGTTCCTTCCAGCAGTAAAACATACCTGTAGAACAGTACATTTCATTTACAAAGACTAGTAATAATCTGGAATTACTAGCCATAGACAAACTTTTCGGTGTTCAGTTAAACAGGGAAAAATTTCTTTTTCATTTCACATGACTTTTCTGTCCCGTTGTTCTTTTCAAATGATACTGGAAATGAAGGCTTCAGATAATCACAAACTGGGCTTTTCCTGGCAACACAGTATTTCCAGTTGAATAGAAATGTGTAATCTGTACTATTCAGTTTCACATGATACCACCAGACCTAAGAACCTTACACAGGATACAGGCTCCATTATGGCAGCCAGTACACAATATTTAAGGTTTTAAAGAGGAGGAGAAAGCTGTTAGGAGCAATCTCAGCCCCAAAAAGCCTGCAGCCCAAAGTTGCAGAAAAAAACATGAAATTTAATATGCACAGTTCACTATGCTCAGATCTGCATGGGAATTGTATTACAGTAAAAGAAAGAGCTGTCTGTTCCTTCAAGAGAACTGGCTGAGTAGTTGGCTGATCTCTTATAAGCCTTATGAC
The DNA here is from genome assembly GCA_008921705.1 of Burhinus oedicnemus. Taxonomy (NCBI): domain Eukaryota; kingdom Metazoa; phylum Chordata; class Aves; order Charadriiformes; family Burhinidae; genus Burhinus; species Burhinus oedicnemus. Next base: position 34,800 of record VFFE01007052.1, read on the forward strand.
AAATATTGATCTTGAGGAGAGAGTAAGGTGGTCTTTTTTTACAAATCAGTTCTATGAAAGCATTTTGTGCGTAAGGGCTGTAGATACAGATAAGTGCAGGAGTACAGATGTAAACTTGTGTGTGACAAGCTGACAGGCAGGCAAATGGGTTTAATATTGCTCATGAGTGAAGGAGGTGGGTGAGCAAAAGGTAAAAGACAAGCTTCTTGTTCCAAGATAACTAGTTAAGTCAAAAAAACTGCTATATTTAGTAGGAAGAAGCTACATTCTGCAGATATACTTAAAGCATCATTCAACAGGTAATCATTCAGAATGAGAAAATTAATTTTCCTGCTAGTCACTGAAAACCTTGTTTTATTATGTCTCATCCAAGCCACTTAGTTGAGCTTTGTGAAGGTCACTAACAAACACATTTTACACATGTGAGGAAATAACTACAGCAACAGTAGCTGGGATTCGAAGACACAGCCCGTTTTCCAGGGAAATAAGGCTGTGTCGTCCATCTGTCTGCCTGTTAGTTCCCCTTTAGTAATTTTTGACCAGTTGGCCAGTTTCAACAGGTTTCAGAGAAATTTCACACATTCACAAAAGATTAAAAAATAATTCAGTTCCTGCAGGTTTCCCAAAAATTAGTGACTGGATACAGAAGACAGACACAAATTATTCCCGTTGTACAAGACTATCAGTTAGGAGTGCTATCAGACCACAGCTGCCCAGTCAATGAGCACATGCAAGACAGTGGATCAGTACTTTTGTTGCTCAAAACCCGCCGTGATGTTCTTGTTGCCAAGCTGGCAGGTAGATGAGAATGATCTCCTAAAGTCATCACCTCAAAATGGGAATAGGAGGGGGGCAGGGGTAATTACTGTGGTCGAAGAACCTACCCATCTCCTTAAGAAAGCACGATCAGTTAGTTCCACTGCTATTGGGGTAATTTGTCTTCTCTTTGCAATGGTAGGAGTTACAGAATAACTGCAATGGAAGAGGTTTCTTCATCTTCTAAGCTCAGAACCTCATGTCCCCAAAAATATGTTCTCTATGTGTGGTTCATGCTTGTTCCCAGTGATGAGGGTTTTCTCAGTGTTTAGCTTTGAAGGGTGGAACCTGTGGTTCTTGGCACCCTCAGCATTTCCAAATTTTGTACAGAGAGCCATCAGCTACCAGCTTGTGAACCTTGCAGTTAGTTTTATCTTCTTGTTTCACCTTCCAAAATGAAAAGTCAGATATGTAGGGTACTCATACTACCTGAAGGTCGTGAGAGACTTGTGAGGCCATCATTTCTCCAGGGTCACCGTAAATGAAATATGCAATTTTTAATTCTCAAAGGCTCCAGATTAGAGAGACACAAACCTCAAGGATATTACCTTCCACAACCTGAATTCTATTTTATGCTCTTGCAAGGTAGTAGCCTCCAGGGTCCTAATGACCCCAATAGCTGTTTGTGAGTGAGTGGACTACAATTCCTATCAGTCATTAAGACAGGTTTGATCAGCAACTAACTTTATTTAAACACTTCATAATTAAAGCCTGTCCCAATGATTGATACATATTGGATCCAGCACTCTCTCAAACAGTTTAGCTATTGCTGGTCTCTGGATTTTGCAGGTCCTGATAGTAACAGGAAAGAAACTTTAGCAGATAAGAGAAAGACATCACAGATGGTACAAACCTTCACATGGTGAATGACTATTTTACTGTTGTTTGAGGAAATATAGGCAATACTGAGGAAAATTCTGAAATAGATAGAACTGGTGATAAGGAAAAGTTCAAGCACTTAAAAAGAAAGTGCTAGGCTTTTCTAGTACTTTACGTACAAAATGGACCATTCTAATTTCAGGCATAGCAGAAGCTATGACTTTCACACAGTAAATTCTTCTGTCTGTAGCTTTATATAACTTTGGCTTAATATGAATATACTTTATGAAACAAATTTGGGTATACTTTTCTTTTGCATTACTCACTCATTTAGAATAGAATATTTCTTGATATTAGTTTCCAAAAGATAACTAATGAAATCACACGTGTTTTTACACAAATGTGTAGTATAGCCCTTATCGATGTGTCATAACTGATAACTATGTATGGAATATCTTCTTTTGGTTGCCATGTGTTGCCTTTTGTCTTTCTTGCAGTTCCTCTTTAGTAATTTTGAGAATGGGGGAAAAAGGTAAAATAGGAAAAACAGTATTTCAGTGCCTTATTTTGCACTGACAGCTGAAAACTGCTTGTGAGTTTCCTACGGGAAGTGAAGGCCAACAGAAACTCAGAATTAAGAATTGCTCTGAATATACCCAATATTGATAAGTAGTAAGAGAGCAAATTTAAATATATCATTGCTACCACTGTGGAATGCAGACCAACTGGTCATTTTATTTTCCTGAGAACTATCTCAGGTGGAATAAAGACATTAATAGATGTAGATGTAAATGTTTGCATACAAGTATGGGAAGTGGTTCTTAGCACTCTTCTATGAAAATACCCACTTTCCGCTTTCAGATTAAAAATGTCATGCCACATATTGATACCGAAAAGCCGGTTAAAATACACTCTCTAAGACTTAATTTGAAGTTTTAGAAAGCAGGCATTCTTTATGACAGCGCTGGGTGCATGGGGGATCGTTCCACCTACCGTGCACACCCAAGCTTCTTTAGGTTACATCTTAAATGTAAGTATCTCATACATATTCATGAACAGGTAAATCTTTCCCAAGAATAGGCGGTATCTTTCAAGAACTAATTATCATAAAGTTCACTCCTCATTGCGCAGGTGCAGTCTTATCTGGTGGTCTTCTTTGGGGGTCTTCTGGATGAAGGCTGGCAGTCTTCCTCATTGTCAACTTTTCACCTTTCCCAAATTGTAGCATTGTCAAACCACAATACCGGTTTCTTCTGGTTAACTTGCTTGTTAGCTCCCCTATCTGTCATTTATCACATAGTCTTTGACCTCGGTTTAGTCATTCAGGTGATAAACCATCCTTTATCTTGTAGGCTCATGTTCTCAGTTCTTCCCATCCTTGGGCCTCAGTCTCTGTTTTCATAGCTTAGCAACATTTTAAGTTCATGTTATCTTTTGGCTAAGTACACAGTATAGTCTGCTATAGTTTAACTTTATTGACTAGTTTATCCCTAAACTACGTTTGTCATTCATTTTCTAAAATACATCCTATATCATTATAACTGGCACTTACCACAGTTTGTAGGATGCTTCAGAGTCTGACCCTTCACACGTATGACCATTTGAGCACACCACATCGCAGAGACGAAAATGTTGAACCTACTGTTTACGCAGCAAATCCACGTCTCTGTATGCTCCTCACTGAGTGATTTTGCTTACAACTACAGAGCTATGTTCTGACCTCACAGGGTAGTTATCACCACTTTTTCTGAGGTGTAGCTGCTGTATAGAGAGGAGAGAGGATTTATTGATTTATTCAAATCCGAATGAAGCTACTTGGGCTCTTTCCATTTCTTACAACAATTATTAGATCAGACCCTTAAAAAAGGTACAAACAAAAAGAAATATCCAGAAGTGAAGCCTTTCATGAACTGAAAACTTTCCTGCATCCTTTTAACCAATCTCCTATTTTCTTAAGGACTGATTTTGAGCTATGAGATTTACCCCAGTGTTATGAGGGCATTATGGTGAAAGAGAACATGTTAACAAAAATACTATTATTGCCTTCACCACTGTAATAAGAAAGTCAGGAATCAAAACTATACCTTGGCACCTGGGCAAATAGTTATCACCACTTTTGACAGGGGAGCCGGTGTTGGTAAACAGTTTAAAAATGTAAAGCAAGGTTTTTCCAGGCGATTTTGTTATGCACATTTTGCTTTATCTGTTATACTGTAAGTTCTCATTGACTTAATTGTTTGCATTGATATGCATGCAATAGCTTAAAAATATTAAAAAAATTAATAAAAGAATTCAAGTAGCAGCTTAACGTTATGCAATCAAGGAGACTTTATAGGTATGTGCTGTATCGAAATCTCCATCTAGATCCTGTAGGTATATAGATTAGATAAAAAATGATGCAATGAAAGTTATTCCTGACATTATTTCCAAGCCTCATTTAGTATCATTTAGTGATAGGATGGTTACACACTATGCACCAGGTTCAGTTCTACTTTGCACAAACTGCTTCAAACATAGCCAGGTGGTTAGTACACAGTAATCACCTGCACCCTAAGCCTCACTTTTCTTCTTCTCTTTCCCATTTGTATTTTCCCTGTTTCCATTCTGCGCACATCAGGTTACACTAATTTTATGATAATAACCGTTTTTGCGGGAAACCTAGACAAAAACCCGAAAGATTTCCAACTGTCCAAGTATGGAATCTGAAGCTGTAGTTCTAAATCACTGCTGGATTGTAAATACTACGAATAACTGTTGTAGAGCTATTTTTCTTCAGTCATTTCTGGGTGGCAGAGCCTCCACAGAACAGCTTCAGAAGTGGTGTTCTGCAGCTTAACAAGCAATTAGTACAGTCCATAAAAAAAAAAAAAAAAAAAAAAAAAAAGGCTGAAAGCTTTGCCGGTGCTTCCTGAGTGGGCCATTGCAGTCCTTGTGGCAACTGGGATGTCCCCGAGGAATTCACGGCAGGCCAGCCCTGACAAGAAAGGGATTAAGGCCCTTTAAAGGTGGGGAAATGTAACAAAAGGAGCACTTTTATGATGTAGCAGCATAAAATAAGGGACTGCATTGTGCGACTGATTGCTAAAGGTCTGGGAGCGGAGCAGCCCGCGCTCTAGGCCCTGCTGCCCCCGGGGCAGCCACTCCCGCTAAACCCTACGCCTGTGCAGGAATAAGAGCACAGCTCTCATTTAGCGGCAAATAAGAGCTTATTGGTTTGTTTCTACATCTTTTTTTTTTTTTTTTTTTTTTTTTTCTTTCCCCCCCCCCCCCC
>VFFE01007052.1:39756-50156 GCA_008921705.1 Burhinus oedicnemus
GAAGTTAAATTTTTTTTCTTCAGGTTTTATTCTGGTGGGTTTTTTTGAAAAGTCATGTCACTGCATTTGCAAAGGCAAGACAGAGCTTCAGGAGACAGTGTTCCAAGCCACATTAAAAAACAGAATTGGATTTAATGCAGTTTTCCAAGAGAACCCTCACTTAGCATTTTGTAAACAGATCATTTCATGAAATCCTTTTGTTTCCGCTCCTGCTTCTGCTGAAATGAGGACTTTTTATTGACTCTGGCTCTGTCTGGGTGAATAGGAGTTTAACATACTATTGCTTCATGTTGGTACAGACAAAAGTTATATGTATGTTGTTGTTCTACAAGAACCTTAAGGAAATTAGTATAAACTTTCAAACATGATGATATATCGATTGACAAAAAACATATTGGAACATCACTCTTATCTTTGGTTGGTTTCCAATGCTTCCTGTCATTCCAAAACTGTCAGCTGTTGAACATGTGTATCGTAATATTTAATGCTGATATGTTGTAATATGCTACCTCATAGGATATTTTGGCTTAATATAGACACCTATGAAGGTTCCTTATTTTTGCACAAATGGTTGCATACATGGATAATGCATAAACTGCAGACCAAGGACAACAGGAGTATATGCACGTGATTTCTTCCTATAAAAAGAAAGCACCATTTTCTAACATTCAACCAGTGGACACAGATTTTGTTTTCAGTTTGGCTTATCTGGTATTTCTGTTGATAAATGAACCAACAAAAGGAAAATATGATTTTTGATAAGCTAGAAAAACATTTTACACTGATAAACAGAATAAGATTGCATAGTAGTCACACTGAAATGGCTGTAATTCAACACTAAAGTGTCATTTTAAATGGGATTTTTTTTCCAGTCATGTACGAACAGACAAGTCTGTACAGCTGAAATGCTTTTCTTGTAATGTTAATTTTAAATACACAAAACATACTGGTTATGATCACAAGCAGAAAAGGGGGAAATATCCATCAGTTTCCTTTTTTCCCTTCTGCTAAAACTTTAATAATTCAGTCTGACAAGCAGCATCCATCAGGTTCTGTTTATGTAGATCCTGATAAAATACTTCATCATATTGAATAATAACAAATTCAAAGAACAGTTCAGATCTTGTTGAATGCCAAGATTTTCTTTTACACTTTAAGCATCATAGTACTTTTTTTTTTAAAATCTGGTGATTCCAGTTGATGTCTTCTTCTATTATAATAGACATAGTGAACAAAACCAGTTTATTTTAAATTTGTTATACTGATAAGGATAGGAACCAATCTCCATTCCTGAAAAACGGTAATAATTATTGTTCTCTCATCCCTGGGATTTCTTTTAGAAAAGGATTTTTGCATGCCTTTTAGTAGTTTTAGTGGATGTATGTACAGACTGAGTATCTGTCTCTGGATGTCCTTTTGGGTCACTCTCAAATAACATTCTGCATAGTAAAAAACTCTTTTTAAAAACGCATTGACCAGCATTCTGTGATGTTTATTTCTTATTAAATTTAAGATGCATATAGGATGTGCACACATATACATTTCCATGTATATACATATATATATTTCCCTTTCAGTCGCAGAAGCTGCATTTATTCTTGGTGCCATCCTGCATGGAGAAAAGAAATAGCAGAACAGAGCATGGGGCACCAGAGGGCAGAATCTGCTCTGACTTGTGTGGACGTAGTAAACTCCTTGTAGATTAGCACAAAACCATAAGGAACAGTCTAACAGCTCTAATTTTATGTAGTAAGCCATATTTGCACAACAATTCCATTACAATACAAAAGGCAATCTTCAGAAGTAATTTAGGAACAGCAACTGTATTAATGCTGAGTCCAAGAAAAGGAGAACAATTTTCTTATGCAATCCAGTTCAATGCCTAGATGTCTTCTGTAAATGATTTTAATGGTTATTTGATTCTAATTTAAACATAAATTGACCTTAAGATTTACCCGTATCCTACATCCGTGTTTCTTGTGCAATTCTGTTTATTTCAAGTTACTGTTTTTTGACTTCAGAATAGACTCCATATTTATGAATTTTTCTTCTTATGACACTTTTTGGAGTAGTTTTCTGTGTATTAACAGTATTAAAGTGAAGAATCTCAGCAGTATGATACACAAATCATATAGTGGAATAATCAAAAGGCATTTTGAGGAACATTAAGGCAGTAAATGGTCCAAAGAGTTCTTTGGAGTCACCTTCTAGCAACTAAAAGAAAATACTAGTTTTTCCACCACATTTTTAAAGATACATCAAATTAACCTCATCTCCCTGCCCCCCAAGTTTAGAAGCCAGCAGTGTTCTTCATTTGTGGTATTTTTAGTGTAATGATCAGTATTGAATAGGATCAGCAATTGTGACCCACACAGTTTAGTGAGCAATTCAAGAAAACAATATTCATCTGGTGTGACATTATAGAAGATAATGTGCCTGCTTGTTTCTTACCACATTGTCCTGGTTTGAGCGACACAGGACTAATTTCTCTTTCAGTATTTTTACTTTTTAGTAATGTCTCTTCTAATGCTTGGGAAAACTGCACTTTTAGAAGACTTTAGTCTCTGAATTTGTGAAAATATGTACTTTCTAGCGAGCTATGGTGCATGGGTTTCAAGGTCTCAGTGTTTTGGAGCTTGCCAGGTGCAGGGATGAGGAGGAGCGAGACCCGGGCACTTGACCCACGCTGGCCAACAGGATTATTTCATACCATCAGCGTCACATTCAATAGAAATTAGCAAGTTTGCTGAGGAGTTCTCTCTCTTCTCTGATGGCTGCCATCCTGAGAACTCCTTGCCCTGGTGCTGGAGCCCAGAGCCCTTCCCTTCCTCCTGAAACCACAGTGCTTGCAAAATCCGACATTTACTGTCCCCTCCTGGGAATGCACAGCTTCCTACGGATGGAATGGGCTGAGCATAAACCTTGTATATTTTATATTGGTGTTGGGATCAATACTGGGTCTTTAGTATTATTAATGTTAATCATCTAGTCTTATTCTGTTAAAACTGTTTATATTTCAGCCCTCAGGTTTCCTTGTTTTTTCCTGGTTGCACTTCCCAGATGGGGAGGTGTCATCGGGTGAGAGAATAATTGTCTGAATTACAATAAATTGTTGTGCGTTTCTCAAACCATAACACACAAACTTTCTGCTCTTTTAGATTTGCTGATCAGCAAGTAGATGACCATGATAGGGAGGATAACTTTACTTCTCAACCGTGTTCCAATATCACATGCAGTATCTTATTGGTCTTTCCATAAAACCCTTAGAAAGAAAATGAAGTAATTTGCTTACTGCAAAGAACTGTCAAGCAAACCTTGCTTTGAAAATGTTGTCATTGTTTTTCCATCTTTCTTCTTACTATTCTCTTAATTTATCCTATCTGAATGTATTTTTGCCATTCTTCTCAGAGCTCCTTGGTCCTAGTCTCAAGATGGCACAGAACTAGGCTTCAGTGGGGCCAAGATTTCAACCCTATACTCTTCATGGAAGAAAGGCTAAACACACACACATGCAAAATGCTGTGTGTGTTTGAGGGACAATAATAGAGATAAATGAGAGCTAACAGATGGTTTTGGTGCTAAACTGTAGCAGAAGTTTTAGCAGTTTGGTTTTAATTTCTTGAAGTTATAGTAGACGAAACATAATTACAAGTTGATGGAGGTAGCTAGTAGATGTAATATTGAGTGTCAGGAGTTATCATTTCCTAATCTTTTCCATGATTTCTGGTGTATCTCATAAATGAAGTTGTCTGTCTTCAGTTTTTCTAAGTGGACAAGCAGAAAAAATCACAAAGAGGGTAGCGTTAACACTGATGGTATTGTATTGTTCTGAAATTGAGTGGAAGAAATAATACAGGAACCAAGTGCCTTGACAAGATTTTCTTCAAAACATTCATATACTGAGGGTCAAATGCCCATGTGGATTTTGAACATCCAATTTGTCTCTTCTTAAGCCTGATTGTAATGGACAATGGCAGCCACTTGATGCTTGAGGACATTGTGAACTTTGAAAAACAGACTCAAAGTGTTTGAATTCTGTGACTCAAAACCAAGATGCCCAACTCCTGAAAACATGGACAGAAAGCACATTAGAAAAGCTTGCAAAAATAATAGCCTGAAAGTCTTAATGAAAATTAATGTTTAGACCAGTAAGATCTTGTAGTATAGATGGGCAGCGTGATCACCATCTTATACCTTCAAGGCCTTGGAGGATGCTCCACAACCTTCTAAACTTCCTGCAAGCAGAAGAAGGCTGTCCAGCCTTCAAGATGCCAAGCACCCTGAGAAAGGGCTATGGCAGCTACAGTTTGGGGCAAGACTTGTGCCTCCTATGCTCCACTTTAAAACACATAATAGGGGATATCCTGTCCCCTATGTGGTCCAAGATCTCTGACTGTTGAGTAGAGCCTTGAGAGAATGAATCAGAGCAAAGTGCCTCTGCTGTTTCATGCCGTTTGCTTGTATTAGTGTGTCTCTTCCATACAGTGCAGTCCAGTAATGTTTTGCTCTCAGTGATCAGCATACTGCTGTGATTGAGGTTGATTCAAAGCAGACTGATTCTGGTCTGGTTTTACCAAACTGTCTCTACACATAAGAATCACAGGTAGTTTTGTGTTCCTTTATAATACAGGGTGCTAAGTCATTTTGAAAGCTAGGTGGGTCAGGCTACATCTGGTGTAAATCAGCATGGATCCAATCAAATTCAAATATTGCCTGCAGAGCAGCATCTCAGTTTTTAGAGCAGCCCAACCCAACATTGCAGCTGTTAAAATGCTGTTGTGAAAATTTGTGTGATCACGAGAATAAAATGGGAGGCATGGGTTTCTCAGGAGGTCATTTTTTTTTTTATAGGATTAGCTGTCGAAGTCATAAAAACCTTCTCAGTTTATTTCAGTGTTGCATCTAACTTCAACTTTTAAAATTATCTACTATGCAAGGCCATGCAGCATGTACTACTGTTACATAGAATGAAACTGATCAAAAATCTTGAAAGATGCAGAGGACATAGGAAGACAACAGTCACGAGACACTGTTTCCCTGTCCTTCTGCTCTGTGCAATATTTTTGGCACTAATGGCAAATCCAGTCTCCTCCTTGCTAAGATGGTAAGTATTGTGGTGATAAGGAGTAAACTATTTTGAGTGTCATTGTAAAACATCTTTAATTTTGAGGCATCATTAGAATGTCTCCAGTTTGCCTCACACTGTGTGAAGCCAGGTCAGTATCTATTTTGCTGATATTTGAATATTCTAAGAGTCTTGTGAGATAAATTAATAAAAAACTTGCACAGATTTAGGTAAACAACACAATTGCCTTTCCTGCATTCACTGCACTTTAATCACTCCTACATAATAGAACATAAAAATTAGAACCACTGTATTTAATATTTCTGAGCTTTTTTTCTCTCCAATTTTGACAAATACCAGTGTATCCAATTCCAGGAAAAACACACTGTACTCACATACACCATTACACCTGCAATCATCTACAGCCCTGTACTTGGAATATGAGAATGATTGAGCAAAAGTTGTGAGGGCTTCTTTGCATTGTCCAAATTCCAGCTGGCCTCTTCATAGCAGATATAATATGGAGAAGCATTTAGCATGCCATAGCTTTCTTCTAATAAAGGAAAAGTCTGTCCAGTGTCAGAAAAAATACCAGATCAACTTGATGACACTTTAACTCTTACCCATAAATGAGTTGTACTGTACATTCGTCAGTACCTTATTTAGTCAACTAAAAGTCATGACTCTTTATTAGTGGATGTTCCATAATCAAAATGAAAAATGCTTACCAGTGCATTTTTTAAAATAACCAGTAAAGTTACTGTCACCTTGCACAGAAGACTTAAGTACTGAATGGATGTAGAGGATGCTTTTCTGTTTTCAACACAGAGGTGTCTAATCTTAAGAAAGGTTAAAACCCATCCAAAAAACTGATGTAAGAAAACTTTCATTTCTGCTGGCTGTGCTCCTGAACAGCTCTGAGTGGCTGTCAATCCAGCACTTTTAACAGACACTAAATATGCTTTCTAAATTTAAAAGAAATGCAGAAAAAAACCTAAAAGGTAATTTCTTCAGTATTTGTTAGTTGGCAAAAACTCAGCAACCATATTTTTCTCAGCCTTATCTATTAACTCTCAGGTAAGAGAGACAGGTAAGAGGAAGTTCACAAAAAAAAAAAAAAGAGGAAGGTTCATCTAACAATTCACATCAATTCATGGAACAAAATAATTTCTTAACATTACCTCCAAATCACAGTATATTTGAGTTAGGAACATATGCACAGGGGACATTTTGCTCTTTAGCATTTTTGGAGTAATGCTCTGTGCATGTAAGAACATAACCAGAACTACTTTTGTAGATGCACATGTTTTCAAATGGTGTGTACCTGCTAATACTTTCACTAGCAGAAGACTGCATAAGGAATTGTTGAGAAGTGCTAGATCTTACACTTTCTTTGGCAGTCAAATTCTCTAACCTGACAATAATATATCTTAACTGTATATAGACCATTAAAACTAGTGGTAAATCATTTCGTTTTAGAAAAATGAAAAATTTAACCCTTCTTAATGAACAGAGTCAGAGCAGAGCCCAAAATAAGTCAGTCACAACCAGAGGTTATACCATTCCCTTCAATTCACCAGCCAAACCCAAACGTGGAGGAGGAGGGTCAGTAGAATGGTTCATCAACCATTTCCTCTCCATCGTCTTCCTCTGGGTGCTGGGCAACCTTGCAAAGCAGAAAGAGCTATTTGCCCTGTCAACAGTGCAAAAATAAGAGAATGCAATTACTTGAAAAGTGTCCCTACTAGACTACCAATCAGAGGTACAGCTTGAATCTGATAGTAAATGACTAGAGTTTGGGGAATTCTTTCTCTAAATAACTGTAGTATTATTGTAAGGTATAGAAAATGTGATAACCCTGTACAGTTTAATTTTTCCAGCCAGCTGTACCTATTTCAAGGTAGAGATGGTGGTTTTTTTTAAAGGCAAGCCTGATACCAGAAATCAGATAATAGAGGAGGGACAGTTTATAGAAGCTAGTAACATAAATGTCTGTGTATTTGTCCTCTGAAGTATTTGCAATCTCTTCATGTTAAATGGAAGGTAAACATGTTGTTAAGGAAATCCAAATGCGTGCTTTATGATTCTTTAGTATGTAACAGCCCATGTCAGGCATGAGAAATTGATTGATTGATTTGCACGAGGAAAAGGAGTTTTGATTGTTTCTCTGAAGAATCACGTGGATAAGATCCACCAGAAAAAAAAAAAAATAAAAAAGGAATTTCCAGAGAAAGAACTGTTAAAGTGATAAAATTGTTTGCAGCTGAGAATGTTCATGTTAATGAAAATAGGATAGCTTTGGTGCTTATGTGTATCAGATTGATCAGCATTTACTTGCTAACAAAATTAAAGAGGAAGAAAAATATAAGACAGTATTATTGCTGCTCATTGTATCTAAGGATGAAAACACACTGAAAAAGCACCAGCTATTAACTGTATAAGAGGGTGTGTGTGTATACATATATGCCACACCAAAAAGTACTGTCAACCAGTTTGCTGGTACTGATGGCAGTGTCTGGTTCAAGGTTTCTGGCCAGCTGCTCAGATCCCTCCAAGGGTTTGATCCTTGATATCTGAGAGATTGGCTTTCCTTCCATGACCTTTCATGGCAGTAGCTCAGCACAATTGTTGACTAACTAGAGGGATGCAGAAAAGCCAAATAAAAAAGTTACCGACTTCACAGGCTCAGCCTTGATTATGGAATGAACTCTTGCAAGAAATAAGAAAGGACACAAAACTGACCACAGAGTCATACTCAGAAATTGTCTCTCCAGAAAGAGTTCCTTCCCATACCTATATAACAAACATGCACATGCATAAACTCCCTCATCAAATTAAACAAACAGACAAAATGCCAGTCAGCAAATCAAACAATTTCCCTTACAATCTCCAAGGAAAAAAATAAAGAAATTAAGCAATTGCTTTTGTTATGCAGTCTTAAATTTAAAAAATGTAGAAGACAGATGGATATATAGTAATGAAGCAATATCCTAAAACATATTTTATATAGGTAGGGAGTTCAGAGAACATCAGCATTCTGTCCCATCACTCTCATAAACAAGCCAGAAATAGTGTTGATTTAATTGAAGTTACAACAGGATGTTTTATTCCTGAGTTTACAACGATATAATGCAGTTATATAAGCTACACTTGAGAAATTAGTGAAGAAGGAAATATTTTCTGAGTACCAAATGAACTTGTTTATAAACTTTGGATACTGCAGATTTAACATAGTTATAGTCCTATAAGACTGATAGACAGACACCTATATCATATAACCATTCCAAGTGTTAAGGGAGAAAAGGCTTTAAGAGAACTGAAGTTTATTCGACCTCGTCTAGTTGAAAGTGTCCCTGACTATGGCAAGGGGGTTGGCACTAGATGGTCTTTAAGGTCCCAACTCTAATCATTGTATGAATTCTATCATAGAATTCTATGATTCTATGATTTAGCAGATTTTAGTGGTCAAAAAAGGAGAATGTTGTCCAATCACATAAGATTTCTTTGGGCAATGATTTGGCGTGTGAAGTTCAAGCTTTTTCCAAGTAGATGTCTATGCTATCAACTTTTTTTTTTTATGTAAAAAAGCTACAGAGGCAGCATAGAAAACAGAGTTTTAATTCATGTTCAGTGTCTGTATTGTTTAAAATTATGCTCCAATAGCTTCTGCAGGAGATGGGATACCTTGCAAATACGGTAATTTGCCAAGTGAAGAATTGTTCTTCTAATCAATCTCATGTAGGATTTAGAATTGTAACATTATTATCTTTAGTGTTGGGGTTTTTTAAATTCAAAAGTACATTAAATTGCCAGTTTAAACATAGTTAGGGCATAATTTCCTGTAACAGTAAGTATGATCAATTAATAAGACATTATACACACTTTTAGGAAGAACCTCTTATCATTCTATTATTACCTCCTTCAATGTTTTTGAAGCATTTTGATTGTCCAGGAAAATGATGGAGAAAAGTCTTTTTTCCTTCTTTATTTTTAACCTTTTTCTTATTCACTTTATGTCTACAGCCCTAGTCAATACCATTTTTTAATATATATTTTGAAGTAGGTGCCATCTTTTAGTCTTAGATGTCTGAAACAATCTTTATAGCTCTTTATTTTGACTTTTACTGTTGAAGGAACCAGAATTTGGGAGCAAAAGACTTCAGCAGAATTCTGTGTCCATTCCTCTATGTTGACTCCTTTATATGGGGAAGTTTGTGTGGGGGATTGCATGGCTGTGTCTTTATTTCCTCTCTTTCTGCCTCCTTCTTCCTGAAATGCTTTTCTGCACCCTGCTCCTCTTTACATAGCAACTGATTTCTTGCCAGAGGAGCCTTTTAGAAACTGATTAAGATTCTGAGTTACAATTTGAGCTCTATTTACTTCCTGCCTAGGGCTGGGTTTCTCATCTGACTTGTCTCCTTGCTCTGAGAATCAGGCCAGTCCTATTGCAACATAGCTGATCACCTGCCCTTTTTGAGGGTACCAGCCAAGCTGACACCAGGTAGTCTTCTTGTCAGCCTCCACAATGTATTATTCTCCAGGTTGTTCGCTGGAGGACAGCAGGACAGGATGGGTACTGCCATTGTAGTGCCGAGGAAGTGAAGCATATGTTATTTAGATACTTGCTTTTGCATACAAGGTGGTCTACACATAAGGAAGACATCAGTCTTTGCTTTATGCATGATTTAATGTCCTCATTAGTCAATGTTCATTATATTTCAGCTCTCTGTCCAACGGTGCCCTGTACCCAGAATAAATGGTATTAAAGATAGTGATTCATAGTTTCATATTTAGCTGTCACTTTCTTCCAAAATAATCAATCCATGACCTACCTTTGCACTTATACAGCTTATTTCTATAGTACTTTAGAAATTGCACTTTTATAAAGAGATTGCACTAAGCTGAATTTCAATAGTTCTGTCCACTTCAGCTAGAAATTTCCCAGCACAGATATAATCCACACGTACTTGCGACTCACTGCTTTAACCAGTCTAAATATGTTCTGATTACAGGGCTCTGCTGCAGCACTAGCAGAATAAACAACTTCCAGAAGCTTGCAAAATCCCTAACTGTATTTTCTAAAACACTTCTTTATTTTAAGTACAAGAATTTTGCTAATGTGTATACCTCACAGAAGCATGTGGAGAGCAGAATTGTCCACTGAAGTAGGGAGTTTTCAATCTGACTTGGAATGGAAAATCCAGATATTGAACTTGTGAAAGAATATACCGAGGAAAAGATACTACTAAATCCATTAAAGTGTCTGATTTTTTTCAGACATATCTTACATTTTTACTTCAATTTTTACATGCTGCAATATTTAACATTAAGACAA
>VFFE01007052.1:52548-101425 GCA_008921705.1 Burhinus oedicnemus
TTAAGAAAAAAAAAAAAAAGAAGGAAATTCACACTGAAAAGGCAAAAGTTAAATAGGCCATGTAGAAGTTATCAAACAGGGAATGATTTCTTTTATTCTTTTGAAACAAAATTTTGGCACAATCAAAATAATCTTTCCAGAGCATTTCTTTTGCAAGAGAATCGTTAGAACAGTAGGAATTGCTCCACTAGAATTTTGCTGGGAGATCATTTGATAAATGTTTTCATATCTAAAACAAAAGCAGTAATTTCTAGCATGACATCTGTCTAACTTTTCTTTTTTAAATTTCCATGCAGTTAAACAGTGGCTACCCTATAAAGAGAAGTGTTGCTTAAATGAATCATAGGTAGATACCAGTTAAGAAAAATGATCTAGATTAATAGATAACAAAAGATGTTTTTGCTGCAGATCAGCATCTGTGCTTTGAATTTTTAATAGTATTGTATGAAGGGCATTTTTTTATGTTTGGGATCTGCAGGGGCGACTTGAAGGGGAGGGCTGCTTTTACATTCATCACTTTAACTCAAACACTGTGCCTTTAAAAATAAAATCAATTTGGATTTGCCGATGACATGCTGATGTACCCTCATCTGAAGTGCCCGCGTTTATTTTTCCCATGTTTCCACAGTACAATAAGTTCTGGGTTGTGTCTAGCTGAGGGTCCAAGGCTGCGTTTAACAAAGAGACTGAACTTTTAACCTTTCGGCTCCCAGATTTTGATTATTACGACTAACTGACTTTCATTTAGATTTTGTTTCATTAAAGTAAATCCAAATCATCGATAAGCATGCATACATATGAATATACTGACCCTCAAGCAATAAAGTATGTCTTTTGCAGGTCACTAGCAAGACTTAGTAAGGAAAGAGATATGTGAGAAACCCCTACCCTAATTTGATTAGTAATCAGCACTTAAATGAAGAATTCTTATGCCTTGGTTTCAGTTATTTAACTTACTCACCTATGTAAAAATTGATGCTTTCCCAGAGACAATGCTGTACTGTTGTTTGCCTTCTAAATGTTGTTTCAGATACTCTGCATGCCACTAGATATTTTTTGAATGATCAGGCATTGTTTTGCACTAATTTCAAATTAGAATCTTCATTGTTATTTTCTGTTTGTTCTTACAGAGCTAGCTGAAAGAAGCCAAATAAAAACACATTTAAAGGGCTCTATTTACCTTTTAATCTTCTTACCACTGCCATTATACTCTCAAGCTATAAATGAGTAGAAACCGTCTCTGTGAGAAGTTATAAAGTGACAAGTCTCTTCCCGTCTTCTTGGAGGAATAATGTGATGAGCAGTGAACACTAGAGGGGGAGCTTAACCGTTCAGGAGACTTAAATCTCCAGACCCTCTGGGAGAGGATCAGAGTGATACGATAGCTGCTGACTTAAACAAGCAAAGTTAAGGCATGGACAGCCATGGTTCAGAAGTCAAGAGGTCAAGAATAGTAGAGAGCCAATTTATTGTCATTTTCCAAAAAGGCAGCAAATCATAAGTGGAATTGAGAAGTTTAGGGCTCTGCTTCTACCATGATGTGGTATATTTTAAAAACCTCTCTAGAGGCAGTTTAACATGAAGAGTAGGATTACAGGGATCTTTTTTCCCAAGGACTGTCTGTCATTTAAATGTCTGAGGAATGATGGAATGAATTATCATAAAATTTTGACAAATTTGATGGCTCAACCAAAGGGGGAAAACAGACATTCCACTTATTGGGTTCTAATAAGACATGACATTTAAAATGAGTTTACATGGCAGTTAGACCTTTGCTTTTCTCTTTTTTTTTTCTTTCTTTGATTCAGAAACATTTGTGTTTGGAGACCAGTTATTTATAACTGGTGCTTGTTTAAGAATGGAAAGCATGCTCCTTTTCCTCCTCTTCTTCCTATGTTTTAATGACTTGGTGCCTGTTTCACGTATTGTGCTTTCATATACCCTTAATTTTGAGTTTTGTTTGCTCTTATAGGATGTCTGTACATCCTTTACTGCAATAATAAAATAAGAACTTACTATGTCTTTTTACCAACGTTACTATAACTGCATCACAAAGAATGCTTTTCATTTTAAAAGGTTTCAGTTTTTTATTTCTACTTGTTGAAATTAAAGCATTTCAATAATTCATTTTCTGTTTATATTGTATCTCTTTTCTAAAGGAACTAATGACAAGTCCACACTATTTTCTGCTTACACAAACTCACAGGTATTTTGGTGGCCGCTTCTAATTTGGGTAATGTAGCATTTGTTCATTTCTTATGAAGTATCCTAGAAAACCAGCCAGGTCAGTTTAGCTTTTTTTTGTTACTTTCCTTTTTTTTTTTTTCAACACTATATACCACTGAGTGAGTGCAAAATAGCACAGACGCATACAGGAATTTTCTGAGCACAAAACATCCAGGCAAGTCTCCGAAACGCTATTATCAGGATGTGGAGCTGTACATCCAAGAATCCATTACAGAAAAGTGCATTTTTTTTTAAATAATGTTTCTGCCAGATCCCAACCTGATGATGAAAGGTAGATGTGAGTATGGCAGCTGCTTGGCCAGGGGGTGCGTGATCAATAACCTGAGCCAACTTGGCCAGGTCACTGCTTCTGGCACTGTCCCTGGGTCAGTGAAACTAGCTGTTGCTCTAACAGGAATGTGTTCGAGTCACAAACGTGGAGCCAAAATATAGCTGAATTTAGCAAAACAAAATATAACGATAAATCATGTTTTGTTTCTTTTCCAGATTGTTTATTACTCTGGGTGGGATGCTAATTTTATCTGCAGTTACTAAAGAAAGTAATGCTCCTGCTATAGCTCCAAGGTACCAGATAAGCAGAAATTAGGTAAGTGTATGTTTTTATCTAGTTACCTAACACAGGTGATGATACTTTTCAGGAGCCTCTGCAAATGATTTTTCCCTCTTTCTGTTTTGCTCTGCATAAAAGGTAGGTACTAATTTTTTTCAGTGTTTTCCCCCTTGAAGGCTTTTACTTATGGTGACTCTACTCAGAGCTTTCCCTGGACTGCAGACATATAGAAAATATTACTGTGCTGCTATACTCAAACAAATGCATTTTAATTATAAATTTATTTATGACACCTCATTATATCATACACCATATTGATCTTTACATACATGATGAAAACTTGTAGCCATTGCCTTAATTTAAATATATTAATATTAATCTCTATTGTTTTATTATACTCAAAATCATTATAGTACATTGTAAAAATGTGAAAGGTCTGAAACTTCATTCTTTAGTGTAAATGCAAAAATGAACTCATGAGCTTAGAAAGACACTAGTTCAGTTACACATTATTCTAAAATTTTCTGTCTTGCACTTTCAAGAGCCTTTTTCTGAACAGGATGTTCCCGCCTTCAGAAGGAAAGTGTGCCACTAGTTTAATTTGATCTTATCATATTATTGTATCTAAGTAGCATGTCTCACTTTGATTTGCATACATACTTTGATGGTGTAGAAGAGAGTTTGGGGGATACTCCTAATAATAAAAATAAAATGATCCCAAGGCTGGAGTCCCTCTGCTGTGAGGACAGGCTGAGAGAGTTGGGGGTGTTCAGCCTGCAGAAGAGAAGGCTCCGGGGAGACCTTCAAGCCCCTTCCAGTCCCTAAAGGGGCTCCAGGAAAGCTGGGGAGGGACTCTGGATCAGGGAGTGGAGCCATGCGATGAGGGGGAATGGCTTTAAACTGAAAAAGGGCAGATTTAGGTTAGATAGAAGGAAGAAATTTTTTATGCTGAGGGTAGTAAAACCCTGGCCCAGGTTGCCCAGAGCATGGGAGATGCCCCATCCCTGGAAACATTCCAGGCCAGGTTGGATGAGGCTCTGAGCAACCTGATCTAGTTGAAGATGTCCCTGCTAATGGCAGGGGGCTTGGATTAGATAGCCTCCAAAGGTCCCTTGCCACCCAAACCGTTCTAGGATTCTGTGATTCTATGCATTAATATATTATGTGTTATCACGGGCAGGCATTACTGCAAGAGCAGTATGGGTTTCAATAATTTGCTTCATTTTAGAAAATGATAAGTGATTGGATTTGAACAAGAAGACGGTCCACTGATTATACCCAACATGGACCACAGACAGGTTTTAAGGGCACATTTTCTTCTGTTTTGCTACTGTATCCCCACTGATTTTCAATAAAGCTTCACTGCTGAAATTAATAGGGGAATCTGACCCTGTATTTTCAAGCACACTAATTTCTCTTTGGACAAGACCTTTTTATTACTCTCATATCCTTTATTATCTCAGCCAGATATGTATTGCTTCTCTGTGACGCTTGAAGAAAGACCACGTATAGCAGTAAATACACTTAAGGAAGAGGGAGAAGACAAATAAGAGTTTACTAACTGTGGAATAAGAGCTCTTTTAAAGTCAATATCCATCCATGCTTCACCAGATTTCACCTTTTCTTCTCTCTGATCTCTTATTTTTACTTTACTAATTTAAGTAGCTCAAGTAACCAGCTAGTCTTGTCAAAGGTGCAGGGCCAGATTGAATTCCCCCAAACCAGTTGCTTTTGCTGCTAATGTTTGCTGTATGATTTTTTTTTAATGTAACATAAGTCTAACATTTAAGCAAATAATCTGTGAGCACAGTAAGTGAAACTGATGTTACAAAAATTATGTGAAAGAAGGTAAATCAGTATATCAGATAACAAACACTTTATAAAGGCACAAGATGCTGGATTTTGTGAATTGAGATTTACATTTATGGCAACTCTGAGTGAACTCAGGCTCTAACAAGAGCACTTTTTGGATGAGATCTGGCTAGTGAAGCAATAAAAACTGGAAATTCACCAAGAAATCAGGCAAGCCCTAAGATAATTTAGAAAAGAAGGAGGAGAGATGATTGTTTCCAAAGGAAAAGAAAACATTAAACAAGTATCAGCTATCTAAACAGAAATAACATCACAATTCGTTTTTCTTGTTTAATATAATGCTGAATAACTGATAAACTATCTGATATTTTCTGAAAAGCTTTGTTTTCTCAGGCAAATAAGCTGAAGAATGTCTTTATGTAGGTGGTGAGCAGAGGTAACCACGCCTTTCCCCTAAATTTCACTGGTAAAACTCTCCCTAGGGCCGAGCTATGCTTTTGCCTGTGCTCAGCACGGCTCCTGGGAAGTCCAGGAGGAACCTCAAAGCAGCTGATGCTTCTGAGCAAATGGCAGTGGGTTGCTTTCCATGAGAATGTGCCTAGTGAAGGATATCTTCTCTTTAAGAGCAAACTAATGTAAATGGGCCCATTCCAGTGTTTGTCACATATAAAAACGAAGAAAAAAAAAATAGAGTCTTCCTTTATTTCCAGAAGTAATGTATGAACATAAAGGAGGGCTTGCAAAGAAGCGTAACCCTGATGTCAGTGTTTTCAGGCTCGGTGGTTGAAAGCAGGTCTGTCCTCATATGTCTGGTTTGGATCTAATCCTCCAGCTTCAACTTCTGTCTCTAGGCAGAGTCCTCAGATACACTTTTCACTAGAGACCCACCCGCGATGCAACTGGATGGTTGAACTGCATCATTTGTGGGAATTTCTGTACTTCAGCTGGAGTTTGCGACTCCACTGCTCAAATTTAGCATCTGCCCTTAGCAAATACAGTGGCAACAGCTTGAACACTCTGCAGAGGAGGTAAAATCGGTCTGCCATATTTGTCACAGGTCAGGTTGATGTGAATGTCAAATTATGGTCTGAGTTGCATCATTTTCCTTCTTCAGTGCTGTCACCCATGAGGTAGCAAAGATTTAAGGATGCTGCTTTTGATACTGAGCTGTAAAGTACGAAGGAAAAAAACAGCAAGGTGTTTCTAGGCATAATGCAATCAGAGGGAGGGTTAGTTGTCTTCAAAAGATAAACACTGTAATTGAAATAAGGGATATTATCTAGAGAGAAAGAATGAAACCAGGAGATGTGAAAGAACTCATTGTCTATTAATACCCACAGAATGATTCATAACGGGTTGCTGCTTTCAGCTCTGAGTAAGTGATTAGCAGTTAGATCTACTCAGTAAAAGTTTTTTGTAGAGGCATGCTAAAAGTAACAGAAAAAAAATCCATGAGAATGCAAACAAATAGTGATTCTAACAGCCTGGCATCTGATATCAAAATGAGTACTAACAGGTACAGCTTTGGCAAATTCTGATAGAGAAATGGAAATCTACTGTTTTGCACTTGTAAATCTGTCAATCTGAAGCCATTCACTAGTTTATTTCAGGCTCTTCAGTCGTTTTGTAGTTAAGCACATTTCCCATTACAAGCTTGATTTCTAATTCTACATTCTAAATTGCCCCACACAGAAGCAGTACATGGTACATCTCTACCAAAAACCGTGTTTTGAGGGGAAATCTGGAGTAAACCAGAGAAGTCATTCTAAATATAGGGCAACTTAAATGCTTTTTTTTATTTTTCATTTTTTCTTGTTATTTTGTTGCTTGGCTACGAAGTCCACGCTTGTTCTGTTGTTCTTGCGAAGAAGCGCTTTTTAGTACATTTTTGTGAGAGGTGAATGTGTGTTACAGGGTACCCAGTGACAAAATGCAAGTGCAATAACTTGTGATGTCCAGTCCTGCAACGCAGTTCAGAGGAGGCAGGAGTACAGCTTTGTGTGCTGTAAGGACACAGGCTAACACAGTGTGGAAAACAGCACGTGGAGCAGAGGCAACTGATGAAGATTAAACAGTAAAGAGAGAGATACAGAAAATAAGTATAGTAACCCAGTGATGACAGGGAAGCAAGCTGAGAAAAAAACACTATGCTTAATCTTCAGTGTTTCAAATGTTTTTCAGCGTTAATATAAGCTTATGAATTTATTTTTCTTCTATTTCCGTAGTGGTCTACTATCCCATGTAAGAATTCCTTCTTTTCCGTTCCAAAGTCTCTGCTTATATGCAGTTATTCACACATAGTGAAATGTCAGTGACTGTAAACCACATCCATTGACACAGCGGTTCCTAGGAGGCAAAGCAAATATTTTTAGTTAAACCTACAAAGTGAATTTTACTTTTGCAGAATGCAATTACCTAAATTAGATTTAGGTAGGATACCTAACACTTTTATTGTCGTCACATCCTCAGCAACCTCAAGCACTGCATTGGATTCATCTCTCAGCCAAGAGAAGGGAAGCCGCAGAGAAGCAAAGCATTATGAAATGCAGAACAAGATTTTGTCTCCATTATCAGTTTAGGGATGCTAACAATAGATTGTGCACACTTCCTCCCTTATCTCTAGAGTAACTCTGTCAAAACAAGTTGGTTTTAGTTTAAACCCAAACTAATTAACCAGATTTATTATTTCAGGAGAGAGAGACTGGCAAAGGAAAAATAGAAAAAGAATAGACCCAGGAGTCATTGGTAGAATAGGTGGTTTATAATGTGTTAAATGTGTTTATTTGCACTTCCAAAGTTCAGATTTCCTCATACATTTTCATACTGATAGAGATAAAATGCTAAAGTCTTAAATCCCTCTATGCCATGCTGAGTTGCTAAAGGCTGTTGAGTTTTTGTTATTTCTCCTCTCGAGTTAGCTCTGATTATGCCTGCTGAGTGAAAAATTTGTATTTGCCGACAGAAATAGGAACCATACCACGTGCGCTTGCACTCAGCAAATGCTCCAATACATCACAAAGATTTGCTCAACCCACCTTCAGAGGCCAAATCGAGCATGTTATTTTCTGTTTAGATCTGATCCCAAAGACTATCAGTCAGGAGTGTTTCTCAATCTCTGATTAAAACAAGGCCTACAAAGCTGCAAGTGTTCATGCACAGTCTCATTAGAGGACTGGATGGAGTGACCCTGGTCTTCAAGCACAAGGCTGTGAGTGAACTTCAAATATGAGAGTGCATCAATCAAATACAAGCAAGGCTTTTATGTCATTTTTTCTACTTTGCCTTTAAAGTCCTAAAGGAATGCCCTTTCCGCTGTACAGCCAAGGATCATTCAACAGCAGCAAACAAACCAACAAAAAGCCTCTCAGGAGAAGGATTTTACTCCCCTCACAAAGAGGAAAGCAAGATATTTTACTAACATGTTTTCTAATAAAATAGAAAATGCACTTGGCTCATTTCATAGCTCTGTGTGAATGAATTTTGCCAATCTGGAGGGTTCAGAAGTATGTTCGAGAAATAGAAAGTTTATTATAAAAATGATGAAAAGGGAGATTTTGTGCATTTTGCTTTAAACTAGAGTTAGTGCAGCTTTTTGCAGCCTTTTGATTTTTGCTCCCGCTTATTGATGGAAGGAATAGATAACACATTTGAGAACAGTGCAACATTTGATCCAGACACTTGGTGCTGTACCACACTGTGGTATGTAATTCTTTTCTGTTCAAATGATGATGACATTTTAGTAACTACTCTTAAATGGAAAAATTAAATTTAAAACGTGTTACACTTCACTATCTAAAACTCTTTTTCAAAAGCCATGGTGATGCAGTGAACTGTGATCACAAATGAGAGGAAGTTTTTCTTCGAACAAAACCAAGAATCCAAAAATAAACACAATCCAGGGATGACTGTCTATGGAAATTAAATTAAAATGAGCTAGGGAAGTTTAAAAAACAGAAGAAGTTAGATAGATAAAACAAGCCTAAAAGTGCCAAGTGACCAAAATTTTGGAATTCTGACAGCCTTATTGAAAAAGTAGCCTGTACTCAACTGCATTCAGCTGCACCTAGAAGGACCTAGTTTTTAGTGTTTGTCCACAAGATATCCTTTTTGTCTCTGTATCATGTTTTTTTTTTCTCTAAACTTCATAGATTATGAAGCAGCCATGGCCTAAACACCACTCCTTGCCTTATCATCACCTATATATACAAACATATATATTTTTGCAATTTTTAATATGTAGCAGTATTTCAATAATTATATTTAAATGTGGATTTTTGGAAGCCTTCAGATGTTCAGAAGAATTATGCAGATTTTAGAAATGAATACTAGAGCATTTATGCCACTTGATGGTGCCCCATCTGTGCTTCCCCTGTAGTGTTTGACAGGGCATCTGTGTAAATTGCTACTTTTTTTTGTTTGTTAATTAGCTCACTGCATAAAAGCCATCATGCATTACCTGTTATAATTTTGATATGCTTCAGAATATACACTTTTTTTTTTTGAGATGAAGTTGAGTCCTGAGTTTGCCTTTGCTCTTACAGTTTCTGAAACCAGATGTCAAGCTACTTCTCTTTTCACTCATTGAAAATTCAACAAATTGAAGAAATTAAACTTTTGCTCCTGGCTCCTGAATAGCACAGATTTCTTTACTTTTCTTATATCGTATTGTTGTTAACCTTTACTTATATCTCACATAGATCGCTCATTTAATGTATTATTTGGTGTACATTTGTGAATTTATAAATTAATAGGTATGTACTTACATACTTAAGTTTTGTGAAAATCTACTAGCCAAATCAGTCAGATTTTGTGTTGGTGATATGTTTGCTCTATTCAGTTATTTGATACACCTTTTTTAATGGGGGTCTGAATATCTTTCTGTGTGGTTTGTTTTCTTGTCTTCCCTGTTCCTCCAGAAAAAAAAAAAAACAAAAACCAAAAGAAAAAAATCCCCAACCTTTTTTTAATGCTTTAATTCACATAGTGTTTGAACCTATTCTAAAATCTTTGTATCTTTTTGCCACTGAGAAATAATTAGGTGTAGTTTTCCTCAATGTTACAGTTTTTAATTTCAGTTTCTAGCAAAATTAAGTTGTCTCTTTGGATTGCTTGTAGATTTAGCTAGAGATTTTCATTATCCTAAGAGACAGCCTCCTAAACCTGCAGATTTGGTGCCTGGACCCAGTAGCCACAGGCCAGATGGAACTTCAGAAGAAGACTGGAAAAATTCAGAAGTCTGAGCAGGTTGTTTGAGTTTGGAAATGACTGCATGCATTTTTTATATGACCTTGATGTATACCCAGTACAAAATGAATGTTTAGTCTTAATCTAATCTACATTATTGTTCAAGGTTGAATTTTAATTTATATTTTCCAACATTCCTTGTTTTTCTCTCTTTGAACAGTTGTAGAGGAGATTTTGGGGTTTTTGTTTGTTTCCCTTTTGCATGTGGGGATAGGTTGAGAAGTACATACCATTGAGCAAATGGGCATTCAGTGTATCAATAACAACAGACTGCATATGGCTGTGCTCTTTGACTTCTAATACCAAAGGTTAAAAATATGGACATATATTTTGCCATCACAGGACACATTTTTTCTAGAGAGAAACTTGCTTTATTACTATTTGACAAAAGTTACAAAAATGCTTTCGTATAGTGTTCATTGTGTGTTAAATAAGCAAAAATTATTTATGAAAAAGAATACTAAACTACATGAGGTTTAAAATCCAGGATGTGTCCTTATAACACAAGCACTGTCATATCACAGTATTACACTCTAAGCACAACTAAGGGTGATCACTACAAATGCTTAACACTTCCCATACCTTCTCTGTTATGAAGTGATCTGTGCAAAGTTCAAGCTGTTACAAAAGCAGCAGTGACAAACTTGCACAGAGCAAGTACCACCAGTGCCTGTGAAATTCCAGTTAAAACCATGTTCTCTAGTGTTCTCAGGTGTGGGCAGATTTAGATAAGGTTATGTTTATGCAGAGTCAGGTGAGACTAGAGGACAGTACAGTATTACGACAATACCCTGCATATAGACAACCTAAATAGGTATGTCAGCAACAAACATGGACAATGTCACCATAACCTTTCTTTTTCTCAAAAAAATAAAAAGTGAGCTTCCTACAAGCAGTTATCTATATTTTTCTAACCATACCTGAATAGCACATTTGTCTGGGTTGATCAATTTTCTTTGTTAGAGGAAAGCCCGTAAATAGTTACCAATAAAGAGATACTTAGTTCACTTCCCCATCCCTTCTTTCGTCTTTCCCACCTCCTTTCATGTTCCTACAGGACATGCTGCTGCTTCTAGTACAGACATTCAGTTATCATCTGATATTGACACTGCCAGATGCTTGCTATTATCTTAGTTTGTCAAACTTTTTTGTTTGTGTTTGGATTTGGCTTTGTTTTAATAAGGAAATCCTAGGTTGTTTCTCCTCGTTGTTTCATTTTGGAAAGGAAATTGATTGTGCTCAAGCAGATTCAGACAAGAAGCGGAAGAGTCATATAATTTTGTTTTCACATACTATATTTGATTCTCTGATCTATTAAGTCCCTCAGCTGTCGATCATGATATCCTCTATCTATAATCATTTTTTCTGCTGTTAGTCCTTACATTTTTTACTTTTTAGATTACATATTCTTGATTTCATTTAAACCATCTCTGAGATGTGTGCTCAGCACTGGATATCTCTGGCTGTTCTTTGATTCTTTTCAACAGCTGTTTTATGACCTTTATTACCTACTGTTTCTTCTTTTACAGATTTTGTTCACTTACTTCAATTTGCCTGGACTCACAAGTTTCAAGATTAACTTTTAATGACTTCTCCGCCAGTCTCTTCCTCTTTACTCTTGCACCATGATGCCCGTACATGGGGTGTGAGCTCCCAAACCATTCCACGTAGCAATGGTCATATCATTCATCTGCTTTGTTGTTTGGCAGATTTTTCCAACTCTTTTTAGAAACCAAGGCATAATACAGGCTAACATCTGTCAAGTGAATGATCAGATCAGACTTCTTCCAGACGTTAGCCAGAATACTGTCAATAGCTTGTTCACAGAAAAGCTATGGTTCAGAAAGACTGATAATAATTAGCAGAATTTTCCTTGGAAAGTGTATGTTGATGCTGGAATATAAGCACAGTTCTGTTTAGTTTCAAAAAGTCACTACAGCCTTGTTTATATCTGAGCAGAGAATGAAGCACTTCAGAAACAAGGGGGCTGTGTTTATGGTAATAGCATTTAAGTGCCCAGACACTTGCTGATTGCCCTATTGTAATCAACGTATCCAAGGGTGGAACATAAGCTCCAGACAATCCTCTCAATTTCCTAAACAGTAAGACAAAACCTAGGAAAAAAAATTAGGAGAGGAGAATGAACAGTTTATTAAAATAACAACAGCAACAAACAACACAGGAAAACAACCTGAGTTAAGTGTTATTAAAAGAGCTTAAAAATCTCTGATGAAAAAATATGCAAAAAAAATTTGCAGGCTGGCAGTGCAGCATTGCTTTGTACTTGGTCACTAGTTTTACATAAAGAAGGTGAGATTTTTGCCCATTGTATACTAAGCCATTTCCTATAACTTCGCCTGTCCCATATTCGATGTTGAAAAGGAATAATACCTTTTGCTACAGGTAAATGTTTTGGGCTACACAGGGACAGCTCGTGTGGGATTTATCTTGTGTAACTTTAGCTGTACACAGCTGTAGGCAGCTGTGTCCAACTTCCTTTTACAGCGGTGAAGAGCAATTAATTGAACAGGTACTTTTAGGGGGTAATACAGCCAATGCATTTTAGATATGTACTTTGGGATTAAGTCAGTTTTGCCACAGAAATTGTTTTCTCCAGCGATTGTAGAGACACAAGTGTCAACATCCTCGCTGCAGAAATACCTGTTGGCAGCTGAACCCTGCCTCTCAAGCCTAGCTCAAAGTAAGCAGCGGACATAAAAGAACCTCTTCCAACAGCTACTTTTTCTGCTTTCAGAGAGGAAATTTTGTATCTGAATCTTCTTTGCTTCAAAAAGAAAAATAACCTCCTGAAGCCTGCTGCAGAATCAAACTTATTGTACATATGCCAGGTCAGCTCTTTACATCTTCCTTGACATTGTCCACCTCCTTTTAGGCACCTCCTACTCATTAGTTCAGGATGGCCCTGGAATACACATGAAATCAGATGAACCATGCATTTACATGCTGATCTGAGATGAGACTGAATTGGGTTTAAAGGCTTTCTTTAAATGGATCATGGCAGATAACATCTCCTTGTTGTGATAATCAGTGCAGGACATGGTGGGCGGTAGGGGACGGTTTGTAGCCTTGTTAGAGCTAGTGACAAATTTGGGGTTTATCTGTATTTGGGCTTTGTTGCATTTCATGAATACCCCAATCTTTGCAACTATCTTACAGCAGAAAATGCTTCAAGTTGTAATATTCAGTATAGGAGAACTCATCAATCAAATTCAGACTAGAATCCAAAGTTACCTGTAACACCAGAAGTTCTGAAGTATTTATTTTTATTCTCATTAAATAAAGAGAGCCACAGATTATGATAAATCTTGTGTTGCCCTTCAGAGATACATCATCTAGTGCCTGAGGCCAAGAAATGAGTAGTTTCCATAATTAGTAAGGGAAATTGAATAATTGGGCTGTGGTTTATGAGGGTTCTTTCTCTAAGAAGAGAAACCATGTAAGTCTCAGTCAAGTGGGTTAACATGATTTATTTTTTTAGCACACAATTATCACAAGTTCATTTAACCTAAATTCTACACTTGAATATTTATTTTGCATTTTTTTTTTCATTTCTTCTTAGCATAACCACAGGACCGTGTTTTTGTGAACACTTTATACTCATATTTTCTGCCTGGAAACGTGCTTAATATTGTGGTTAGCATGATTTCTAACTCAGGATATTCTATGATATATTTTTTCTGAAGACAGTGAAAGAAATAAGTGCTTGTCTTCCAATAAATGGCATAAATTGGGGTATTTCAGTGGAATTTCACATGGTGACAAGACACCAATTTATTTCATGTTTTGCCATCACAGAGAATCTTTGTATCTGAATTGTTTATGCTCAAATAATTTAAAAAGCTAAATCAGTTTACAGATATCTTCCTTGCTAGGCACAAAAATACTTGTGTGCTGGCATTTTCTAATGCGTGTATGATGTTATGATACATGCATTTTAATGCAGTATTAAGTTAATAAAAACAAGAAGAGGAAGAATCCACTTCATGTGCAGCTTGTAGGAATCAGAGAAAGCAGGTTTGATAAGTAAAAAAATGGATTCTTCCATATTTCAAAGTGAATGGTTCTAGACTTCAGGAGATACCGTCCTACAGTGCTGCAACCTTAATAAAAGTGATGAAAAACTGGGGCAATTTCCATATATAAAAGAAACCCAATCTCAAAATTACAAAATAGGAAGTAGAAAGTATAAAATCTTATACAAGAAATGCTGATGACAATGTAGGATAATTTTAAGTGCAGGGTTATTAAATCAAGTAATGCCCAGTGTAGGTGTACCACTTAAACTCTGAGGATATCTTGCTGTGAATCCAGGGTCACAAGGCCAAGTGGTTCTTCAGACACACATGAAAACACTGGATATCCCCGGTCAACCTTGCTGTAAAGGGATTTCTTAAGCCTGAGGATGGACAACTCAGAAGCAGCTAGCCCTGATGCTGAGCACATCTCAATTCCTTTGCATATGGTGTTAGGAAAAGATATTAATATTCCTTCCACACACCCATCCCACTATGTCAGAGTGATCTAGGGAAGCAAAGACAGGAGCAAGGGACTTGCATAGAAGAAAACAATAATAATAATTCAAAAAATCACATGGAACAAAGCACCAGAACTTCTGCTTTTTTCTACTATTATATCATGGAGATAACTTTAACTCGCAGCACATCAGTTCTCTGGATGCACCTGGCAAAAAATTAATATTATTACCCTTTACTGGGTCTGATCAAACAACTACCCAGCCCAGCATTCCTGTTTCTGTCAAAGCAGCAGTAGAAGCTTACAGAAAAATACACAAATATACACAGAAAGTAGAAGAATGCATAGTAATCATCTAACAAACCTTAGCCTGAACTTGAAACCCTTATTCATGTGAATAAAGTCCCCTTGAAATCAAGGGATTAGTGTCCTGGCAGTATTGTTCTGTTCCACTTTTTAACAGAAATAGCATCATGAGCTTTCCAAATGGATATTGATCCTCTAAAACCTCTTATGAAAAACCCCAGTAGAGTTTCCTAACAGAAGTAAGGGTTTACGGAACAGTAAGGGTACAATTTCAGCTAAACCTGAAATGTGCAAGTGTCTATATAATTTGTTTCATAATTGCTGCATACTGCACATAACCTCCCATTGACTCCTCTTGTGTGTTTAAAAGCCTCTAAGTACGGTTTTAGTATTGAAGCTTTTAAGTATGGTTTCAGTGTTGTTCCTGAAATCCTCTTCTCTGGAAAAGTGCTTCCAAAGAAAATACATTTCTTATATTTTCATGACTCTGACAGCGGTGCAACATTTTGTGATGAGTTACTTAATGTCTCCCTTTAAATATAATTTTCAGAAAAATTTTACTCTTACATGACATATTAGAGTTAAAAGAACCAACCAGCTAAAACCAATCCAAAGCACCCTATCACTTAGTTATCAGAGAAAAAATGTTAAGTAAAAATTATATTACTGTGATCTATCTTGGATTCTGATGTAATACACTTTCCACCTTTCTAATGGAAAACTTGGGAAGCTTAGATATCATAAAATGATTGTGACATTTATTGGCATCAGAAAACAGTAAGGGTTCCAAAGGGTTCGTGGTGTTTAGAGGTAGCCATGAACCATGGATTTACATGCATCAGACTGCATCAAATAGCTAAGCCAGTATTTTACACATACCTAATCTCTGAGTACATAATGTGCTGCATGTAATATTACTGAAACAACAATCTAGCTTTTAAAAAAATGCTTTCCGGTAACTATTTAGTTAGAAAAAGAATCAATATTCCTTCAGTATTCACAACCCACTCAATAGCTTAACTGATATGTTGTTCAGGAAAGGTTAAAAAGAGAGAGAGAGAGAGAGAGAAAGAATGAAGGCATAGAAAGAAGCAGGAAAGGAAAAGGAAAAAAATTATGCCGCCTAGCTACAAGCTGCAGAGGGAAATTAATATTCAAAAGGTTAAGGTGTCTGTGAAATGTATGTAATGAGTAACACTCATAGTTTGTTACTATAGGTTCATTGCCTCTAATGTTGAGGACGGCACATGGATAATTTACGATTCCCATTGTCCCCTCTGCAGGGATTAATTCTGAATTATTTATGTACCTATATACGCACAGAACTGAAACATTTTAGTTAAAGTCAGCCACTCACTCATAGTCTTGAAATTATGCAGCCCTTGTTGCTAAAAATGATGTTAGCCTCTTGTGATTTAAGTCATAACATTTTATTTTCAGTCCCACTGAGAGAGAAAGCATACAGGAGGAAAAAAAAGATATATTTTCCTGAAGAAATCTCTGAATGCATTTTTTAAAGATTTAAATAGATAATGGTAATTTGTTGAGTCAAATTATTGTTCTAGCATGCATGTAAATAAACCTTTATTTTATTCATTGTTTGAGATAATTTTTCTGTTGCTCTGTGAGATTATTTTTTTAAGATGGCTATCTTTAAATACAAAAGCTTTGCAGTTCAATAAAGGGAATCCCATCTACTTATTAATTAATCAAAGAATGGAATTTCATTTTGGGAAATTGGTCTCAACTGTTAAGAATTCCCACTGAATCACTGCCTTTGGTACAAATGAAACCTTCACTGCTGTTTCCATTTGAACTCCAATGATTCCTTGCTGCTTTAAACGGCTCTTTTGGATACATCAAAATTCTTTAATCATGGAAAAAATGCAGACATTAAACATTTCTTAATAAAATATTAGATTAGGGAGTGTCTTGAGATCTACACTGCGGATAGTGTTTGATAAAGATCTAACCCAGTCAGCATGAACAGGTCATAGGCATTTTATCTAAGCTAGATATCAATTTAGCATGTTATGTCTGTTTTTAACCATTTTTCATCTGCAGGAGGAGCATTTTTTCCCTTGATTTGTACTTCAAACATATTTCAATATGACATAGTTGTAGTGCGAAATTTCAAGTTTATTGATATACAGATGTCACTATGCAAAGAGCAATTAATAAAAATGGTAAGAGAAAAGAAACCATTGCTCGAGCAGCCCCAAACCTTTGGGGTTTCAGACAAACTGGCCGTCTCTGTCTTCAGGAATCATACCCATAATGATGACTGTTCATCGCAAGCAGACAGCATAGTCTGCAAGCAGAGTATTTAATACCGAGTGGATGAAGATGTAAAAGTATCTGACATGGAACAGAAAAAAAAAAAAAAAACATATAAATGATCAATCCTTCTTTTTCCCCCTTCTGTACAATTCAACAATTGCTAATGAATTAGGAGGAGGGGCATATTGATGTACTGCTTGACTGTAACACAAAGAAGTGTAGTTAGCAAAAAGCTGCAGTGGGTAATGAACAGTATTTTAACTCGGCAGTTTAACCTCCGTGTCTGTCAGCAATGACCTTTTACCAACCCCAATGAGAGCCTGATTTCTCACTTTTGCTACTCACTGCTGGATGAGTGAATGTAGAATTTGACAGCGAGAGGTTTTACATGAAAAGGGAAGGTACTTAAAAAGCATGTTTTGTGATGATAGGCTACATTTATTCACTGTTCATTACACTGGGTGCAGCGGCAGCGTTGGTGGATTGATTGGGTGTGAGCAGCTTGTCTTCTGGGGCAGCAAGGAGGCGTTATTGACCTGCATGGGAGCCGAGGTGGCCTCCAGATGACCCCCCTTTCACCTGGAATTGACCTTGAAAACAACCTAGGGTTCACCCCGCTTTGAATAAATAGAAAAGTGTCTTAACAGCATGTGGATTATTAGAATTGACATATTGCACATTTCTCCTTTTTCAACTTTTATAGAGGTGCGTGTGTAGGGGGTGGAGGGAGAGTGTTGCCTTTTAAATTTCCAGATCCAGCAGCTGCACGGCTTGGTATTTGTACAGATTTATGGCGGGAGGCAACTAGACTTTCTCCTGCTTGATGCTAAATTTTACCATTCATCATTATTGATTAGAGCCTACACTCTATGACAGAGCCCAAACCTTACTATGACAATTGCTATTTCAGT
Source organism: Burhinus oedicnemus (assembly GCA_008921705.1). NCBI lineage: Eukaryota > Metazoa > Chordata > Aves > Charadriiformes > Burhinidae > Burhinus > Burhinus oedicnemus. The sequence goes on from VFFE01007052.1 coordinate 70,393, forward strand.
TGTTATGGGCCATAATGGGCCATAGGGATGATTTAAAAGAGCACAATAGCTATCTGTAATTACACATGAATAATCCATGAATTCTCCAGCACAGTGCTTATAATCAGACCCTAACAGCCAAGGCCGAGACATTTGTACTTGTTTCCCCTTCAGCAACCAGACCAGAAAGCACCTCTACATGTAAATTTAGCCACAACAGGCCAAAAGCAATTGTCTCCTTCTGTGTCCAATCTTGACTTTTCCTCCTGTGCTTAAAATAAATCAGTTAAAGTGGAGGGTAATGGAGTATTGCATCACTGCCAATGGTGCAGCCACCTAATGAACTTGACTTGGCATGGAGAGCCGCCTGGAGCTGCCTTCTCAGAAGCTGTTTCCTTCAGGTTTGGTTAGTTTTATCAGACACAAAGAGTTATTTTTCCAAGTTTCTAAACCCTGATGATAGCTTGCTTCTATGACAACCCATTTCTGTGTGGAAAGACAAATAAAGGAAACAGATACAGCAGCTAGTTTAAAAGTCGGTGCTTAATTTTACATTGGCTTACTCCACATTGAGCATTTTCTGAACTGGTGCCCAACTTTAACTACCTCAGTTTTGAAATATTAAGAGCATTGGTCACAAAAGTATCTTTAGAAGAAAGTCTTTCAGAGCACTGTACTTGTGATTGATAATAACCTGGTTTGGTGGCATCACGCAAGTGGCATCACATAAGAAATAAAATAAGTTGACAAAATTTTCCTAAAGCAGGGCTTCCTAATTCACAAATACATCATTCTGAGCTAATTGGACCAAATCCAGATGGCTAACAGGCTGCAAAACCTATGCAATCACAGTTTTCCACTAAGTTTGTGACCTCTGGTCCTGTGGCTGCCCTAGACTTCCATGTTGGTCCCAGCCAACAGGAGCACATTATCTGTGGTGGTCAAGGACCCCACCTATTTTTTATTTTCAGCAATAACTGTCTGGGTGCCCATCCTGTTGTGGGCTCTGAAAACAGTATTTTCTCTCTAATTCAGGGCTGCAGAGGTGTTTCTGTTCTTCAGGAGCCGCTGTTTTTCTTCCCTCCGAGTTCTAATGCTGAAGCATGGTTTGAACATGCTGCTAAATGGGCCTTGTTGCAAAATTAGAATGTAACATATCCTAAAAAACAGCCATTGCCAAATGAAATAAGATCCTGCACAGTTTTATTCTGAGTTATGCAAATGATTTTTTTTCCCAAATATTATTTCCTCCTAACTGCTGACATTTATCTGTACATCAAGTAAACATAAAGCAGGGATGTGTTTTCTTTAACAGCCGAGTCTATACAGAACACGCACACACAAAAAGAGTGACTTATAATTGGTATGACATTAGAAACCCATGTAGCAGCACAGTCAGCTTCCATCTCATCTTTGTTCCTACCTCTCTATAAAGGATAAGGCAGTTTTGCCCAGAGGAAGAAATAAAAGGGAATCCTCGTTAAAAGGTACATTAACGAAAAAAAGAACAGCTTTATTGGGGACATGTGCAGAAAGAGATGTTTGAGTAGCAAATGATAATTTACTTTTGAGGTATATTAAAAAGGTTTAATCTTACTGATCATGAGTTAAATTGGATGTTTTAATCAGTTAGTGAGTGCCAAAAATAATTATGCCAGAGTGCTTAGTCTGCAGAATGTGTACACAAAGCATATAAATCCTTTCCTTCCCCAGGGATTTCTCAGAATAACACACAACTAAAAGACAAAAGCGATATCAAACTCATATAAATTAACATTGCAAATGATCTGAAAAATACAATAAATAACATGATTCTATCACTCTGAATATGCTATACAAGGGAGAGTGTCCAACACAAATACATTCATTAATCTCTTACATCCTCACTAAACTTTTTCAGGAAACTTTCCTGCCAATTACTTTCCACAGTTCAGTTGGAGGTCATCCTATGCACAGCAAAAGTGGGCTGATGTCTACATACAGAAATCTGTCATCTTTTCTGAAATAAATGTTCAAAACTGAATTAATTTCACTTATTTCTTCCTCTTAGGAAGAAAAGTATTTGTCAGTATTTAGTACCCACTCTGAAAGCTGAAACAATGCACCCTGATGGATCCTTTTATTCAGTTTTCTAGCTTCTCATGGAAGTGTGTAAAGATTTCATTTATAAGGGATCTTTTTTCAATATAGTATAGTAGATAGCTACAGTGTATGTGTGTGTGCATGTGCGTGTGTTCATAATTACTGTAGATTGGATGCAAATTTAAATGAGATGGCAGCTGTGTAGGTGCAATGATCTTGAATCTTTGCAGCTTTTGCAAAATAATTTTGGAGCTTAATAATTTGTATAATCCTTTTACTTGGAAAATATAAGAACGTGCCCATCACATGCTGTATGTAATGTGCAGTAAGGCTTTTTTGAAAGCACTCAAGCTATTATTTATAAAATATGAAAAATACTTTTAGGATCTGAGTTTTTATTTTTTTAATTTCCAAAGTTCCTATTTTCACCTTCTCAGTTCATTCTCCTTTTCTTAAATAAGGAAATATCACAGGATAATCCCACCAACTGGGACTAACAGGACGATCTTAAAATTAGCCCATGCAGTTTCACTCCTTCTAGATGCAAAACTGCAAAGGAAAAGTGACGGAAAAAATCTGTGGCCGTTATGCTGAAATGGTGAGTCGGTCACTATGATATAACCTTGCGCCCCTTCTGGCATGGCTGGCTTTGTCACAGGGTTTTTATTTACCGTGAAAGGCCATATAGAAGGTTTGATTTCGTCCTACTCCCATTTGCTCCTCAGGAGTTAACTCTACTGAAGGCAATAGAGTTAGGATTGCAAGGTAAATCAGATTATGCTTTCCTTTTTCTGCTACCATTTACATACCTCACTATATTGCATAAGTATCCTACATGCCTTGAATGAATGGCTTATTAATAGTTTTTTGCACAACAGATGCTTAATGTACTTTAAGTACCTAAAAAATAAAAACTGAACCCCTGCGCATCACAAATTGCAGGCCATTGTTCTTGTATTGAGTTAATGCCAGGTCACAGAAGACCATTCTCAATTTTATTTCTTCATTTCTGATGTAAACCAATGACAAAATAAGATTTGAAATTTGGATTGCTATTGTTTTCCTAACATCTTATACATAATTATACATTACCTTTGACTGCCTCCCATGTTTTGGCCACTTTCTACTTCTGTGCAGTAAAATTAAAAATAAAAAAAAAACCAGGTACAGAAACCTGTGCTGTAAGTCTCCACCAAAGACCACCTTAAAGTTTCAGTTACCAATTAAGTACTGGGTTGTTGTACTAAAATATTAAAATGGGTGATTTTGTACACCACACTTATTGAAATGCCTGCGTATAATTAGGTGATTTAGAGACAGAATGTTAGTCCCAAGTATGAATGTTCTGATTTCTGTTGCTTAAAGTAACAATTTAATTGATAAAAATCTGCTCATGGAATTTTGTTCATAAGCTCAGTAATTACAACAATGAAGCATCACAGAAAACACCTCAATTATCCATTTGAGAAAAACATGCTGGTGTGGATTTGCCGCTAGTTTTACTAGTAGGCCTCCAAGGCATAGTTCAAGTAGTGGTGTCAAAGGCTTTGAAATTTCTGTTTCTCTGAACTTTCAGATTTTAGAATGATCTGATGAGGCAGTTATTGTATTTTATGTAAAATAAATTTCCTGCAATCTCCTACAGTCATAAAGATTGGTCTTCTTTTTTAGAGAAAAATTTAATACCATTTACACATTTGTCGTTTGTCCACTAAAAATTGTTCAATATTGTCTTTAATGTTTGGTAAACCATAAAATTTAGATGATTAATTTAGGCTGGATATGCATAAAACCCCAATTGTTATCTGAGATTATCCATTGTTTCCTCAGGGCAGCCAATTTTTTCTTCTCTGCGATTCTTAATTTCCCTAAGGATAAAGCAGAAAAAAACCCCACATTTAAAATACACTACTGAAAAAAGTTAGTATTTAGTTCCTGATTATTTCAACCGCACTATTGCTAACTGTAAGCTCCACTTTCCTCCACAAGAGCTCACCCACTCCGTAATATTTTAAGTTTGCTTCTTTTTAAAGATAGTTTTACTTTCTGCCATTTTGAGTTGGGGTTTTGCGAACAGAAGGCTGAGATTCTTTTGCTGGTATGTTTGGAGTCCAGGAAAATGGTCAAGAGACAAGAATACCTGTGAAAAAAGGTAGAAAAAATATTTAAAATCAATAGACAAGTGAGAGGGGCAGAAACTCACAAAAAAGAAAAAAACATTTCAAAACACAATGAAAAAGAATGAAACCTTAAGATGTCTCTGATTCACCCACATACTGAATTACTTTAATTTTGTCTCTGTCCCAACTTTCCTATTTGCATATAATCTTACATTATTTTTGCCTCTCGAAGGATGTTCTCTGCTGTATGGCATTAAAAATACATATTTCTTTTACCGTATCCTACAGGAGAGTAGGAAAAAACTGGCAAAAGAGACTAAAGTATTAAGAGGGTAAAATAAAAATTAGAAGAACCAAGAGCATAGAGCTGTTGTCTTGGGAAATGGTGTGAGATACAGAAAAAAAGCTAATAAACAGAAAAAAAAATCGGAAGGAAGCTGGATGATGGAAAGTGTTAGAGAAGAGGTGAAGCAAGAGAAAATAAAATAGACAGTCAGGCAGAAGTGTAGAAATACAGGAAATATCTGAAATTAATATGGGGAAAAGATGGAAGGAAGTGATGAGGAAAGAAATAAAAGTAAATTTCTTCTAAATGTTTTGTTCATTTTTAATATTTGCTTGAAAATGGGAAGGGAGTCTAAACACAGAATTCTTGCTTGAAGTATAGCTTAACAGAGGGGGAATAATAGCAATATCTGTCTCTATATCCGTGTCTGGCTTCAAGTTCTTAAGGCCAGTTGTAGGTGAAATGTGTTGGAGGGAGGGAATAACACTTTTTCTGATTCAGTCATGGGAGTGTTTAGTTCTGAACTGATTGCAAGGGTTTTGAGCCAAATCTCACTAAAGAAGCAAGTGACCAATTCGTAAGACCTTGAAGTTCAACCTGCAGTTGCCAAGTGCAGTTATGTCAAGATATTTAAAACAAACAGGGCTGTGCATCTTGTGGATGTACATGTGAGAGAAAGAGAAAGAAGCAATTATAGTATATAAACATTCACACCATTCTTTATGCAGCTGAGCATCAAAGAAACATATTTTAATAAAAAACCTAATTATTTCAGTCTCTTAGTTTTTGCCAGTCCCACATCCCACATCAGTTACTTGCACCCAAAGCAATATCTTGTTTCCAAGGTCACAGAATTGACTTTGTTCTTTGCTGGGAATTTCTGCATTGGAGGGATTTCTGATAAAAGGTATGAGTTTCCTTCTTATTAAAGTGTGGAAGTTTGCACACATGGTGGGCATGATTTCAGCAGGGAAAGGAAACTCCTGGTGTTCCAGAGCATGCTGAAAAATTTAAATTACTTGCTAGTGTTTTTCTGACAACTCTGCTATTATCAAAGATGGTTTTAGTTGGAATAAAAACTCTCTTTTCTTGTGGTAGACCTCATCCTGTAGTGGAATCATAAGCCCAAGTGCCCAACATTAGACTGTTGCTGTGGAAATTCACATCTTGAATGCTGTGTTCAGTTTTGGGCCACTCACTACAAGAAAGACATTGAGGGGCTGGAGTGTGTCCAGAGAAGGGCAACGGAGCTGGTGAGGGGTCTGGAGCACAAGTCTTCTGAGGAGCAGCTGAGGGAACTGGGGTTGTTCAGCCTGGAGGAAAGGAGGCTGAGGGGAGACCTTATCGCTCTCTACAGCTACCTGAGAGGAGGTTGTAGTGAGGGGGGGGTCGATCTCTTGTCCCAAGTAACAGGCGATAGGACAAGAGGGAATGGCCTCAAGTTGCACCAGGGGAGGTTTAGGATGGATATTAGGAACAATTTCTTAATGGAAAGGGTTGTCAAGCATTGGAAGAGGCTGCCCAGGGCAGTGGTGGAGTCACCATCCCTGGAGGTATTTAAAAGATGGGTAGACATGGTGCTGAGGGACATGGGTTAGTGGTGGGTTTGGCACTGTTGGGTTGATGGTTGGACTCGATGATCTTGAAGGTCTTTTCCAACCTAGATAGTTCTATGATTCTATGAAATGAGTGGGATCGCAAATAAAAATTGCAGGACGAGATGAGACAGGCTAATGAAACTGTTTAAGTTGTTGTTTAGTCATATGTAGTACAACGTGCTGGTGTGGTATGAGTAATTACTCATATTGTACTGCAGATAAAAGCATTAGAAGTGTAGACAAATATTGTCAAAGATTTTCTGTGACGTGACTGTCTTCTCCTGAGTAGGAGCAACCCTCCTGTAAAAAGAGGCTGCCATCAAAAACACAAAACCCTTGTTTTGACAAATTTTTTTATTCCCTCCCATTTTATTCGGTGCTTTTTCTTATGTCAGATAGTCAAAAACAGAGTTTCTTGCCTCTAGTGTCCTAACTGTTTTATTTACGTGAGGAATTGATGTAGACTTACCTGGCTTTAACTACTATGTGCAATTGAGAACACACATCTGCATACATTAAATATTCCTATTCTATTTTTTTCTACCCTTTTTTTAAAAGCCTCAGTTTCTCCTACAGCTTATAAAGACAAATCAAATTATACTTGGGTTTCAAACTGTTCTCATTATCAAAGTTTTTTTGGTTTTTTTTTTTTTGCTTTAACTACGGTATTCATAGTGTCCAATGTATTTTTTATGAATTTGTCTCAGCTTTGAATGTGACTGAAGAGCACGTCCTGTTTCCATGTGAGCTCCCAGATGAAATCAGGAGTCCTTTTATGCTTTGACATTGGCTCCACACAAGTCCAGTTCATGTGGAAGACACGGTCATTCTCAAAGGCCATGTGTGATCCCTACTACTGGGTGCTAATGCTATCGGTAGGTTTTTTATACCTTTATAAAACCATTACATGGATGCCCCATTAAATTAAGACTTCTTGCAGGTGGCATATTGCTCTCATGGTGCATTCATGCTGAATTGAGCTCTTAAGCAGATGGTCTGCAGCAGAGTGTACTTTTTGAACTTTTACAGTAAATCATTTTATTTCTGCGTATAATGCGTTATAATAAGAACTAGGAATGTGAATATAGAGGTCTTCGGGAGCAGGCAGGTGTCGAGTAAGATGAAACATGATCTTTTAGCCAATGGTAAGTGGAAATGGACTTTCTGTCCACAGCATTTTGAGTACCCATTACTTTTAGCAGCTCAGATGTGCAAGTGGTGTACTCTTCGAAATCCATTTCCCACCTTGTTTCCTTTGGTCCTTCCAGTATTTATGCAGTTCCTGATTTTGGCTCACCCATGGGAAAAATCAATTCAACTCAACATGAATGTTGAGTTCATGGTCATCTAAGTTATCACTACATTTCAGCCCACTCCATCTCTTTTTTAGGAGATAAATAATATGAGGAATAGGCCTGGGCAAGAGGCAAAGGATTTTGGTGCACAGTAAATGTTTCTTCAGAACATCACGTCTGATGGAGCAGGAACTCAGTCTCCTAGAGGATAATGATCAAACATCACCTCAGAGTCCAGCAGTGTTGATGATCTTTACTTGTAGGTGCTCAAGGTGAGATCATCAACCACTGATTCTTTATCAAGTGGTGGGGGTCAGAGGACAGCAGCAGCTGACAGCTGGCATGGCAGAGCATTTCTTTCAGCTTTTGTGCTGAACAAGGAGGAAGCATGCCAGAAAGATAGGAATTAGCAAGGTAATTAACTATGTAAAATTACAGTTCTTAAGATATGAATTGACTATGGGCTCTTCAAAGTGGCTTTGAAATGAAGCTTTATTGACTCCTTTCTTGCATAGTAATTTACAGATGTTTACGTTACAGTAAGAAAATACAACTTTTATTAAAAGAACAAACTTTTTTGCCAATCTATAGTTCTGTGAAGAAAGCAAGAGCAAAATCTGTGTGTGGGAGCTTACTCTGGATGCAATAGTCATCCAGATAATGCCTTCTGTTCCATCTCCTAAAGGCAAAAAGGTAAAAAGATGAGTTATGCAGAGTGTTGCTTGCTTACTTGTAAATTAAGTTACTACATTGCAATAATAGTTGCAGGCTTTATTAATGCTTTGGTTTTGACCAGCAGCCTTATCTCCTTATAGATTGGGATAAGAGAGGTCTCTGGCACAGCTAGGAAAAAAAAAAAAATTCTGTTTCTGAGAATATTTCTGTGAAAAATCTTGTTCTCTAGGTTTTCAATGAGGGAGAATTAGAACAAATAGAAAATAAACAACCTCCCTGAAGGCCCCCTTTCCAAAGCCTGAGCTCACTTATAAACTGCTGACAGTTCCCAATACAAAAGCACCACAAATGCCAGATTTCTGAAGTGCTGGGAAATTGCAAGATTAGGTGTTATGCCTAAGGAAACTGAAGTAAGCAAAACAAAGTAATCACTGATTTTTTTTAAAGTAATAAATATATATTTTTGTTAGTGTATCTTCATCATAATGCAGCAAATGTGTAATTTTTCCAGTAGATTTCTTCCTTTCCAGTCATTCTTTCATTGTTTGACAGCTTATTAAGTGATGATATCAATGCTGCTGTAGAAATACCAGGCATTGATGTGAATTGCATTGGACAATGGGGCATGTTTTGGCAAAGATTACTTAAGGTTTAAATTTGTATTTTAAAAGAAGTTGGTGGATATCTTGTGTGGTTTTACATGTAACCTCTACACGTAATCTGGTACTGAGAGTAAAAATGGGATTTTTAGCAGTGCTGGTTGTTGGTACTTTCCAAGTGATAATAGATGCTAACTGGATTTCTAAGACTAAGATATCAAAACAGTTTTGAGCAAATCCACTATATTGTTTCTGGAGTGTATTAGACAAATGTTAGCAGCCCATGGCAGTTACATTCACATGACTGTTACAGTCGGATTGACTTTTATTTCTCCTCAAATGTCTTACCCTAGATATTCATTCCAATACCTCAGCCCCAGCCTTCGGTGCATTGTTTATTTTCAGCATGAGCACGAGTACACACTGTGAGACACTAGGTGTTGAACTAACTGGTAGAAGACAATGAAGTAGGGGGTTACAGGGCACGTTTTAACGCCCCATTCAAAACGTGCCTCTTAAAGGTGGAATCCTCTAGCAAAACTATAGCAAATTAATGCAATTCAGAGTCTTAATGAAGAATTTCAATGACTTGTAACAACTTTTTAGGTGAGCACATATGGTCACCTGAGAGAAGGAAATACTCTACTGAACTTCGGCATGCACTGCCTTCCAGCTCCAAGAGGTGGCACTGAGCACAGGAAGACAGTACGCTCAGTTTAATGAGAGCGTGGAGCAAACACTAATCCCAAGTAATTCCCAAAAATAAAGCTGCCAGTGTCTGGTTCCTCCATATAAGGTGGAGGTAGCTTGTGTGTGTGAACCAGTGGGGGAAGGTTGCAGAACAAACAGTAAAGCTCTGCTAAATTTTACTTACTGCTGCATTCAAAATCAATGTCATAACTCGAAAAAAAGAAATCCAAAGATAAGGAGAGGCCCGCCAAATATACACTAAATCAAGATGTATTTCAGTCTCTTTACATTTATGTCTTGCGTGTTGCATTGTGTTACTGTACAGAAACAGGAAACTATAGTAAAACAGTTTGAGCAGCAATCTCCCTTCGTTAACCAATGCCATTAATCACTGAAGGTCTCATCACAGCTCTGAGCTATGAAGCCATTCTTCAGAGGCGTAGAGGGGCTGCAGCAAACCTGAAGTCCCAGACTCACCACTGACTCCTGCAAGGACATCACACTGCAGAGATCGACCATCTCTCTGCTGACCCCATTCCACTCAGGAGAGGTTTGGGAGAGGCACATCAACCCTCAGCGTGGGTTATAGGTTGGCCTTGCATAGAGATACAAGGAGATGAAGGGCTGGGGGTGGAAATAGGCTGTATCCTCTTTTTCCCTCCACTGAGTCATTCTCCGTACGGAAGGGTTTCGGTTTCTCTGCAGAGTAGTTGGTCTGTTTTAGCACCTTTCCCAGCAGCTCTCACTCCTTCTTAGAGTGGGGTTTTTTTTTTTTTTCATTCCCTCACAAACAGTGGTATTTCAGTCGTGCTAATTTGGCTGGGCTTACTAATTTTAAAATAAGTCTCAGATTGCGCTTCTGACACCTCCTGAACATACAGCTGTCCTTGTTTTGAAACAATTTCTTTGACCAAGACCTGAGCAAATTTCTAATTGCCTCCTTGTTGTATTCCTACCTGTTCACCAACGGTTGGAGGGGGCAAAACAGCCTTGCTGTCTTGCCATGATACATTTCCCACATCTATTTATGAGCTGTCATCATCTTAACGAAGCCATTATTGCTGGAGTTAAACTAGTTTTCACTGCAATCTTGTTTTTATGTTTTACCCACAAGCAATTGGCTGGGTGACTCTTTCCACATATTTCTGTATTCAACTGTAGTGAAACGTAGTCATATTTCTGCTTTATTTTCTTGAGTAGCAATGTTTTCATTGTTCTTTGTGGTCCTCTATTTGACAAAGTACTCTGAGCCATCTCCCATATAACCAGAATTCCAGTGCTTTGAATTTTACTTTACATCTGATCAGAAATTTCATGTCTTCAAGAGGATAATTTTAAGAGGGCTGCAATGTTCTGCAGAAGAGTTTCCAGTATGTGCTTGTGTTGCGCTGCAGGGGTCAGAACTTGCAGCACGACCACCATTTCAAAATCACATTGGCAATATGTCTCTTTACATAAAGCATCGGAAGGGTATTTTTGGCTCTTCGTTTTGAATGATTTGATAGCGAGGTGTCTTTCACGAATGTGACACTTTTGCACAGAAGCACATCCCCCACAACGGTTAAACTATCAAAACAGGCCAATAATGGAGAACTCAAAACTATGACTTTTCTCTTTGCCTCTGGCTAGCCCTCAAGTATGATACTTTTGAATGCTTGTTCTGCTTCTTTACAAGTTTTTTATATCAGTTTCCATATTTGTCAGAAAGATGGAAAAAATTTCAGTAACATGTGCACTTATGCTCTGTATCGTGATCCACATTATTTTCTACCGTGGTAAATGTGACTTAAGTAGTTTGACTACCATCTTTCAGCATATGGCTTAAATTAAAATGGTGTTTCCATTATCTTAATACCCATATTTGTTTTTTAATGGTTGCTCTAGTCACATATTTCTAGGAATGTTTTCTAAAGTTCTGTACTTGGCAATGGAAGTATTTTAAATTATTTACTTCAGATACACTGATAAAAGCTTTCATGCTGAAACATATACATATTTTCTAACCCAGACTTCTTTGTTTCACCACATGAAGAGCACTAAATAAATGCAAACTGCTTGTTCTGTCCCAACTAATGAATAATTCCTGCAGGATAAGGAGCATCCAAAGAGGCATCCAGGGAATATTATGGGGTGTGGAGGGAAATCTGTGTTTTATGATAACCCAGGTAAAGGAAAAGTCTCTTCAGGTGCTTTGCTTTAAGCTCTGTCCTAGCTGTGGTCAATATAAATTCCACCCAAATTATCTGATAGTCTTTTATATAATTAGTATGTCAAACCGTACTGACTCTTCACATTAACAGAATTAGCTACAACTCTGGATTACGTTGACATAATAACAATTTTTATGAAGGTTTTATGGGAAGAAAAGATCCCCAAAGAAATACTTTCCCAGACTCCTTCTTTTGGCATAGTTTTCAAGTTGAGTGTGGATGGGGAGAAGGTTTCAGAGTGAGTCATTACTCTGAAATAAACTGGGTAAGTATCCTGTACTAAACCCTTACCAAATTCATCCTTTGAGGGAGTCTGATTATTATTTCAATTTTGAGCGTAATTGCTTGATCCCCTTTTTGTTTTAGTATGTCATACACCTCTTTTCTCCACTGAAATTACGGTGGACATAAATCAAAAGAATTCAGCAGACTCTTTTCTATGTATTTCTGCAAAATTTCCTGCAGACTCATTTTCAGTGCTGGGCAGTACATCTTTCATAAAGTGTTTGCCATAACAAGGGATTTCCCTGGTTTTCCTGAACATGTTAAGCGAATCAAACAACGTGACTGGAACTAGGGCTGTCTCAGCAATTTTTTATATCAGTACCCTTGAGCTTCACAGAGACTTGTTCTCAGGACTTCTTCTTTCTTTCCTTTTTTTTTGTCCTCCAGTTTGCCCTTTTTATAAACTTTGAGTCTGTTTTAAATTTATTCTAAAGACTCTGGATTAGGTTTAATGTTGTTGTAAGATTTGATTTAGGCTTAAGAGTGTTTCTCTTGGGTTTGTTTTCTGTTTGTTTGGATTCCCCATTTGATTCTATTGTACAGCTAAATGTTTCTTAATGTTTTGCTATTTATTTAGCAAGAGCTCTCCTAGTCAGAATGCTAAATTAAAGGAAAATATTGCGGATAGAAGGGAAGTAAAGTGCAAAGGAGGAAGTATGAAAGGAAAGACCAACACTTTGAAAAAAATTTAATACCAAAATGATTCCAGCTCTCCCTGTTTTGCTCAAACAATTTTCCCTGTTACAAGAGGTGTTTAGCCCCCTCCTCAATATTCAGTTCTTAATCTTCTCATCTTCACAACAGCTTACAGAAATTAACTGCCTAAAAAATGAAATTAAAAGTTGTGAGCCAACCCTCCACCCACTTAGGGCACTGTCTAACAACAAATCAAAAAACAGTAATAAACTTGGCAGCTTTCTTCCATAGTTCAAGTGCCAAAAAGAGAGTACTACAAAACCATTTTTAAATTTTATTTGTAATTAATTACCACTGATTATTTTAAAGAATTAACATAATTATATACTCCGCTCCTTGTTCCTACATGTTTACTAAAACCCTAAAAAAACCCATTAGTAAGTAATACACACACATTCCATTCAACTGATGTTCCTTCAGGGCTCTGCAGCACAGGCTTCCTACTGAACTCATGGTCTTACAGTTATTTCAAGCCTGTAAATAGGGGGGTTTGGCTAAAAGCTGTCATTAGCCCTCCTTCTGCAGAGAGAAATATTTAATAGAAGCATAAGCTTTATCTGGGTTATACAGAAACCCAAGAGCAGCAACAAATTTTAAAAAATAAATTTAAATCATATGTATCAGAGGAAAAAGCAGAGTTAAGGAGTGAGACGAAGCTTGCTGAAATCAGTGAAGGCCCTTGGTCCATTTTGAATCAGTCCCTTGGCACTGCAGAGAAAGCTCAGCTTGTGCTCCAAAACCATGTTTGCTGACATTTTCTAAAGATATGATAAGTATTTCCCCTGCACTGAGTTTGCAATCTCATTTTCCCATTTTTCTGCACGTGAAGGCATTTCCCTCCCTGTTGCTATAATGCCTATTTTTGAAAATATTTCACTTACAGGAGAAATAGGAACTACCTGCTGGAGCTCAGAGCAGGTACTGTTCCTTCCCAAGAATACCTTAACAACACTTCTCCAACCACTGAGGGCCTTTCTGCACTGTTGCCACTTGGTATGTTGATAAATATACAAGCTTCTTACCAGAAAAGGAAGTCCAGCCCATTTTACTTAGCCATCCACAGCTTTTTCTGGGCTTTATGACTTCTGTAAGGTAAGTTTTGAACCAATCCTGCAAGGGAGGCTTCAGGGTACTAGTGTGCATGGATCACCTTTCTAACTAAATAGACACAGTCTCCTCTAGGTGGTAGACCTGGGTTGGAGCACTGACAAAATCATGCAGCTTTGGGCGACCTCACAGCCTCATTTTGCAGGAGAAGACCAGCTCTGGAAGAAGGTTCCCATGCACGTTACTATTTCTCCAGCACACTCCTGCAGAACCTGTGGCATATTAAGTATCAAAGACAAGGTGGTAAAATGTTGAGATGGAAGGTTTTGAAAGGCAAAAAAAAGTTCTTGCTGTAACTGTGTTTTTGTATTCTTGAAAGAATGGTGAACAAACCAGGACAAATCTTCTTTGGTACCACCTGCTCCAGCCAACTCCCAGCTACTCCAAGGACCGCTCTGTCCCATTATGCAGTTCCCCATTGTTTTCAGCAGAGAACAATATTACAGGTGAGTGAACTCAGAAGAGCTCCGAAGTTACGAAATACTGTGTTTCATTATCCCTCGCTCTGTTTTCTTTTTAATCTGTTTTTTTCCTCAGGGTTTATTTTCCTCCAGAACTCTTCCAACAAAATTATTATCCAGATTTCTTTGGAGACATTTTTCTTTCTGTCAAACAAACTCTGTTTCAAAGATTCTTTAAAAAAAGACCCTGTACTAACAGATACAGCCATTGTGCAATTTTTATAGAGATGTGTTTTCTTTAATCAGTGCTTTTACATTCATTGGAAATAAAAAATCTGTTTACTATGCTGGGGGAATTAAGCTCTGAAGAGATTGTTTTACTTCTCTTTGTTTATGATGATTTGTTAGCTCTTGACTGCAGAAATAATTTTGTTGTTTACATTAATCTATGGTGGCAGTATTAACTTCACATCATACATAAATATAATTATTGATCATTACCAGCTGTAATTCAGTGTTAGAATTACAGATTTACATAATTGTGCTATTAAGTGTAAACTTGAACTTCGTATTTGGGGTCACAAATAACTGCAGGCAGTAGAAACAGAAAATTCTGATTATATGTCATTCATATATTAATATATGCTGTTGCAGTTTTGATCAGTGTTAATGTAAATATTTTTATGTACTATGCAGCAATGAGATGCTAATGGCTAGAAATTACAGCAATATTGATCTAGCTAATAAAATGGAATGCATTAGTAAGAGAGGATATTTATTATCTGCTCCAAAAATTACTATACATCATCTGCCCAAGGAAAATTTCCTCCATCAAAGTCTGAGATGGCATTCTTGCTGGAAATGGCGTAAAGCTCTTCTCAAGTGAAAATCAAACGCGGTCGCAGGCTATCTTGTTTTTACTGCCTGCAGCTTTTCCACTGATAAAGCTTCACAGAGGGGAACAAGCTGTATAAAGGGACTCACTTCTGTAATATGTTCTCTTCTCCTCGTGTAATCTGCACATAAAAAGATACTCCAGAAAGAAAAGCCAGTACAACGGGCCTTCTCCAAATGGTCCTCTACAGGCATTAGGGGGACGTGCAAGCATACCTGCACAGATGCCCATCCTGCTAATTTTCTCAAGCAAAACCTGTGAACTCAGTTCTGCTCTTGGGCACAATGCGGTGAGAGGTCTGGCAGGATACGGGACTGCACCAGCTCTTTGCCTGGACGTGTCGGATACATGGCGATATAAAACACCAAACGCACCAAAACCAGCTGAGCTGCTACATGTTACAAGAAGAACCATCTGATTAAGGAGCAAAGATGGCTTAAAATAAAGGTTTGTGTATGATTTGACCAGGTTCTCCAGACTTAAAGACCTTCACAGCATCCCAGAATTTATTCTTTGGGAAACAATCCACATGCAAGAAATTTAGTATTCCAAGCAACTGGAGCAAGCTCTGGTCTTCCACAGGGAGTGGCTACCTTGTCATCATTTGCTGAGCTTATACTAAATACAATATAAATAGAAACTGTACTGAAGTGAACACTCCTTGCTGGCAAAGGAGATGGACTAAATCCATTGAAATGAGCACGTTCTTTCCACCTGGTAGTGCCACAGATTTGTGGTCAAATAAGCAGATCTTAATACGAAATGCATCATTAATATAAATATAAAAAATGGAAGACCACTCGGTGAAACTAATGTGCTAAACACTCTGACAACTTCTCTGGCAAAGAGAATATGTTAAAATGTCAAAGCAGTCCTCCCTCAATTCTGTGTATATTGCTTTACTTAAAATACGTAAATAAAATGCTACAAGCTGGAATAGCTTATCAGTTTTTCTCTGCAGTTATCTGCTCTAACCTATCTGTTTATTAGTTTGTATTTATCCTGCACCAAGAGAGAGGGTGCTTAAGATATGACAATGCTCACCAAAACCAGGCCTATGTTGTTTGTTGAAACTGAACGGTGTCACCAGGATAAGCACGAGTTTAGAAGGTGGCTTTGTGGTAGAACTGTGACAAAAACTTGGGTTTGATTTTGAAAGAGACCGATGATCGTAATGTGTTAAGTCCTCGTTACTATAGGCCTGCAGGAAATAACACCACACTTTTAATAATCTGACATATGAGTCTAGGAATTATCACTGATATCAGAAGTATGGTGCAAGCTGAGTGTATGAGTGTGTAAGTAATTTCAGTATCAATGTGAGTATGAAATATTTTCCCTTTTAAATATTAAGAATAAAGTATGTTATGACTTCTCAGACAAAGGTCCCAGCTGGTGATTATTTAGCCTGCAAACCCTTTTTTCTGCTCCCTGCAATAGAAGAATCATTAGTCCTATGTATATTCTTGTTTTCTGATCCATAGGAATCTATGAGGGCTATTATACTTTCTGTCCTATGTTCATATATAATATCAATAATAACTTATTCAAGCCTTTAATTACTCTGAATCTTCTTGAGATGTAATAGAAACTACCCCATGCAATTTTACATTGTCTGAAACAAGTGGCTTAAAAAACTAAGTCATTGATTTCTCTGAAAACATCTTTTGGCGTCACAAAAACACTTTCAGAACACTAAGACAATCAGAAAACTTACGCTTACCAGATATTATCACTCTTCAGCTAATTTTTGAGCTTAGGGAGCAGATAGAAAGGTGAAATATAATATAAAATATATTATTTCTACATAAAATTTCTTCTTGTGTTATTTCAAGCAATACCAGAAACAAGTTGTGAATGCCTGCAGCAGTTCTCAACAGCCACCTAATTGTTTTGGAATCTGAAAAATACAATTACAAGGAGAACTGAGACAGTACAAGCATTGCAATACCTGTCTGTCTCCTCATGAAAGCTTTTTCTTCAGAGATGTATGGCAGACATAATTTCAGAATCAAATCCAGTGGCGAAAAGTGTCAGGAAAAGTAAAAGAATGGCAACTCAAAGCATCTGAAAGAGATGTAAGAGTTGATTATTTCAACTGAAATACTACGGTTCAGAGTGGAATATCTGTGAATGCTTAAAGATTTGTACAAAGAGCCACATTGGAGGAGGGAGTACAGGAGATACAGTCCTCAGACACTGAGTTGTATCATTCTTCAGTAGAGTTTTTAGGCTGTGTATATAATTAAAGAATGAGTGTGTATTTCTTTCCAAAGTTGTTTTAGAATTTATTCACACTTTTAGATAAAATACCGTTTTGAAAGATCTGATGTGAGGAAGACTAAGAGCACATCTGCTTGCCTTACTTGTCCCTCTGTAGAATATTATTTGGCAAAATCTGTCTACTCTGCACCAAAAAGTCAATCCCAATTAATTTTCTGGAAAAAATATTTTTTATATGATTTTCTGCAACAGAAGGAGGAGCATGGTTCATATGTCCTATGAGACAAAAAAGTTATGCTGAGACATTTAAATAATAAATATTGTAAGATTCTACTAAAGGCATTTCTCAGCATTGCCAGGTGTGTGGTCTACATGGGCTGAAAAAGAGCTGTCAGGTGTGCCATGCTTGAAAGACATCAAGGAAAAGCAAAAGGCAAAAACATGAATCTTAAATGCTTGATGATGACCCATATTTTTAACTGGGATCTGATTTCTTCAATTTTAAAGATCTTTTGTGATTAGGTAATTTAATTCAGTCAAGGCAGATTCAGGTTAGTGGATGGCCATCTGCAAAAGATAAGTTTTTCTCTCTCTTATTTACAGATTATTGTAGATTTTTATGATGCTTCATAAAATTAACAAAATATCCAGCTAGAAAAACATCATTTTACTACAGCAGTTTTGAGAAAGCTTTTCTGCATACATTTTCCTAGTATTTTTCATCTCACCTAAGAAAAACTCCTTATACTGTTGTTTGGGGTTTTTTTTCCATCTAGAAACTCGACTGTGAAGAAAATGTTATTTCAAAAAGTCTTGTGAAAAGTGGTGTTCCACAATGCACCGTCAAGACTCTAATCACTATCCTAAAAGGAGCAGCTCCATGTGTCATTGAAAGTTCGGTACATCCCCATGTGGACATAACATCTGAATTTAAGCTTTCAGAAAGTGGAGCAGTCTTGAAATAATGTAAGTACCATCAAATAACATGAAAAATAAGTAGCCCATTCTAAGTGTTGGCAGGACTGATATTCATATGATCTATTTACTGACCACAAATTTGGACAACTGTGGCAAAAAAAAAAAAAAAGACTGTAAATTTATCTTAGTGCACCCTCCCTTTACAAGCTGGAACGCTCTCAGTTGAGCATCTTTTTCTTGACAGAATCCGTGACTTATGCAAAGTTGCATAGGATTGCAACTGTATATAAAAGTATAAATATTTGTAGAGGATTCAGTGGAAACTGAACACGACTGATGTTTCCTCCTTGATACGTTATGAAAGATATATAAATCCATGAATATATATTTAATGTTTTATATACGTGAATATGTTCATTTAATTAACATTGTCTTCAAAAGTCAGAGATCATTTAACAAAGTCTGGTTTAAACCATGACTTCACCAGCCTGTTAAATATTGTACATGAAGCATAATTTATACGTAAGTCAGTATTGAGTGCAAAATGTATTAAATAACACGGTACATGGTGTAGCTTTCCTTCTACCTGTGTATCTTAGTCTGCAGCTTTCATTCTGATTGCAGTATTTGGACTTCTTAGTATAAAAAGTTTATCCTTGAGCAATTTCCTGTTTGCAGTCTTATATGCTCAGAAATAATAACAACTTTTATTTTATTGAACATGTAACTCTGCAGAAAGTATAAAAGGAATGCTGTATTTAAATTACTATTTCATGTAGCAATCTTTTCAAGATGTTTCCACGCAAGTCATGAGAATGGTGTAGCTTGATGAATTTCTCTCTTCTTCACGGGTTCACCATGGACTCACACACATGTCAAACAGCTATCGCAGTTATGTCCTATGGCTTATATTCTCTCCACACCACGAATGTCCCAGAGCTCCAGCAACCATCTCGTTTGCCCTCCGTTGTTTACCCACAAAAACCAGCATTGCTGCATCCTATGCACTACATTTTCTTCCTATGTACCCACATTTTTTTGGTAATGCTTCATGGAGAGAATTCCTTTGGTTCTCCCTTGTCAATTTATTTTGGGAAAAGAATATTTTAAGATTAACATGAAAGGAGTATCCAAAAGAGAACTGGCCAGAGATACAAATGCCACCACAGGAATACCAGTTCAACACTAAATATGAAAGATCAGATCTGTGACAGCTTCTTTTATTCTGTAAAAAAGGAGACAGAAAAAAACACCAGAACCAAAACTTTGCTAAAACTTCTCTGCAGTGTGCTTTTGTCCATTTGAGATTAAAAGGTTCCTTGTGTTTTTCTCATAATGAGATGTCTCAGAGATTGGAAGCAGTTCAGATATAGTCATTGCACAAACAGCAATATGGTCCCCCAGTACTAACTTAAACTGTGACTTTTCTCCAGAAAGACAGCGTTGGGAAATCTATTGCCTTGTATTGATAGTTTCCACTAGGCACCTGTTGATTAATGGATTAATCTAAGTAAAATAATAATTAAAAAATTGCAACTATGTTGTATACTCTTGCAAAAATAGTAATTTGTAGAAGATACTAAATGTTTTCCATATTTTTGCTCAAAATAATATCCTAATATTAACATTTGACATTTTCTTGTTACATGAAGATATAAGCTTCACTTAATTTCTTTTTTCTCCTCTGGTTTTGTTAGCTTGTCAGACTTTGGATAGTCCAGCTTAGAAACTTAAAAAAACAAAAGGCCTGAACATTTGTTCTTGACATTAATTCTAACATGAGGTCAGTATTTCGCACAGCTGTTCACACATTATAAAAGCAAAGTTTCTCTTCTGATAGGAACAATGCATTTTAAGCCTACATTTTGCTGGAGATTTAAAAGTGTGAATCAGTGCTCGGAAGATTTAAAGACATGAAATCCAACACAATAGCTCAAAGTGAAAGGTGAAAGGTCACACAGAGCTTAAACTGTAGAAAAACAGAATTAAACATTAGAAAGAGATTCAAAAATGAGCTAAATAGAAATTAGCATTAAGGGAAAAACAATGAAAAATAGTTTATGTGGAAATATTTCATACAGTGCAGATTATGAATCCATGAACTGATTAAAGCATGACTAATTTCTTCATATGTTTTAGTTCTATCATTCTGCATCCAATGGGTTACTTATCCTCATGATACTAGAGCAGAGGAAGCCTGTTTGTTAACTTTTCCTTTCTTTTTTTTTTTTTTGCTATAAAACATATAGGTTTACTAAATCTGATAGTAATATTTTTAGGCTTTAAAATTAATATTTTTTAGTTGGGTAGTTAAGGATTTTTTTTACATAAAACAGTACACTGAAAAAAAGTGTTTCTGGTAGAGCAGAACAGTCCAATGAATAAAGGTGAAATTTTGCATTATAGAAAATATCTTTCCTTCTTTCTTTTTATTGTCATAACTGTATTTTTTCTTTCTAAAATTTAAAAAGAAGCATTAAAATATCTTTTAAAATACCACTTTATATTTTCCAGCCTGAAGAGAGGTGGTAATCACTGGAAAACTTACAAGAAAAACCTCAAAAGGATGAAAGAACTTTTAATATTTCTTCACTCACGCAAATTCCAGGATTTCTGAATCAAAATTTTAAAGAATTGTCCTTATGTTTCTTTCTCTCATTTTGAAGCTTCCCTTTTTAATTTTTCATCAAATTATTCTTCTGCTTTCAAGTTAGTAATGCCACCTGATAGCAGGAGTGCTGTGAGAATTCATATGTTAATGTTTGAAAATTTCCTTTACTTCTTTGAGTCAATTATAAATGTGAATAAAAAAGTTGTTTAGTTTTTGGGTAGATGGTCACAGCAGCCATCCCAACATAGATGAGCTGGGGTGGATCACACTGCAGTTATATCATGAAGATCACAAAAATACATCCTGCAGACATGCACTCAACATGCAGCTATGACTGCATTTAACCATAGACCACAGAAAAATTAATGCCAAGTGCAGCAACGGGTCTTGCACAGGAATCTGACTGAGGTAATTTTACCAACTACTGCAGCTGGAGAAATATGAAAACTGAGGAAAGTGAGCTGCAATAAAATTGTAGGCATACCTCGTTGCTAACACAAAATATAGAAAATTGTAAGGTGCGCTGCATTTGAAGCAACAACTGAGTTTTCTTGCAAAACTGCAGTGCTCTGAACTGTCAGACACTCTGTTTGACTTCAGCAGACAACACACCATATAATTTGGACCTTACACAAGTAAATTAAAACCACATTGCTTTTGTTTTCCACAGCTTCTTTTGTTTTCTCCTCATTAGTTGTGCCTCCATTTTCAGTCTGATGGAAATGGCTTTAATCACAGGAGGCCAGATCCTCAGCTGTACCAGATTTGTGCTTAGCACAGCTGAAGATAATGAGTTTGGAAAAGTGGCTTTAATTTCTTTCAGCTCCCTGCCCCCCCACCCTGAGTGAGCCCGGGGTGTGAGCACTTAAATCAGTGTCAGGGCTCAGGATCTACAGGCTTCCCACAAATCTGGTTCTGTTGTCTTTGCTGTGCTTCTGAGCAAGGAGGCTCTGATCAGGGTCATGTTTTGGGACATAGCCCAGCACTCTCTGCAGGAAGTTCTCAACCCAACTGGGTGAAATGGATTTGGGTGGTTATTCAACTGAGGAGCTTTCACTACGTTTGTATGTTTGTGGGTCCCACTTGCTGGACTTTTGGTCATCTCTTGTATGCTCTTGTGAGCTGAAGCGCTTTTGCCAGTGCCAAAGGATATGTTGCCAGCTAGAACAAATCATGAAGATACAGGCAAGCAATTTATGTGGTATGTCATTGCACAGAAGTATGTTATGTACAAGATCGATAAGTGTTAAAAATACTGACTACTGTACCAAAGTAACCCATCTACTTGCTCAGAAGCAAGCTCCTTGACAATGCAGTCACTTTAAAAAGAAAAACCGAAGTTCTTCCAAAGCAGGCTTTCTCCACTTTTTTTTTTTTTTTTTCCCAAAAACAAAATTTTACCAGTACTGTTAGGGTTTAATGGAAGATAGTTTGAAACTAGAAGGCAATTTTGAATGGAAAAGGGGTTTTTTTGTCCTTGCCTTTTTATGTGCAAAGAAAGAATGGTCAATCTGAAAGACAGAAGGAAGAGGTACACCGTGTCCTCTTTCCAGAGCAGAGGGATCAATGCCTCGGAAGTGTTTTTGTGGGGTATTTTTAACCACGTTTTTGGTGTGGCTCCACAGCCGTTTTTTCCCTTATTATGTACGAAAAATGTGTAATGCATAGGAAAGCACACACCCAAATACTCCATTTGGGATGCCTTTCAACCTCTGCTTGCCCTTTTGAATAGAGGAACGACCAGGCATTCATGAGAGGTTCCAACATTGTCAGGCGGCACAGCAGGGCTCCCTGTCTCCGTGCATCAAAGACCAGCGTCTCGTCCCTGTCCCCGGGGGACTTCTTGCTCCCTTCTCCTGCTCCCTCCCTTCCTCTCCCTCCTTGCATCTTTCCACATGCATCTTTTGCGTGTCCTCCCTCTCTATAGGCAAAAGGCAACCATAATTACCTGTAATCTATCTTTAGTTTCAGAGGTGTTGTGCACTCTTTGGTTCAGTTTTTCCAAGGCAAGGAGTAAGATTTAGGGGATGACCCTTACAAAAACAGTTGAGATTCTGGCTTTGGACCTTTCCCTGTGTCATTTTCTGCAACTGTATAATATAATTTGGGAACACTAGTTTGAAAGCCAGCACAGTGAAAAGAAGTTTCACAAAAATAAAAATAATTGGATATAAAAATATAATGAGAGTAGAGAAAAGAAACAAAAAGAAAATAGCAAGATGGAGGAACTGTATAATGACTTGGTATAGGTGAAAAGAAAAAAAAGAATGTCACTGTTCAGAGTGGATTTTTTTCTTCCTCTCCCTTTCTCTGAAAAGCACCTCCGCAGATTTTTCCAGACTCTACACAACTTTGTGGAGCAATAGCTTCTGACTCCAGTTGTCCTTAAACCAGAATACTGGTGCACTGCACTTGTAGTAAATGGTGACCGATCCAGTCGGTTCCAACTAGTTGCAAGTAACTTGCAAGACCTAAAAATGGTTGGGCCAACGTGTGAACGCAGTCACTGAAAACA
Source organism: Burhinus oedicnemus (assembly GCA_008921705.1). Lineage (NCBI taxonomy): Eukaryota > Metazoa > Chordata > Aves > Charadriiformes > Burhinidae > Burhinus > Burhinus oedicnemus. The sequence goes on from VFFE01007052.1 coordinate 93,578, forward strand.
GGCTTCCCAAAGCAAAATACTGTGTACATTTAAGGGCAAGAAGACTGCATATCAAGAAAGAATTTTCCATATGACAGCTCCTGTGCTGCATAAAGATTGGAGAGGTTTGGCTTGGTCCTCTGGCTGCACCCATCCCTGTAATCTTTGAGTCTCTCAGTCTACTCTCCAACAACTGATGTTTTTTCATCCACTTCAAAGTTCTTTGTTTCACCATCCCTGCCTGTAGGCCCCTCGAGGATACAAGTTGCAACTATACCCCTGTGAAGACAGCCGCGCAATAACACTCCACGGGATGAGCAATAAACTGGAAAGGAATGACATCTGAATTGGTCCATTAGATCTCGGTGAATGAAGCTATACTTAAGTTACTGTTCAACTTCCAGTCCATCAGTGAGCTGGTCTGCTCCTCTTGGAATTAACCATAAGTCCACATTAAGCAAACAACACAAAACCAAACAGACGGAATATATAGTAGGCATAAATATTGCAATTATTTTAAGGCCATTGCAAGATGTAAACTTGCAGTGAACTGGTATATCTACTTGCTAGTTGCCCATACTGTCTCAGATCTATGACTTTTAGCTAACTTATCCATCTTTTTCCTCTGGTTTAACTTTAAAAAATACAGTGCAATAGTTAATTTCCAGTCAGCTGGTTAACTGAACATTTGAATCTTTGAATAGTTTCATTTGAAAGATTGATAAACTTGTACTTGGAAGATTATAGTATAAACTGTCATCCGGCAAGGATAATGAAACTTTTTAGGAGTACTTCATGCTCTTAACAGTTGATCTGCACAAGGAGAGCCTTGTTTTGGTATGAATTGCTGGTATGATGTAGCTTTTGTGCAAAAATTCATATTTAAACCTTCTGTCTTATCTCATAAAACACAGCCTTTTTCTTTGAGGTTTGTCTTGCTTCTCAAAGACATTGTATTTAGGCAAGTTACTCTTCCAGGTCTTCTGTCTTATATACAGCTTCAGAGTTATTAGTACAACATGAGTTGACTGGTCATCCCTTTAGTCAATTGAGTAACACAGTGAAGCAGCCAACAAGCAGCCAGCATTAAAGACTTCCAGTGATTTTCTGAAGCAAAGGACCAAAAACTAAAAACGACTAAAAAAACAGTCAGCAAATCACCTACTCTAAGGTCTTAGATTTTAAACTGAAATAGCAGAGCAGAAAACAGACTTGATATGGTGGCTACACAATGGCTTTTGTGGAGTAAATTACTAAACATGTAAGTTACATCTGCCCAGGTGCTTTTCACGTGATATCTAGGCCTGAAATGAGGATCGCTCTCTAGGATGGGTGCAAAAACTCTTAAATGGTATATGTAGAGTCTTGGTGTTGCAAATATGTTCCGTATGTGTTCAAGTGTCTTCTTTCGGAATCATTCACACCATCATTCTCAATGCTATCCACTTCAGAATTGGCTGTTCATGTTCATCATGTAAATTGAGATAGTGGTTCTAAATGGGGATGAACGAGACCTTCCCATAGCCAGTAAATACCATCCCATCTTGAGATTCTTTTTTGCATTAATGGAAAATGCACAAATTTCTATTCTTATGTGGGAGCACTTCACTTTTCAGCAGATGGCACTATATAGTACATCCTACTGTGCTTTGCACTTTACTTAAAATACCCTTTTGCCAACTTGACTTGGAAAACATGTTAAGTGTGACACAGAAAATCTCTGGATGATCTACAAAAACAGGAAACGTTCTGACCGTGCTGAGGAAGAATAGCACGAGGTTCCTATCTCACCAGAGGCAGGAAATTCCAATCCACAAGAAGTATTTATTCTGCCATAAAAATATACTTTATGAATTTTCAGTGCTCTGACTCTTTACAGAAGCTCTTGCTGTTGGCTAGAGTTGGACACAAGTAGGCAAGAATCACTTTCTTGATTCCTCACATGCTTTCTTGAAAAAAGTTTACTCTTTTATCCTTCTAAGGAGGTATTGCCACTTAGAACCAGCCATGCGTATTGGAGAATGGGATTTTGGAGACTAGCAAACATCTACCTGGAAGTAGATTGTAGCTTGCCAAAGTGTATTTTCCAGGCAGTGTCAAGATCTTGCTTTGTGCTGTAGTTGAGCTCCTGAACTTGTACACTGATATTTAAATAGTCAGTGGAAAACTTTCCCAACGTGCACACAATTACTCAGAAAACCAGCTGTGTAATAAAGGAGGTTAATTCCAGTAAGGGGACTTTGGATGATACTCAGTGTGGGGAACTTGGCACAAGTGGGTAGAAAAGCTCTAATTTATTTAAACACTCTTTGGGGCCATGAAGCAGCCTCCAATCTGACAAGAGCAATGCCAGGAAAGAAACAATACCTCTGAATCACACCCTGCTTTCTTCTTGGTTGCGCTTCTAGAAGGTACATGGATGAATTGGAGGTCCTCAGGTGTTTTTCAAGTCATCACACCAAGCTTTGCCCTTTGTGGCTAAAACTAACCATGAACCGAGATATCGAAGGACTAAAGCTTAGTAATGGACTTGGGGGCTGGGGTGAGTTTTTTATGGTTCAGAGGCAATTGGAGTGATAAAATGCATTCAGAATTCTGGTTGTAAGTAAAAGATTGTCAAAACAGGTTTTGTTTTAACTTCCATCCCCTAAAATGACACCAAGTTTATCTATTTGTTGTTCTCTCTTCACTTCCCCCTCACTCTCATGCTATTAAGACACTGGTGTTAATAAAACACATTTGTCACAGCTTTTGCCATTTCTTAAGTCCCTAGACCTCTTATCTGAATAGCTGCAAACAGATTTGAAAAGAAAAGTAATAGCACCATAATTTTGCCAGAAGTTATAGCTCCTATCGTGACTCTGAACCTGTGAAATTTTTGAAAGGGAAAGAATGAGTGCTGGCAATAGTCCTTGATCTGTATTTCAAGAGCAAAGTTGAAACCAGCCACCCATGGGCTGCAGGCAGGGATCATGAAAAGCATAGTCTCTACAAGCAAAACGGTGCTGTTCCTCCCATCCCCTCCTCCCTATCTGTGCGTACAGAAGTGGATTTCAAAATTAGATTCTGCATAAACATCTTCCAGAGCTCTCATCTAATCTGCAGGCTTGTACACTTCACAACAGCTTAGGGTCTGGCCTCTAGTTTTGTGCAGTCTTTTTTTTTTTTCAGAGTGACTTCTGCCTTCATGAAAGTGTGAAAAAGTATATATACATATACATTTTACATATATATATATACATACACAGCGCATATATATATATATATAAAGAATCCTTCTCCCTCGTTATATCCACAGTACACACAATTGTACACCAGAGCAGGTGTTGCAGTATTATTTTCATAGTAAATGTAACACATACAAATGTCATTATTCCGTTTGGTATTTCTGGAGGCACAGGATGCACATTTCCCAGGGAAAAACAAAACATGCTGGATGAACACAGAAAAACTTTCAGCTGTTCTCCAGCAACTGAGCTTTCATAACTCAAAAAGTAAACTCTCAAGTGACAGGGATCTACCAGTGTCCCTTCTTATTCTGTATATAAAGACCTTAAGTTTACCATGGGTTTTGTTTTATTGCTTGTGGTGGAAAAACACAAGTGGGACTCATTCTGCTCCTGTCACGCCAGTGAGATCTGTAGGTGCACAGTTACCATCCCAGCACCAGGATGCCTGGGGCCATGGCTTTTCAGAGCAAAGGTTCTCCAGCTTGGACAACAAACAATAACCCACACAAATTTCCCGGTACGTGTTGACCAGCAAGGGATTCACAGAAATGGGGAGCATTCAAATCTCAGACTACACAAACCAAGAAAAGGAGACCCAAATACTCACTGCTGTAACCTGGACTGAAACTATCAGAATATCGAAAACTAGGAGTTTAATTTCATTTTTATCAACCCCAATCCAATCCCAAATGGATGAGATAAATTAATATTTTTGCAGCTGTACGGTCAGTAGACCAGAATGATGTAGAATGAAGGCTCACGGATTCTGTAGATAAGGTAACCCACCAGCAATCTGCTCTCTTTTAGCCCAATTCTGTGTTGTCGAAGCATCGTTCTCCAAAGTGGTGCTAGTGTGACAGGTAATTTAAACAAAAAAGACTGTTCTTCAAAGGCATTGTTGTTATACTGTGAACAATGCGTACTCCTGCCCTGTGTACGTTGCTTGTCAGTGCTGTGCCCAGCAGCACGTGTGGTGTGCACGACAGCGTTTGGAGATGAATGCCGATATTATCAATTATACGTGAATGGCACAGTTCTATGAGTAATGAAACATCCGCTTCTATAAGCACAGTGAAAATAAATTTAATGCAGCACAAAGGTGTATCTGCAAAATACAAAAGCCTTTGCATGAAGGTACATATGATGGGATTGTTTGTGACCTACTTAGTATGTAGTTGCTTGATTTTGCAATTGCACCAATTTCCCCTTTATATAATACAGTGAGTGAGGACAATTTTAAGGCACATCTTTGTACTTATGTTTGAAAACATAATCTAAAATACCAGTGTGTGAGCTCCATATTAAAATGCACATCTACAAGCATTAAAATAAATGCAACAGTGCTCACAAAATACCGATTTATTTTAATCATTAATAGTTAAAATTCCGTTCCTCTTTCTCACGATCCTCAGTTCATGTATAAGTAATATAAGATACTTATTTTAAAGAAACCAAATCTACACTTGTTGACCAATATAATTTGATTCTTCTTGATCCTGTAGTATTTTTTTTCAAATAATCACTTTTTGCATATTTTCTAAAACTAACTTTACATTTTAACTAGACATGGGTTTAATCCTCGGGAAAACTCCATGTGGTGTATGCTACCAAGCTGTGCTCTATTGAATTTCTGTGAGCATGGCAACTTCCGTAGAGAGATTTATCTGACAGCCCTGTAAAAATATGCTGAGCTCTTGGTGACTGGACTTTTTTCAAATAGCCATAGGGACATTCTCTACTGTTTTTAGAGCAGCTACAGTTAAATGCAGGATAAGAAATTAAATCAGTTTCATATTAGATAAGCCGTGTATAGACAAATAAGACAAGTTTTATTAAATGTTACAAAACGGCTGATAAAAAGCTAATGATATAACAATTTTTTATGCCAGTGAAGCCACTCCAGCCATCTTTCATTTCATTTTTAGTAACTATTTGATAGGGCTATCTCACTTGTAGAACCCAGAGGGAGACAACACCTACCTGCTAATCTGTAACACAGGACCAGTCTGTGGCAATATTGCATTTAATTGAGAAATTTCATTCTGGTATTCTGGATTTTAATGATGGCCCTCCCTGTAGAAAACAGATTTGCGTTGTTCATTAACCCTTCAAACAGGCACCTCGCAGACTGGTCAATGTGGTGTGGGTCACCTCTCAACTAAGTCCTAAGATGTGGAAGTGGTGAGGAGAAATCCAGCAGTACCGTGGAGCGCTCACAGGGTGAAATAAATTAATTTTCAGTAGGCCTCCGAATTTTATTTTTAATCAAGTTAAACAGGAAATACAACTGGTTATTTAACTCAGTTCTCGGCATTGCTGGACAAAAGGGAAGCCAAAGGTTACTCAGAGCAAGTGTACCGCACAACTGCAGTGAAAGTAAGGTGAATTAGACGTCACAGGAGCAGTACTACTGCAATTAGACTTCTAGTATTACCCCAAGCTAGTCTGCCAATTTGTGGATCTCTAGATTACGCTGCAGACACTTCTAACTACAATGTGGACACGTCCCTGGAGCTACAGTGTATTAATGTATCCCTCTGCACCACAATGGACTTCGCAGTCTCTCTCCGAGTCACTTAGGCTATAACTAGAGATTATTTATTCAGATTAGTTACCAATGACCTTAAGTTAACCCTTATTTTAAATATATTTACTATTAAACATCAACAACTTGAATAACTAGTAATTCCAATGCAACTGTAAAAAGAACAAAGGCAGAAAAGCTCTGAAGCTCTTTCACTATCTATTGCATCAAAGAAAAACACATGCAAATAGAGACCAACGTTGATCTGCCACAATGAAAAGCTAGCAATGAAGGAATTGTTTCTAATCACTGAGGAAAATGGTTTGTTTCCTTTCTTGGTTTCCATGTGTAACTTTCCTAATAGTTGTTTTGCCTCATGAATTAATTTCTACAGGCACGGATTCTTTACTGAAGGATTATAAATGAACCACGTGCAGAAAGCGCTAGCTTTCTGTATTTAAATCACTTACCAGCTAACGATGATAAAGAACTAAATTTTCCATTTTAAACAGCCATGTTTCTAGGCTTTATGGCTATAAGGAAACCCTTCCAAACCCAAACAGAAAGCAAAGAAAAGAAATTACCTTCACTATCAACAGTCATGTAGAGAGAACCTGAATTCCCTTCCATGAACAGGTTGCTGACTCTGAAGCTTGATGATGAATATTTAAATGTCAAGATTAACAATTTTATCTGAAATATTTAACTATGCTCTTCTTCACTGATGCCCAATTTAATAGGAGCCGAGAATTTAATTAGTGCCTGCTGTAGTTAGATCAATTGATGAAAGTGATTATATGGTTTGTTTACTTATGACAAGAGGGAACTGGGTTTGGTGATTGAGGAGGTCCTGTCTACTTCTGTGTTCCTTCATATCAACAAATGCATATGTTTATGTCGTGACTGTAATGTATTGAGACACCAGTGATAGGATGGCGTTTCTAACATGCGTATGATGCATGCAAGACATGAGAGAAGGTGGTTGTTGACAAAGTGAGAAAATAATGTCCCCAAATGTTTGTTCTACACACTCCTATAAAGCCACCGAAAGATGATAGTGTAGCTCTATGCTGGGGCTGAAGGCATCAGTCATCTCAGTTTTAAATCCCAAACCCTCTTACCTCTTTAGTTAGCAGAAGTCTCAACTTTCTCCCACTCTGCTATGACATTTCTGAATCTTCACCCCTAGCAACTCCTGTTTTGTAGCCTCACAAGTCTCAGTTGCATAATTCTTTCACTCATTGTCACTTTTCAGTTAATGAAAATCTTAGAAAGCTTAATTCATTTGAATTTTCTACAGAATTTAGAGCTAGCGTGACTCAGAAAGCTGTGGGCATTGCTGCACTATTTAAATCCTACATACAGTGAACTACGCGGTGTTTTGGTTACAAGAAAACAATCCCATATTAACTCCTGTGTAGCTTAATTTCACGTTTGACATTTTTACTGTCAATACACGGAAAGCCCCTAGCCTGTCATCACGTTGCTTGGTTTGCATCCACATACCAGGAGCTCTGAAACGGTGGTCAGCATGCAGCCAGTGAGATGCTAGCCACTTCAAAGCACTAGATGGCCTGGCAGGGGCTATTCCTGTCAATGGTGATACTCAAGCTGGTGGCTGCTGGCGATGGGAATATCTGGCAGGGAAAAAAATAAAAGAGGAAAAAGAAGGAATCTCTTTCATTTACTCTTTTCTTCCAGTATATTATTAAATAGACTGAAGAGATTGCTGAAACTCTGGTAGGAGAACAGACCTTAACGTCATTCGGAACCACACTGTTTCCAGGCAGGCTGTGGGTTTTATTAGCTCTGTTCACACCCTTCTTTAGAGTTCGAGGGATGATCCATGGAAGAGGCTGGCTGACACTAACCAAGCAAAGGCAAACTAAAGAAGGATTTTTTTTCTGAAGCCAGCAGATGATGTTACATATGTTTTAAGATGATATATCACTAGATGCTTTAAAAAATGCAGCTGTCTTCATTCACATAAGTATGGCACCAGTATACCTGGAAGTTCTAATCAAATAAGGTATGATAATGAAAATAAAGTAATTATACTAAAAAAGTATATATAAGTGATTTCCTTACAACCTCTCTTTTTTTTTTTTTTTTTTC
>VFFE01007052.1:101445-113945 GCA_008921705.1 Burhinus oedicnemus
ATTTAAATAATTCAAGGGAAAAAAAATCTAAATGTCTTAATGAAATTAGCTCTGTTGAATTTGAATCAATACTAAAAAACTTCACCGCCAATTGGGAAGATATCAGGCCTAGGGAATTTGAACAGATATTTTTCAGTGAAAACCATGACTAAAAAGATGTCTGTTCTTAGCAATCCCCCCCTTTTTAGATTCATTCATTCAAAACAAATTTTGCATACTTTTCATGTGTATTTCAGTGCCTCCCATAGACAGAAATAGATAATGGATGAAACCACCGTCTGATGAATATTGTCCATAGATTATCACAAGCAACCGACTTGAATTAAAATGATGTTTGTACATGAGCACTTTTTCATTTCAGAGCTTGGTCTGTATGATACAGAGAATCTGTGTATTTAATGCTGAGATTCAGAGACAAGAATGTCCAAAATGAACAGTGTTGAAAGTTTACAGGTCTTTAATTACTTGCCCTGTATAAGAGCAGAAGTCACAAGGATTCTGTCCAGAATTGCAGTGTCCTTACTGCTTTCTTCATTTGGAAGCACTGCACTTAGCACATCTCTGAGGAGCTATTTCTCCCCCAAGTAATTTAACTACCTTTATCCACAGCCCAAGAGGTAAGCTGTGACACCCTGGTGGCCCTTAACACTTGACCAGGCTAAATTTGCCTCAGCTTTCAGGTAAGCAGTTTTTGCTGCCGCTGGGTGGTTATTCAGTTGGAAACCCAACCCTTTTCAATAAGGTCATTTCATACAGCCCTACAGCCTTGGCTGCTGCTCTGGCCATCTCAAGGGACCAGATTGATCAGTCATGCCAGGCATATCAAGTTTGGGTGGAAGCAAGCTGGGAAGTTCAGGCTTCAGGTTTGTAGGTGGGCAAGGGGGCAGGACAGGGGGTCAGGGGAGCCCTTGGTCAAGACCCATAGGGTGTAGAGTCAGAGAAGGAAGGCAAGGAGGAGATAGCCCCAGGGTAGGAAGCAGGGGACAGCCCAAGGGCAGCAGATGCTCTCCTTCTGAAGCTGCTGACAAACAGAGATGCCTCCTACTCTCTAGCCCTTGGAGCAGGGGTTGTCTCCAGCTACATGGTCTTTGCCTCCTGTAGAACAGAGTTTGTGGTTCTCATCTCCAGCATCATGTGAAAAGTGGCTGCACCTCATCCTCAGCAGAGGCTAAGCAAGGTTGGAGTCAGGTCTATGCGGATGAAACATCTAGGCACAGCATAGAAACAACATAGAAATACGATGGGAAAATGATGTCGAATTAGGTCACCCCCTACTGCTCCTGAAGCTGGAATTTAGCCTCCTTGTTTGCTCTTCTGGGAGAGTGTAATGATATAATTTTCATAATTCAGAAGTCAATATTTGACAAGAGATACCTGGTACCTGGATTCTGTGTGCTTTCCCTCTTACTTAGCAAGTCATTTGCCACCAGAATCATAAAAAGATTAAGTAAGATTAAGTAATACACATTGCTAATGACATGTGCTCTTTGTTAAACAAATGCACATGACAAGTATGAGACTAATTTGGTCCTCTGAACAGAACGCCAGTTTCTCTGGGTCCCACTAAGAAGCAAAAGAAAAATCTATGTCCATTGTCCTTTGTGGCAAACACTGAAGATGAGAATTTCAATTTTTATCCTTTCTTTTTTTTTTTTAATTGGTCAGTCTAAAATTTTGCATTCAGTAAGATATTTGCTTCAGGCTGCTGTTGTTTTTCAGAGTTTAAGTGGTCTGGCTGTTGCCAAGAATAGAGTGAAAAGGTATATGGGTTTGATCATGTTGTATCAAAAAATGTACAAGGCTTTTCCCTTAGAGAGTGACTTCAAATTGGCAGGAATCAGGGGTGTGCATTTAGGAATGCTCCTGAATGCCCATGCATATTTGCTAAAATTAAAAGAACTTTAAACCTAAAAAATAATGAAAATAATAAAAATTAGTTGTGGTATAAGTTCAGTACAGATCTGGCAAGCTGGCAGCTAAATTCTTTGAATAATCTATCTGGAATGGGTATGCTCTATTACAAACAGATATTTTATTCTGATGAAAATGTACTTCCAACTACTCTACAAAAAGTCTGAGTACAGCCACCTGAAAATGATAGAGGATATTTTGTTTTTGTATGACCCATATAATCTATATATGTATAATTTTAGTGTATATTATGAAAATACATTCATTAATATCTGGGATTCACTCAGAAGCTACTCTGACAAATGCTCCAGAGGACATTAAGAAATTAATAACTTTATAATCAGCACAAGGTTTCTATCCCTTGCAATAAATAAGGACTAAGGAAAATAATGGAATTTAATGAATTAAAAACTGAGTAGTCACCCATCCATTGAACACCATCCGTTTTATTAACTCAGTGAGGCAAAAGGTTTGGGGATTATACAACAGGAAAACTTGGCAGATCTGGACGTGCATTTAGGAAGTTTCTGAAAAGTCCCTCTTCACAAAAATTTTCTTGTTTGTGCATACAGAGAAAGCTTAATTTACCAGGTGATTCGTGGATGCAAGCCTTCGGGATGCAGTGTAGAGACTCTCTTCTGCCTCCCTAGGCCACCTAAGGCTCTCGGCATGGTGGGCTCCACAAGCACCTTCACCAGGAGGAGAAGGGATGTTGAAAGAATCAGGGGAGTGTAAAGATGCATAGACACACTGTCTCAGGAAAATAGTGGGTGGGCAGGGAGAATGAAGGGAGTCAGATGTCCACAGTTTAAAATATTCTAAAAAGAGCCTGCCTATCTCTCCATTCAGAAATGAGAGGATGGGTGTAACTATCAGTATACTTTGTTCCACCAAAAAACCACATAGACCGTACAATAAAAGAGCAAAAACGTACCAAAAAAACCCACAAAAACAAAAACAAAAAAAAAGACTGAGATGCAGGGGTGGAGCCCAGATGGGCATGAGGACTACGTTGGCCAGCTATGATGGGATGTTCTTGAGCAGAACCGGTGCGTAGGGCAGCCTACCCCCAGCTCTGGTCCTCGTCCAAGGAAATTCTCACCAAGTAGAAGGCAGAAGGTTTTGCGCCTCTGGGAGCAAAATCTGAGACACCACAGGAGGGGTCAAATGTGGAGGTAACACTGTGATTAAATCTATCATCACATGTTGTCAGAAGCAAGGTTGCCTGGGCAATCTGAATTCTGGCATTTATAAAATTTTGAATGTTTGACTTTGCAAGCTTAGCATTCTTTCCCTCTTTTTAATGTCATTTAAGTCTCTGGCAAGATGCTGAATAGATGTGTGCATATTTGTAGTTAGGATGCAGTTTTAGAGGATACAGTTTCCATGGAGTGTGTAAATAAATCCTATTTTCAGAACTATATAAACCAAAAGGCTTTCCCATTCATTTCCTTGACAAATAAGCTTGCGGTTTTACTGAGGCTTGGAGTTTTAATATGTTTGTTAGAATTGTACAGAGTAGTACTATAAGAAACACCCACATTTTTTCTCATTCTTAAACAACTATATGCCTACAGAATTACTCTTTGAATACTGCAGAAACATACGTAAATTAGACTCTAAACTCATATAGTTTTCCCATGTGCAAATGACATCCAAGAGAGCTAAATTTTGCACAATTTCTTTTTAAGTTACAGTTATATTCTTGTCCAATTGCTCCAGCTACATATTGTAAGAGGGAAAATAATTTGCAAAAGTGGAGAAATGGAAAAACATTCACTTTTTTTTATTATTCTCCTATGATTTAAGCAGGGAGATAGGTATTACTTAAATTAAGCATACAGGTTCTCGAAAAGGATAAACATAGTCTAAGGAAGCAATATCCCACAAGATCTAAACTGCATGGGGGAATCTGTCTAGACCCTGCTAGACAGGGCTGAAGTGTAAGTACAAAGGGAGATATCTGAAGGGGTCAAGAAGCTCCAGATGCCCAATTCTTATCTTCTTATTAATATTTAATGCAGTATTTGAACTCTAGAAGCCCACTCTTAATTTAGATGCATGGGACCTTGTTTTGGCATAGAGGCCTTTCTGTCTAGTTGTCAAGTCATCATAGGAAATTAGTGACAACACACAGGCAAGATAGATTTTTGTCAGTTTCTTATTTTTAAAAGTGGAAGTCACTTGGAAATCATAAATATGTTTGGCACAGCCAGAAGCTGCAAAACTTTTGTAATTTTCCTCTTGACTTCAGTCATTATTTAAACTGTATTTCCACCTATCATATTTATAAAATGATAATTACTATTCTGTATTACAGAGGATTGTTTCCTGTAGTATGTTACTCTTCATACAGAAAATGTGAGAATTAATCCTTGAGCCAGTCAAACTCCGTGTCTGACTCCCTATCTGGTCCGAATAAGAAAGCCGGTTGTGCCGGGATGAGAATACAGGAGTGACCATGTCAGTCCCTGCAAGAGGGGGGAAGGTGAAAGGATGGCGAGAGGGATCATTTCAGGTGCTGTGGCAACCAACCCCTGACTAGGAGGAAGACCTAATCCAATGTCTCATGCTGGGTAACCTGTGCGGAGGTAGGTTATACCAATACTGAGTTGTATAGCAGCCATGATACAAGATGAGCACAGTTTAAAAAAGGGGAGAGGGCACAGTGGGAGGGCAAAACCCTTGCACTGGCCCTACTCTTGGCCCCATCAAGGTAGACATCAATAATTAAGTACTCTTGAACTGGTCCATGAACTTGGCCACAACATAGCTGAAAAAATTCCTCAGGCTGTGAATCTGTTACTCAGAAAAACACTGACTTTTCAGTGACTTAAGCAAAGATGCTTTTTCACTTGCTAAACGGATGATGTGCATGAAATAGTTTTTTTGTAACATGTATTCTAACTTCTTGGCCCACCATAAGATATTTTAGTCAATGTAACTTCACTCAATAAAACTTAGTTTTCTTCTTTCAAAAAGTATCGTAGCAGGTAAGCATAAAAACTCTTCCTAGATGTCATTCATCACAATGTGCATCCTCTTTTAAGAACTCCCCAATTAACAGTAATTACTAAAGCTTCAGCTTTCTTATGAAGTACAATAGACTTTTTGTATATTTGGCATAACTGCATTGAAAGGAATCGTCACAGATGTGAAATCGTGTGTGTGTGAGTATGCACCTATGTGTGCGTCTGCGCAGGATACCCCAGCAGCAGAGAATAAGGCCAAATGCTTCAGCTGACAGTGGTGCATTTTTTTCATTCATTGTCTTGTATTTATAGGCTACAGCATGCATTTATTTCAAAGTATAAAATGTTGATTCAGGCTGTATGTGCAGAGGAGCTTTTTATAGGTCATTGGGACCGAGAAAATACCGCCTTTTTCTCATGTCTCATAGCAGTATATCTTGCATATCATTCAGTTCTGGAAATCTACATTTTGATCTGTTTGAGGATACCAGTAATAATATACTTTTGGAAATAGTTCTCAAAATTACATGAGTATCACTATCCATTTTGTCACCTGTCACATCTAAAGATCCACAATACCATAGCAAAATATGCTACAAGCCTGGATTGATGTACTTTGTTTAAGCCTGTTGACATACAATACTTTCTTCTAGCTACTGCTGAATGTGTTAGCTATTTATAGGCATTGAAATTCACCATGAATCTGTGTTTGAGGCAAATCATGTAGAAAGAAAAAGAATGTACGATTATTTTATGTTTTATGTAAATATATATGTGATACCAACGTTAGGTGTACATTCGAGGGAAAAATGAAAATTCGAATCAACATTATAACACCCCAGTCTACTCCGTCACCATTTTTAACCCCTTGCCAGCCACCTTCCCAGCTCTGAAAAGCCCCTGAGCCTTTCAGAACAGTTCAGGGATTACCACGTTGTCTATACAATAGAGGTGAAGATGGAAACTTTTGCTGTTGCAAATACAATCCTAAAAATCAAGCTGAAAACATGTTCCCCTTTCCAACTAATTTTGAAAGGGCAGAGTAGAAGATAGCAGTAATAATGAAGATGAACTGAACCAGTAATTATTTAGCCACTGGGGAATGATATGCAAAACTTAATCTTGCTGTCAGTCGTAGTCATATCTAGTAGCACTTAAGTGCCAGATTTATGGGGTGTAGCAATCCATCTCCATTACACGTCAGATGCTTTACTTAAGGTGGGTTAAAGGGGATCCCAATTTTTATCCCAGGTGAAGTTGCCTTGTCTGAACCCTATGCACAGCAGTTCTTCCTCTTGGTGGGCCTCTTTTCAGTATCACTTTTCCATTCCCATGCAGCAGTCATATGAATTGAAGTCAAGCTTTAAAAAAGCTACAGCTCTAGGGTTTTGAATATTTGAGTAATACCTTTTATATTTGTACATGTGTATATACCTGTATATAATGTGCTGACCCTAATTAGAACTGTTTTAAGATACCAACGCTAAAGAACTCTTTGCTGTTAGGCAATTTGTGAGGCAAATAGCCAGTCTGGATTTTGTGGACAGTTATTGTATAGAATCATAGAATGGTTTGGGTTGGAAGGGGCCTGAAAGACCATCTGGTTCCAACGCCCCTGCCATGGGCAAGGACACCCTCCACTAGACCAGGTTGCTCAAAGCCCCATCCAGCCTGGTCTTGAACACCTCCAGGGATGCAGCCTCTACAACTTCCCTGGGCAACCTGGGCCAGTGTCTCACCACCCTCAGAGTGAAAAATTTCTTCCTAATACTTGTTCTAAGTCTACCCTCTTCCAGTTTGAAGCCATTACCCCTCATCCGATCACTACAAGCCCTTGTAAGAAGCCCCTTCCCAGCTTTCTTGTAGGCTCCTTTCAGACACTGGAAGGCTGCTATAAAGTCTTCCCAGAGCCTTCTCTTCTCCAGGCTGAACAACCCTGACTCTCTCAGCCTGCCCTCATAGCAGAGGTGCTCTAACCCTCTGATCATCGTTGTGGCCCTCCTCTGGATACGCTCCAACAGGTCCGTGTCCTTCTTCTTCTAGAGCTGGACAAAGTATTCCAGGTGGGGTCTTGTGACAGCAGAGTAGAGGGGCAGAATCACCTCCTTTAGTCTCAAGAAGGAGGAACTTTACATCTACCAGTTCTTTAAACCACAGGTGTTTCAATCCCAGTACCTTCCTACTGGGATTGAATTTATGTGCTACTAATTAGCACATAGCTTAAATGACAGAGTTAGCCAGAGCAAGGTAATGTGGCAGTCAATACGGAAAAAGAACAGTAAACTCGAACTTTGCAAAGCAGGTGCAATTATAGCCATCCCTATTTAAGATGGTGAACATATCTACAGATTTTTATTTCTCTGCACAAAGTTCCTGACTTCATTTAATGATAATACCCATTTCCTGTTTGCACTCGTGAATAGATATTGGCTTTTTGAAATTAAAAAAAAAGAAAGGGGGGGAGGGTGTATGGATTTTAATACTTCTGCTGACTGCTGAAACATTTCTCAGGTTAGGAATTCACGTGACTTCATGAGTTTTCTTGTATGGGCTATGTCAGCACATGGATGGGAAACATCCATAAGATATCCTCAAATGCTGCAGAAAATGGTGTCAGTGACTCATTTATTAGTTCGCAGTGTTTCTTTCAACTCAGTACAGAATAAATGTCTCAAGATGGTGCAAAAATGTCCAACTACTATTGCCCTCTATAACAAAGTGAGATCTCTGCAAAAAAAAAGAGAAACATTCGTCCAAAAGCCAGGTGAGAAGCGGCAAATTTCAACAGTAAGTGCAGTCATTATCCTATATTCATGAGATTTGTAAAGCACTGCAGAATGAGAAATTCTGCTCAAACTTCTAAAATATAACCCATTGTGTTATTTACAAATGTATAAACAGAATCCTAAATTAAAAACCTGAAAGAGCTGAGAACTACATATTTGCTTGCATCTTTTTTGCAGGCCAGTTACTAAATTTTTGCCACATAATGTTTTTCTAAGCAAATATTCATTGAGCTAGCAAAAGTATTAGAGATAATCACTGTAGTTTTCCTTTAACATGGCATTTTTACATGACACCCACTCCCAGGATTACAATTTTGTTTTGACACACACAATAATATTTAACTGCTGGATGGCATGAGATTATCACCTCAAATGCTTCAGCATGAACATATACTAGAAACTCTAATATTTTCCCATCCTTTACGGACAAACCCAAGAAGAGCTTTGAAGTCCTGTCACTGGTGGTGGTGAATAATTTAATAAAGCTATAATTTTAAATGTACACCTTTATCCAGAAAAATACTTGAGCTTATGCTTAATTTTAAGTGTAGGTGTATTGGCTCCCACGGGGACATTCATGTGCGTCAATTCTTTGCTGGTCTGGATCTAATTGGCAAAACATACTATAATCATATTAAAGGCTAGGTTGCCATTTCAGGCATGGCCTTAAGGAAGAGGTGATGTTTAAGCAGCCCCACATCCTGATCTATCCTGGAAATATTTTTACTCATAGACATATACAGACCTTTTAAGTTACAACCCCTGGCACTGGAACAGTTACTCAAGTGAAAAACATAACCCTTATACAAGGGACTGGGAATCAGTTCTCACAGCCCTGATTCCTCTGTAGCTTGTTTTGTGAGGCAAAGGATAACATTTGTATTGGATAAAAGTGTTGCTAGATGCTTATTCTCCTGTTACTTACACCTTTGCTCCCACTTAGAGGATGGAGAGAGATCTTTAACACATTAAGTCCAACAAGTGTTTGTTCCTTTCCTCACACCCGTACTGAGAACACAGGGTGAGGATAGGTTCTGCAATGCTGGCCCAGGAATGGTGGAGCCTTCCTTTACGAGGGCACACATACACAGGTGACCATGCTGGGCTAGCCAAACAAGCGTAAGGAAAACCCAGCCATACATTTTTATCTCCTAACAGTATTGTCGCCTCCTGTGACTATCAAAGTCTGAATCCTGCTACAGCTCAGGTCTGAATATTGATCCCACCTGGAACCACTTAAATATAAATATTTATTCAGTGGTGCCTTTTACCAGATACCTTCAGCCCCTTCTCTCTCTGTCCAAGAGTGGAGAGCTCAATTACTAAAATCAGGAAGAACTGGGTATATAGGTATTTCAACAATAATTCAGCTGTAGCTGTAATGCCCTGCAATACCAGGTTTTCAAGATATTCTTACTAAGGTTCATGGGGTGCAACCAATATAAAAGCAGATTTATTTTTTTTTTTAAAGGAAAAAAAAAACCACACCAGAAAATTCCAGTGAATTTTCCCTCGATACCTAGATCCATATCTATCTACAACTCGATAGTTGTAGGACAGGATGTTTCCCTATTATCCAAAAGTGATGTAAAATTCTTTTGAAGAAATGTTTTTGTTGGCTCTTTTATGCTGTTGCTGTCTCCCTTCTGACATGTCTCTGTAGCTTGTGTGAGTTAGCTTGTGAACTAATTTAAACCAAGAAAGACAAACGTATTTTAAAGAATTGTCCCACACTGACAAGCAGACTGATCATTTTGCATTCTAGCTTTTGTGAGGGGGGATAAAATTGCTATATAACATTTTAGATTAAAAAAAGAAATATTCAGCATTAAATATTCAACATTAAAGTTCCTTGAATTTAAAAATAAATCTACAGCCTTTCTTCTAAAAATGCTGCTGTCAAGCACTGCTGATTCTCATTCAGGAAACACACTATGTAAGAATACTGTATTTATCAAGCTAAAGGAGAAAATGCTTTGAAAAATTAGTGACCTCTAGTATAGCCTATAAGAGCTTTTTTTATTGAGCGAACGTGTCAGGGAGTGGCATCCATTCATGGATGGTCCCACATTTCTCCATTTTGAGAAACTGTGATGCTGACATCTATCAGTGGCATTCCTGAAAAAGTTTGACTTCAGAGACACGGTGCTGTTAAATACTCTCTCAGGAACTTTCTCTTTGTGATCAATGAGCCTGTAAAATATGTAAGATTAGCTGCAGACATGACTTACAAGGTGAAGTCATAGTATCACTAGACAAAGGATAATCAGTTGACACTCCTTCACAGAAGCACAGTTGGGAAGGTGTTATGGTTTGAGAAACCCACAACAATTTATTGTTGTTTAGACAATTATTCTCTCACCCAATGACCTCTCCCCATCCGGGAATCAGAACTGGGGAAAAAATGAGACCCAAGCACTGAAATATAAAGAGTTTTAATAGAATAAGACTAGATTATAAACATTAATAATGCTAAAGACCCAGTATTGATCCCAACACCAATATAAAATATACAAGGTTTATGCTCAGCCCATTCCATCCGTAGGAAGCTGTGCATTCCCAGGAGGGGACAGTAAATGTTCCGACTGCAAGCACTGTGGTTTCAGGAGGAAGGGAAGGGCTCCGGGCTCCAGCACCAGGGCAAAGAGTTCTCAGGATGGCAGCCATCAGAGAAGAGAGAGAACTCCTCAGCAAACTTGCTAATTTCTATTGAATGTGACGCTGATGGTATGAAATAATCCTGTTGGCCAGCGTGGGTCAAGTGCCCGGGTCTCGCTCCTCCTCATCCCTGCACCCGGCAAGCTCCAAAACACTGAGACCTTGAAATCCACACACCATAGCTGGCTAGAAAGTACATATTTTCACAAATTCAGAGACTAAAGTCTTCTAAAAGTGTTTTCCCAAGCATTAGAAGAGACATTACTAAAAAGTAAAAATACTGAAAGAGAAATTAGTCCTGTGTCACTCAAAACAGGACAGAAGGTTTTTTTGCCTTCTCTTGTTAGTTCTTAGTCTGTTTCTCATGCTGAAGTTTTCCCTTAATTTTAATTAATTAACTCCCAGAAATATTAGTGTGTTGAAGAACAAAATGATGGGAACAACAGGCTTCATGTATGATAAAGAACATTGTCTAAGTGCCTGAGCTAGGAGATGGAAACCTGCTTCACTGTTGTGTCTTCATCCAGCAGTTCAGCGTTGACCACACAGTGCTGACCTTACTCCAAATCTTACTCCTTAGCCGGCCTCCTGGGAGAGCAGAGGCTCTGCAGGTGCAACGATGGTGATGTGGTGTGATGCGATGAGGATACAACCAGAATCAGATCTCAGAGTGGGCCGCACACAGCATGAAAACACAAAGTTTTGGGTACCAGTCTTATTCAATATTCATCCTCAGTAAGTTCAGAGAGTAAATATCAAAGTACTCATAAAGTGGAATACACTAAATGGTTATTAATATTTAAGTAATGATGACAACAGGAAGGATATTTTCCCTGGAGATGGAAGAGCTAAAATTTATTTGTCCTACTGCTGGGTAAGTTGAAGTTTATTCTATCTAGCAAGCTAGTCAACAACCTTCAGTCCTGGCAGTTTTCAAAAGATCCTAAGTGACTTTCTCATTTCTGCAGCTTCGAGTGCTGAGCCTTCCTAATGCAGATTTCAGTTCCAACATCTGATCTGAGAGCTGACATATCTCAGCACCTCATCAGATCTAAAATCACATCCCTGATCTCCCGGCTAGCAAGAAGAAATACTGGTGGTTGCAGCTGACTGCGGCATCTGATATTAGCAGCCTTCTGGAAAGAAGGTGGGCTATAAATCATCCTGCAGCAGAACAAAATCAGCAAGTTTTTTTCACAAAGAAATAATCAAACCCATGTATTTTTGAACCAAAAGAATTGATAACATCATAGTTATTAAAAACATGACGAGCTACATTTTGTCAATATATTCAACAATTATGAAACCAGTTAAAGGACATTTCACCTCAAGAGCAGTGGTCGTAATTCCATGCAAGTCAGTAGCAATCAAAAGTTATTCAATAATGTGTGCTCAGTTTCTTACATGAAATTGGTTCATTTCTTCCACTACAGTTTCACATCCCTGCTACTAAAACAATTAGTAACTGGTAGTAATTGCAGACATTCTAGCGGAATGACTGTGACGTGAACAGATGCAGAGATTGAACCATTAGCAACAGCTCTTCAGGGCAATGCGTGGAAAGAGAGGGGCAATTTGCTCTGGGGCAGTTCAGGCTGTATTTTATGGGAAATGCTGAACTTAGCTGGGAGTGATGAAGAGCAGCATGCCAATTGCAACTTTCTATATGTGGGGCACCACCTCTGAGCTGATTACCCAGCCTTCTCCTGTAGTTAACGAGGACAGTAAAGTACTGTTATGAAAACATTCAGCCCCGCTGAAATCATGGGTTTAAGAGAGTATTTAGGAGAACATCCTAAATATGCTGATGCTGAGCGGCCATTGACTCCAGTAGGATAAAGCCAAGTGAGAAAGACGGAAACGCATTTTCTTGTTTAAATTCTCAAAGCTGTATTCTTCCTCCTAGCCCTTCAGGAGCATGATTTACTGTGTCCATGTATGCTCAAAACATTGTTTGACCTGTGAGTGGCTCACACATTGCTGCATGTCTGCTTGTGTGAGCAAGTAAAAAATCAAATGTATGCAAAACCTTCCATTGTTATGAAGATTGCTTTGAAAGTCTTCTGCAGGAAAACCCTCTTCATCACCAACTACAGTCAATCTTTTACATTTATTGCAGCTTGAAAAGGCCTGTTTTGGGCGTGGAAGATGAAATGAGACCAGAAGTGAGATA
>VFFE01007052.1:116445-214253 GCA_008921705.1 Burhinus oedicnemus
TATTTCAAATGCTTTCCCCCACCATGTCAGTGTGTTGGAAACCTTGTGAAATAAATGCATGTATTACACAAAGAAATATATCATTCAAGTTTGTAAATTCCTTAGTCACTCCTTTTACAGGCAGGCATGGGTTTAAGCTTGTGCTCTCCCCAGTCAATCAGCAACAGAGGAGTAAGCCCAATTTGCACAAATCTGTCATTTAGACGTTTTGCTGTTTTGTTGTTGGGTGAGGGTTTTTGGGGGTGTTTTTTGTTTTTTTTTTTAAATAGCAAAACATAAAACATAAGCACTTTGAAAATGTTTTCTTTGAAAAATGTTTAACTGTTATCAGTTATGTGTTTCAGAAAGATTTCACCGGATCATTGTATGTTTTATAGCTTGTTATCTGCATGGCTATATTCTTAGAACATGCTTTTCATTATCTTTGTACTGTACTGCAAGGAGAATGGAGAGCTCGTCCTTTGAATGTTATTTATTCAGCTGGATTCTCTTACATTACAACATGTAATTTGCAAACTGCTATAGAGAGCATTTGTTCTGTTATCATCCCTAACCCTCACAAAGTTTATGCATCACAAAAATGTCACTTCTTTGTGCAAAGGGGCCTCCAAAAAGTTGGAGGGTGTCTTTTCTTAGAAGAATAGATGCTTGGAAATAACACCTAGTGTGTGCTACAGGGAGGAGAGAAGCCATGACATAGAGCATATCATTTGGGTTTCAATTCAAAGCTTCATCATTATTTAACAAATCTGTTAAAGAACGTCTTTGGGTCCCACTAATTTAAACATAAGCTTAAGGCTAAGCACTTACTTCAGCTGCTTCGTTTAAAGCCACCTGGGTGAATGGCAAATGGTGGTGGTAGCATGGCTGGGGTATCAACATGAAGGTTCTGAGGTCCACATGTGTGAAAAGGTCCGTTCTCCCCCTGATGGAAAATTAAGAAAAAAATCAAACTGGAGAAAAAACCTCATATGTAATTTTGGAGAAAGTAGTCACCGTGACTGCATCACTGAATATATGACTTTCTCAGTGGCCAGGGAACATCACTGACACGTCCGTGAGACTTCTCACCCTAGGAGAGGAGAAGGACCTCTTTTTACATGATCATATGTCTGCGTGGTTTTAAGGGACCTGGATGTGGAGCAAAGGCTTTCATTTAATTACCCACATTATTTGAACCATTGTGGGAAGCCACCGGTGGTTCTCAGCTGAGCAAACACCTTCCCATCGCCCACCAATATTCCTCTCCTGTTCTGCGGCTCTTGTCAGGAACCGGGCGAGGGACGTTAAGCACTTCTGACTCTATGCCAGCGCAAGCCGCACTGCAGATCCTGTACATACAGTGAATGATGGTAATTACAGTGAAGGGTCTAGGGTATTATTTATTTCTCAGTAGCAGACAGCACCTGACAGTCTTTGTATATCAAGTTGTTATTAAAATCCTATGTCTGGATATTAAGCTGACTTATTTTATAACTAATCTTCTTTTACAACTAATCATGAACTGTGTATAAAGTTTGGTAAGTAAATTAATCTAATTTGACAGGAGAGATATTAAAATGAAATAATTTATGTCATAAAATAAACCATAGTAACTTGTTTTTGTGATTGCCAAATGCAGTTTCATTACTACATTGGTGTAAACATCTTTTCAGTAATTTCAATCTTGTATTAAGACTGGATTTGCATGATAACATATCATTTTATTACTTATAGAATGCATTTTCTGAGGGTTTTGAGTATAAATCTCTTCTGAATTATCATGCCACACTGAGGATAGGGACATACAGAAATCTTTACTGATGACTCCCATCCAGGGAGTGTGTCACCCACCCTTTTGCTCTGTGCTGTAGTGCCAAAAATGGGTAGAGCTCAAGCTGAGCTAGAAGAGAGATCTGTTCCAGTTTCTTCCCCTGAACCATGCTTATTTTCCAACTTGTGTTTGGGGCAAACTTTGGTTTCCTGAAGTATGGCTGTTGATATAGGACAGCTCATGATAAAGCCTAGCAAAAACAATGTGACCAGAATTTCATGAACACAAAAACCCGTTGTCCTTGTTTGCTTTTAGGGTTGGGTTTTATCTAATTGGATAAAGACAAAGTAAGATAGAAAACGTGGGAGGGAGGCCCACACTGAAAAATAGACTACCCAGAGATATTTATGCAAAACAGGGTGCTCAAATCTCAACATAACAACAGCAGCTGAAGATCTCCAGAACGTTTCAGCGTGCTTCAGCACTTGCAGGGACCCAATCTACAGAGGAAAGAAGAAAGCCTTGAGGTGGCACCTTTCTCCTTTGGATGTCTTCTGGACTGAATTTAAAATGCTTGCACACGACACAGCAGTACCCCTTCTTTTTCCCCTCCACATCCTGCTATCAAGCAATCAAAAATAAGTCCCACTCTGCAGGTCACAGAAAATCCTTACCAACAGAATACAGATTTCAGTGGGAACACTTGTCAAAGACCAGTTTTCACAAGCATGTATGCCAGGTCCAAAGAAGTAGTGCAAGCTGCTCATTGAGTCTGTCTGTGATATAAATAAGTATAATTTTTTTTACAGTTTATCACTTCCTAACTTCCCACCCCTGCCCTTTCCACAGCAGGTTCACTGGGAAAAAACTGGAAACTTACACAAGGTGTGAAAGGAGGCCAGAAATCACCAGACTGGGCAAGTAGCAATTTGTTTAGGGTGCTTAGCTTGTTTACAGCATGAAAACAAAGCTTCTCGTGACTTCTTCTTTTTTTCTGTTACTGAGACTGTTTACTCATCATAATTAAAAGTATGTCAGGTAGGGAAAAGGAAAAGATCTCCACAGCCAAGTAGTAAGATGCAGTAACATGTCATTTGTTGTTTTGTTAACAGTGACTATTTGAAGAAATATTTAAAGTAACTGAAATAAAAGAAATGCTTATAAAATACCAGATCCTATTTAAAAATATGTATTTTGAACTATAAATGGCCATTATAGCCCTATTTAGCACAAGAGCACTGACCAGTGTAAAGAAATCACAGGAGCTATAAGATGTACACACTCTACAGTAGTATTTTACTATAAAAGCATGGACCCCTGCTGGCATATGTAATTTAATGTGCAGCATGCCTCTCCTAATTCAATCAGGTCTCTACATCCCTTCTTTTATATTCCAATTGGATTCCATGTGCTAAAGCCATCAAGATTTTCAGGATGAAATGAATGCTTGTATTAATCCAGCAATTTCCATTTAAAACACAGCATCGATTTGATTAATAAGGTTTGATGCTGAATAATTATACGGCAAATATGTAGGATATAGAAAAACCACAGATGTGACCACCAGCAAAAGCCTTGTGGGAGAAGGGGGTCAAAGGGAAGCAATGGCCATGACTGAGGTGATGAATTCTTGGCTTTCCTCTTATGCAATTAACAAGCAATGCTTCTATTAATTTGCCACCCCCAGAGTCTTCACTGGTCAGATGTGTCAGGGTCAAGGGGCATAGGGGCAGAGCAGGGGTCAGCATCACAGCAGCCCTGAAAAGAAATGGGAAAATGAAAGAAATCCAAATTAAATGGTAGACTATACTTTTAGCAGTGTAGCGGGGGAGAGGCATCTCTTTAATGTTAAGACTCCTGTTTTAGAATAATAAAAATGTTCTCTGCACATTTAATTCAAAGTAATCAATCTGAGGTGCAGCGCTTGAGCATCCAATAAAAGAAAATCAATGTGGTCTCTACAAGAGAAGACAAACAATGCCAGCTTTTACTAAAGGGATTATAGGTTAACATTTATTCAGTGTATTGTAATCTGATGTCAAGTGGTATAAAATCAAGCCAACAATCCATTACCACCTGTTATAGGCTAGGTGCTGATCTCATGCAAATTGACTTTTCATAGAACTTATTAAATCATTTCTGTGTTCTAGCTACGGAACATTTTTATACAGCTGCTGAACTTCAATAAATTCTATTTCATACTTGTACTGAGGAATATCAAAAAGACAAATATTTGTCATTTCAAAGCACGGTTTAAATTTTTCCATGGTTTCCCTGTGCTTCCCATCTTTAATTAATCAAATGGAATGTAGTTTGTCTTAGATTAGTAATAGGCAAAAAGAAACATTAATTTAAGAACCAACATAAAGCACTAGTTCTCTGACTCTCCGGTTTGGTACTGTAAACCTCCCATGAGTGTTATTAATTTTAAAGTATTAAGTATAATAAATTGACCCCAAAAAACAGCAGTTTTTAAAAGATGCCTATGCTGTTTAGAGATAATCGCAGTAATCTGTAATATGCTTTGCAGGGAAGAAGGATTCCAAGCAAATGCCAGCTCTCCGCAGAAATCTTTGACAATGAAAGGTCCAATCCTGTTCCCAAGCAAAATCAATAGGAATTTGCCACCGATGTTGGTCAGGGTGAAACAGGGCTCTTAAGTCTGCCTTTAATAAGCTGCAGTAAAAGGAGTAAAGCCTTTTAAATAATACATCGTAAAAAAGGATTTGTATCCATCACATGTATTTTCTAGGTGTTAATTCATAGGAAGATAGGGGGTTTGGGCATGTGGCTCAAAACCTCGATTTGTCCTGTTGGTTGCTGGCTATAGTAATAGCCACTTATTCATATCAGCTGGGATGAAGACGAGCACAGTGCTCTTTGCAAGTCTCAGAAAAAATCAGTAATCTTGAGTTTAACATAATACAAAGTAGCTATAGGAGTTGTCAAAGTTAACATTATTTTTGAAACAGTCTGTTTCCTTGTTAGGGTTGGTCACTTTTATGTGTGTGGAAAAACATTACCACATGTTTGAAAATATTGCTGATATTCTGCAGATTGTATTGCACTGCAGCTCTCTGCTACTTCAAAACACTTCAGAGTAAGACAGAGGTAGGAAGGGAAATTGGACGTGACACTATTTTTATTATAAAAGCTAAGTTTGGTTTTGCCACCCTTGACACAACGGAACATTTTAGCCAGGAAGTGGTCTTTTCATTTTCTTTTTTTTTTTCCTTCTTTTTTTATATGTAACCTTGTGGTTCAAAAAGGAAATCGAAACTCTGAAGTTCTAAATGTCACAGTGTCACTCATCTAGCATGCCAAACAGTGAAGGCAGTGCAAACTTTGATTATTCCAGTAATGGAAGATAAGAGAGAAAAATGGTTTTGTGGATTTGGCTAAGACAGAAAATAAAAGCAGTATTATGCCTTCCTTTGCTCTGTTATTTATTGGATCATTTTACAAGTTGGTGCACAAACTTCTGCCTTAGTTTCCCCTCTCACAAACAGGAAAAATTCCTCTTTTATTGCAACCTCTTTTCAGCTATCTGCCTGGGCAAACCTAGGTGACTACTACAGGGAGAAGCCCCTGTTTAGGGACAGATGCTAAAAGGCTGCTTGAGCCTCAAAATTCATCTATGTGTTGGGAAGGACAAAAATTTCATCTAGAACTTTTTTCCAGGCAAGTTCAGGCTGAAATAAGTGGGGAAAGCCCATTAGGATTTCATCCTAGCCTTTTCCCACCACGGTGGGCCAAACCACAGCCCTAAGCCCCATCCCTTAGAATCATAGAATCATTTAGGTTGGAAAAGACCTTTAAGATCATCTAGTCCAACCATTGGCCCTATTCTACCAGGTCTACCACTAAACCATATCTCTAAGCACCAAGGTATGTTTTGATTTGGATGACTTCTCAAGCCACTCTGCTGTTTTCCTTTGTTGTCTTCATTTTCCGGAGGCAAGACTTTGCTTTCCCTGCCATGGCTGCCTAGCTTGAGGGCATTTTCTGTGGCATCCAAAGCACCAGTGCCAAGGAGAAACCTGTCCTTCAGAATTGCTAGCTCACCTCCTTCAACACGTATTTTCACGGTGTCACCAGCTTCGCTGTGGAAGCTGCCCAGAACTCAAAAGTCTGGTGATTAGAATTTAAAATTAAAAAGTCAGAGTAAAGTAGATTGTTTATGTCCTCCACACCCACCAATGAACTGAGGTTGTTCTGCTTTTTCCCTTTCTGAACAGAGAATCAATATGCAGGAGATCCAAACTGCATGAAAAATGTATGAAAACAAAAAGGCAGTCAGACACAAGAAGCTGATATTAGGATGAAAGACCCTCCAGTTGGAAAATACAGTATTTTACAATTTCTGAATGCCTTATGCCAGACTTTCAACAAAAAGGGGAAAAAATTTGGCTTGAAGAAGAAGGCCATCCTAGACCCTATTGCTCTGAAAAGCATCCTGCTTTTGCATTTTTGAGCTGAGGGTCTCAAAAGGTGTGCAGTGAGGTTCTTTATGACTCTAGTTGACAGTGGGGTTTAGATAGATACACCCAGTTAAAGGTGATTGAATACCAAGGGCTGAGCAGCCCTTATTACGCCTGCTGTTGTGAGACTTCAATTCATTATTGTAACAGAATGAAACAGCGCAGCGGCAGCACAGGACATGGTTGTAGTATTGATTGGGTTTCTCAAAAGTCTTCTCTTAGGATGCAGAGTGCAGTCAAACATGCACAAACATCATTCAGTTCCCCTGATTCTGTCATGTGCTCCCTGTACCTCAAACTAAAGCAGCCTCAAGATACAGGAAAATGCCTCTTTAGTTGAAGGCAGACAGGGCTCTAAGCCTGACTCGAGGGGGTTATGCAGATGTGGTGACCTTTCTTCCAGAGACCAGCTTTTACACTCAAATTGCCATTAAAGCTCTGCGTTCCCTCGAGGCCCACAGTCAACTTGTGTGTTTTCTCCATTAGGGTTAAAAGTCAGCGTGGCACCATGCCCATGCTGCATACTAAACAGAGCAGAGCATAAATAAATGGCAGATCAGCCCTCTGTCCAAGGGAAATTGCATCATTTTTTTAATATTTTCATAATACAGGCTATTTGCCGTGGTGATAACTGCAATATCTAACTGTGCTAGAGAGAGATCCCTTGCTGCAAAAGGCATATATTTCTCACCCTCTAAATTAACTACAAGATTCAGCACTAACAAAAGCAGCCTCCACCTGCACCCAATGCCAGCAAATGCACCTTGGAAGTCCTGAACTGGAAAAGAAGTGTGTTACCTCTTCCTTTAGGGTAAGCTAAAGAGAACATTTCCACAAGCAGCTTTCACATTCAGCTGGATGCCAGCCAGCCAACTTTGTCCCCTACATGTACCATCTCTGTGGTCCTCCCACGTGAACTACTGGAGGCCCTGAGCCAGAATAAGGGCTTTGGTCCCTGTGCACGTGTTACAGAAGGGTCTGTAGACAATGGAGATAAAGTTCTGTTCCTGTTAAAGCTTAGTAGGAGTTGTGCTATTAACTTCAATGCAAAAGTGGTTTCATCTGGTATTTTTTCCATTATGGACCTTCTAGTCATTCCACCTTGACTCTTCCTTAGCTTTGTGGTCACACACGCTTGCAAACTCAAATTCCAAATTTCACCTGCCAGCAGTGGGTGTAGAAAATACAATGGCTTTGGGGAGAAGGGTTGTTTGCAAAATTCTCAGCCCTTTGCAAAACATGTCCGGAGTCGTCTTCGTGTGCTCCCCAGTGGCTCTCATGCGTTGCGCAGACCTGGTATGGTAAAAATGAACTTCGTACAACAGGCATATGTGAGAGCTCTGTCTTGCTCTACAAGGGGTGAACATCCATCACTCTTTAAAAGCAACAGACAATTTGCTCTATTTCAAAAGCAGCATCTGAGGAAAGAAAGAAAAAGCTGAACGCTTCAGGGAATTAAATTTGAACATTATGTTTCCATATGTAAAACTATATTCCTCCAGCTGCAGGGGTAATGACCAAATACTTTTTTCTCAAAAAACTAGTTGAAGAAGACCTAAAAAGTTTTCTCTAAAACAGAACAAACATATTATATAATTATGAAAGTCTAATGGCATATCAGACAAAAGCTGTATCCCTGCGGTTCAGGGGGCATTTCTGAAAACGCGTATGATGCAACATATTTCTTGATAGAGGTTTTGCATAGAATATTTAATCAGGATGTTGAGAGAAATTAGATGTCTTTACCCATAAGTTAAGCATGTTTAGAAACTAATCAACTCCTGCTGCTAAAGCAAATTTGCTATATAGGCAGTATAGAAAATTGGAAATATGGCTGCCAGCAGCAGGTGATTCACAGTGGTTTATCTTTAAAAGATAGTATCATTTTTAAAGGAAGGCAACAATTTTCAGTTGATTAGAGGAATCTTTTCTCTCTGCTGCCCGCAAAATACTACCTCTTTCTTCAGTTATGTAGAGTGTCAGAAGACAATACCAAATTATTAAGGCATCTGTTGTACCATTAAATACAATAAATACACAGAGCCCCATCCCAACTCAACGGTAACAGCAATCTGTAGCTTATGTCACAGGTCTTTCATATGATTACTGAACACCACATTAAACACAAGCTTTAAAAGAAAAAGAAAAATAGCTGCTTTAAATGCCACCATGGCTGCTGGGTAACAGAATTGGGTGGGCAAGGACTTCAATGGAAAGCTGTACCTGTGAAGGAAATACCCTGTATGTACTCACAGCTGGAAGTTGAGTTAATTAAAGTATGAATGATATCTACTCTAACCCCCTCATAAGCCTGTATTACAAGCTGCTATTTGATATAAGGCTGCTTGATCTTGTCTCAAAGCTAAAAGAATCTCCATTTTAATATTTCCTGAAACACTTGAAATGTTTGGGTCTCAAGGAAGGTGTTTAGTCAAAAAAAAATAAAATTCCATGTCAGACACATGCCTTTTTTGCTGCATTTCCAAAAAAAAAAATACCTCACCATAGGACAATGCAGAAAAAAATAGTGGAATTCCATTTATATTTTAATGAACATAATTCCAGGATGGAGCTGGTTCTTAGACTGGGCTGAAAAGACAGCAGCTCTCTTGGAAATGGCACAAACATCATCCGTAAATAATTTCATCATATGTGTGTTGAATAAACTGGCTTTCCTTTACAATGAGGCAGAAAAGCATTTTAGATATAAGTTACCAGGTTTTTTTAAGTTGGTCATCCTCTGTCTCCAAGAGGCTTTGTACATTGCAGCCTACCTCCTTCACTAGGCAAAACCTAATACACATTGTGTTTTGCAAGCTGTTGAGAAAAATGAACGTTTTCTGATCTATCACTATATTCGCAATCCTATTCTGAATTGCCAATGAAGTGATAACCTCCGAAAAACCAGCTTCAGATCAACCAGAGCAAGAGAAGTCTTTTCCCTAGATGAACACATGCAAAGATCTTTTGTCCTTTCCCTGTTGACGCTTAGGGCTGTTGTCTCCAAGTCCTGCACAATTACACGAGACGCTGCTTTAGTCATTCTGGAAGGTATTTTCTCCCTTTTTGTTTATCGCATATCTCAATGATCTCTTCCTCCAGTTGTTCTTCAAGCCATTGCCATGACATTTCAGTTCAACTTCATTTACTTATCACAAAAGGATCTCGGTGGAATTTTCTGGCAAGTAAGAACTATTAATAATAGATTTCCTGTCATACTAAAAAGTCAGTAGGCTATGACTTAATACTGAAATGGAATGTCAGACTTTATGTTGGCTTTCTTGTGTCCATCTTCTTGTTTCAGAAGTTCAAGATTTTCACCTATAGTGGTAGGGGTTTTTTAAAAAAGAAGATTCACTTAGTTTGCACAAGAAACTCCCAACTTTAAAAAAAGAAGATTTTGCTTACCATTTATCTGCCTGAAAACAAATCCTAGAATAAGGGATCCAGTCTTCTTTAAAAAATAAAAAAATATTTATTACACAACCTAGTGTGGCTTTGAAAAAGTATTTATCTGATAAATAGTAGAATAGCTAAATAACCCATTATGATCTACTAGGGAGGTAGTGTAGGTATTTATTTGACCATTCTTTTATAATGAATTACATTTATCAGGCCGAGCAACTCTGAAGGGGTCATTCTGGTCTATTAGACTAATATAGAGCAGCATGAACCAATGTCTTTCCAGACGCAGGAAGCTATCCACATTTCAGTAGCCACATCCTTTGACTTGATGTGAACCTTTGGATAATTAGTCAAATTTGTCAGAGTATCCTGTAGTTCCAGCAAAGGCCAGAAATTTTACTGAAACATTGGATGAAATCCAAAACACTGGATGAAATCAGCTGGACTGGTAGAAGAAAATGGTACGTTGTCCTCACCAACTTCGTGGAGGCAAAGGTTTTTAGTCTTCAAATTCCCAGTGTATATTGCAGGATACACATGTTTACGTAGATACGTTCATTATAAATTAAAACTGAAGCTCAGCTTTAAAATACCAGAAATATTTCTCTAAAGTTGGTAAACAACAGAACAAAAGAGAACAAAACACACGTGGGTGCTATAGGTGAGATTTCAGTCCCCAGTGTAGTTGCAGCAACCGCAAATCTGTCTTCGTTCCTCGGAGGGTTGTTCCATGAGCTAAAAGGGAGATAAGTAAAAAGAATAATGCCCCTGCTCCTTCTGTCATCACCTTGATGTGGCAGATGCCACCCCAGAAACGGTTTGGTGGGAGCATCCACCTAGCATGACGCTCCCTGACAAACATGGCTGCTGCTCCCAGATCCCTTCTTGCCCTGCCAGCCCCACTTGAGCAGGGTTTCCATGGGATCCTGTGGGTTCCTGTGGGGGTCCAGTAATTCACTGAGTAAAAAGCAGAATTATAACATGAGAACAGAATTACCTAGGGATGATGGAAATACACATTTTATTTTAATTAATAGGATTAAATACTTTGCAGTTTCTCGTCCTGAGTGCTAAAACCTAGCGTGTAGATTTCTTTTTAGTTTCTTATTGATCTACCTTTCGATAATGAATATTGTTATATCCATATAAAAAGCTATATTAGAAATGACTACAAAGGTGTCCTAGTGATCTCGGAACACTTAATTCTCAACAATTTTAAAATGAAAATGAAAGAGGGTACCAAAAAGGTATAAATCTTAATGGAGCAGAACAATCATGTTCTGCTTTGTAACAGGGTGTTTCGGGGGGTTTTTTTGTTAGATTTTAAAGGGTACAAAAGCTTATTTCCTTAACTTGTGTAACAGGGAAACATCCACCCTGATTTTAATACATTAATATTGTAAAATAAACACAAGGTACTGTGTGCCAGGCTTTCAGAATGTATCATTAGAGCTGCATTAAAAGCTCATCAGGACAGGGCTTTCCGTGTTGCAGAAGTACTAGTCCACCCTGAATACATCATTAAAACCAATATAGGTGGCATCAAAGACAAAAAATACAGATGATGAAGAGAGTTCTGCGTGCTTGCTAACTTTTTAACCTCATCAGATATCCAGAGATGAAGAGACCAAGTTAAACAACACTTCATAGTAGTACTATAATTAAGGATTTGTAAGCAGTAATATGTGTCCCTGCAGATGAAACAACAACCTTTAACCCACCTGAGAAGGGCTCAGAAAATAGCATTGACATGGCTTGTACCTGGAGCACATTATGTCTGTTCCTGCCGTGTGGCTTTTTAGGACTAGCGGGTTGATTTTGGCAACCTTAAATCCATAAGAAATACTGGTTTTATTATACCTTTTACAAACATTAGACTTCAGCTATCAGAGCTTTGAAAGCTTATTTATAACGGCCCCACCTACAGCCACTAACCCTCGTTTCTTACCTAGGACGTAATTAAACTTCTCCAGATCCCCATTAACCTGTTCCTTTGATCTCCGCAGTGATGATATGCAAAGCCATCCTATAAGGCCTCATCTCTTGCTATTGGTTGGGATTTTTGATAACTGTATGCAGAGTTCTGAGGAAGCAAAATCTATTGAAGATTTTCTCAAGCTATGGACAAATCCAGCTCAAAAGACCAATTTAAAAAAATCCACGTATCGAGTGAAGTGTCTTCATTAGGGTCTAAGGCCTAAAAGAAAATACCAGTCGGGGGAAATGCTGAAGGTCTGTGACTGACCTTTCTTTGGTTTTAATCACTGAAACTCCCGACAGCTTAATAAGTTGAAGGTGCTGGATCACAGTCTAACTTAATAAGGCCCACAGCAGAGCCTTGGCCACCTTTGATTGCTCCCATAAGTCTTAGCACATCTGGTACTCTGTCCTTGGGTGAGAAATGTTTTCCATAACTTTCCTCATGTTCACTACCCTGCATATAAATTGTTTTTATTAAACCAAGAATGATACAGCACTGTATATTTGTGTGAGCTTTTGCAGTTTTCAGCCATCATCTTACTGAGAGACATGATTGTTTTCCCTGAAATAGAATTAAACACGGTTTATCACAAGAATCTCCTTAGCTTTTTTCCCCCCCACCACTTGTTTTACTGAGAATCACATGGGTCAACCTAACCTTCAGTTGTGACACAAGATTAAAGAACTGGAGATTGCAACAAGTCGAGCAGGAATTATCTGCAATGTGCTGCATTTGTTCTTTTTCAAAAAATATAGTGCAGAAGGGCAAACAGAGATTTGACCAGAACACGTGCTTTTAAGAAAAGAGAAAGCCAAACCCCATGCTAACTTAACTGGGAAAGGTGGGGTTTTTTTGTATGCGTAGTTTAACTATAATGTAAATTAACATAACATGTGAACTTATGCATAGAAAGTGTGGCAAAAATGAGAAAAATATAATCATTTTATGATGACTGCTGCATATAAGTATTTGGCTGTACTGTACACACGTACACACACACATGTATACACACACATATAGGGGAATAATGTTCACAAAAAGTCAGAAACTGCTTTGCCTAAATCTGTTGTTCCTGCCAGGTCTAACCTTACACGACCTTTCAATATTTTACGTTTGTGTCTTTGTTTGGTTTCTATTTTATTCGGATCCTTTCCTGTTCACAGCAGTAGCATATCTGAGCAACTTCAGTCAGTGCTAAAAAAAACAATGAGTGGTGTTGGTGATCCATTTTATCTCCCACCCTCCTCCTGGAAATAAGTGTGCAAAGTAGGTTTTGCTTTTCAAGGGGTTTGGGTTGTTGTTGTTCTTTAACACACAATGTAATATTTCTCTTGGAAAATCAAGGTGATGAGATGCATCTTGCCCTGGTGGCACAGGCTGGCAATGTTTGCAAATGTCCTTTGACTCATTTTGTAGGATTTGATTCCACAGTTTTGTACCAACCCTTGCGGAAGTTTTATTTTGTGCACAGGCAAACTTTAACAGTTAGATTTGTGGATTTACATACACATAAGCCAAAAGTATATTCATTTGAAGGGATAGCAGATTAGTAAAGGTGTATAATTGTTCACTTATCCTTTTGATTCTTTGCTGCAATACTATGTCTCGAAACTGGATTGATAAATGGTTAAGGAAATGTGCAATTCTAACTAGGGAACTGTAAGCAAGGTTGCTGTTCATGAGCCTCTTTGGAAAAGGAATACTCTGAATTCAGGTTCCATGTGGAGCTCATCGTGCTTTCCATAAGGCAGAACCAGTTAAATAATTATTATTAGTCTTTCTGTACATTTTTCAATTCTTTTCAGAAATATATATTTTACAAACAACAAACAAACACCTGATCTAAAAATAGAGGAATATATAAAAAATATATAAAATAAAGCAGAGGATCTGCTTTACTTGTAACTGGTTTTAATTGATTATGTTATTGCCTAGGTGCTGTTTTAAGATAATCCCTTCCAGCAAATTATTTGAAGAGACAAACAGGAGCAACTTCTCACTAAATTTTGCCACATGCCCTCAAAACCCTAAACTGTTTTTCATTAAGTGTGTGTTTATATGAGTAGCCACATGCTTCTAAAGGAGGACTTCTCACTCATTATCAATATCCTTATAAGTTGAAGATGCCTCTGTAATAATGGCAGAAGTTTCATGACCGTACTGGGTCTGATCAATGGTCATTGCCCATTTAGGAGTGCTCATAAGGGATGTCCAGGGAGAGAAAGAAGAGGCAAATATATGTGTTAGTTTTCTTAGTACTCTCCCAGCCTTCACTTACTTTCAACACAGAAACTTTCTGAGTTGGAAGGGATTTTTATGCAAATGCTATGTAAATTCTACATAATCCTCAATAGATTCCTCTTCTATGAAATTGCTCAGTCTCACTTGAGCTCACATAAACTTACAGCTTGCCCGGTGTTCTCTGGCAAGAAGAGGTCTTTTTCCAGCCGTAACTTCTTTTGTTTGCTCTGACTTTTGTTTCTCTGATGTTTCCACTTCCATGGTAGAAGAGATGGTGAATAGTCAGTCTGTATTCACCCTCTCTATGCTGCTCATGGCCTGGAGAACTCTACCAAATCTCTCCCACCCTGTGTCCTCTCTTTTCTAGACTTCATACTGAAGCTGTTCTGCACTATTGATCATCCATTCGGCCCTTATAAGCACCTTTTGCAATTCTACTACATATTTTGGAGAAAAAGAGACCAGAACTGCGAATAGTATTCGAGACATGAGTGAGCACAATGATAGTATCTGTTTTTTTAATCCATTTCCTAGCATTTGTTTTGCTTTTCTGATTGCCACCAATCTCTAAGCTCACATTTTCATGGAAGTTTCTCAGCAATGCATCCCAAAGATATCACTCCTGTATTGTAACGCTGAGGTCAGAACCCATCAGTTCATAAGTAAAACTGGGATTTTTTTTCATGTGCATCACTTTAAATTTTTCTCCAGTCAGTTTCATATACCATTTTATTGCTCAGTCACATGATCTTACAAGGCTCTTCTTTAGTCTCTCAGTCAACTATCATCCCTACTGCACTGGATAATTTCAAACCATCATTTATTTCCATGAGCTCAACATTTCCCCCTTGTAATAGTAATTAGATGCGTATGTTTTTGCATTGTCATAGAAACACAGAAACATTCAGGTTAGGAGGAGTCTTGGCAAGTCATCTGCTCCATCCTCCAGCTCAAAGCAGGATCAACAGTGAACTCACACTAGGTCTCACAGGGCTTTGTTCAATCAGGTCTTGAAAACCTCTGGTGATGAGGTTCCACAACCTCGCTGGGTAACCAAGCCCAGAGCTTAAGGTTTAGCTATACCTGTAGTGAAATTCTTCTACTTATGTACAGTGTCAGCCTCCTGTTTCAATTTGACCATTGTCCCTCATTCTCCCGCTGTGCGCCTCAGAAAAGAGACTGACTTTATCTTCTTGGTAGCCTATGGTCACCAGCCTTTACATCCTTGGATCAACCTTCTTTCCCTTTCTGAAGATATGTGCAACTTTGCCTTTCTATCCCCTTTCAAAGCCCTCCCCCAATCTCCATTACCCTGCAAAGACAGAAGAGTGTCCTCACAATGCCAGCGGCTCTCCCAACACCCCTGAATGTACACCATCTGGTCCTACAGACCTGTGTGGGCTGATATTGTTAGGAGATCCCCAACTCAGGGATCTGACCACTTCTGTTAATGCCTGTTCCTCTCTTCCTGAACCTTGTCTCTAGACACAAAGGCCTGGGAGGTAAATAACAAGGCATAGAAGACACTGAGTACCTCAGCCTTATCTGTGTCGGCTATCATTAAATTATTTAGCCCATTCAGTAGCCTGTATCCGTAGAGGCTTTTCTTCTTGCCCTTGACATCTCTTGTTAGCTTCAACTCTAGCTAAGCATTGGCTTTACCCTGTTTCCACCTCCTGTACATGTCCATTTTGTATTGGACCTCAGCTGTGAGTTCCCTGTTTAGCCAAGCCAGCCTTCTGATAAATCTACTTATTTTCCTGATTATTGGGATACATTGTTTTTCTGTTTGGAAGAGTTTGATCTGCCAGCCCTCCTGAGCTCCTTGACCCTTCAGAGTTGCTTGTCACAAGATCCCACACACCAGTTCCCTGCACAAGCTGAAGCCTGCTGAGGTCTGGACTCCCCTTCTTGCCCTTATCAATCCCCTCGGGATCTTGAGCCTTGCTATAACATGGCCATTACAACCAAAGTTGCCATCGATTAGCACATCCCCAACCAGTCCTTCCTTGCTTGTGAACAGCAGATCCAGGCAACAACACCCCTGGTTGCTCCAATGTGGCATCTGCATGAACGTGTTATCCTGGATAACACCTGCATGGCATGCTGTTGTTTTTTCAGCAGATGATTGTCTCAGATTTGGAAAATTCTGCAGCACTTCACAGTCTCAGCACACATTTCTCTGCCAGCTTTGAGCTCCTGTAAAGCTTTTTCCAAAATTTTGAGACTTATGTATTAAACTCTGACGTTGCAGCTCACTGGGGCTGACTGGGGTGTTTTCTGCCCCATCAGAAGACATGTGGCCTCCTGCCCCTTCTGGAAGAGCCCTTCACTCTTTTCAGTCCCTCTTACACAAAAACTTGTGAAGAGGTCCCTTAATGACCCCGTTACACCTATCATCTGCAATGTGTCAACCAGGATTCTACAAATGCTGGTTTGGGCCTCTCTAGCTCATCTGTGTGGCAGAACGAGGCCAGAGCAAGAAGAAGGGTCTCACATGGGAACTTTCCTCTACTGAGAACAAGTGTTTGATACCTATTCCAGTTTGCTATTAACTTAACTATCACCCACCTGAAGTGGTTAACTGGTTGGCTCAAGGTCAACCAGCTCTACTCCGTAATCATTTTCAAAGGGGAACCCCTTCCTCTCATTGAACATTGCAATCTTGTCTTTTTATAACATTGCATTTAGGGGTAAGGATAACAGGCAGTTTTCATCAGGCTCTGGGAAAAGTATTCCACCAGTTTCAAGGTTTCAAAGATCTTTTTGCTGGGTCTAGGCATCAGACAATTACAGGTACACCTTGCTTTGGCTGACACAGCAGCTCTTGCAAGAAAAAAAAAAATAAAATCACCGCCTTTTGTGTTATTGGACATTATGCTGCCAGATAGAAACCTTCTATAAGAGCTTTTTCTCATCAGTTCAGTGTTACTAATAACCTCAATGTTATCATTTCCAATGCAGGTTTTATATTTTCCTATCCTACCAAAAATGAGCAAGGTGAAAACCCAATAGATACAATTCCTGATCATTTATTTTATAATCATTACCTTACAGAGCAATTATTCTTTTAGTTGTTTGACTGATTTTCTTTTTGTTCTTTTTATTGATGCCTGTCACCATCAGAAAATTCAAAGCTCCTCCAGACTGAAGTTTCTGAATTCTGTAATAAAGATACGAGCATTTAAAAAAAAAAAAATTAAAAATTACTTCAGTGTTAGTTTAACTAAATATTTCCTGAGGCTTCTATGAGTGAAGACTGTGTAATTCAGCAGCAGACTTTAAAGGGATATATATGAAATAATGTTATTTGTAACTGAGCAATAGACTAGGACTAGCTCCCAGTCACATGCTTTGCCTCACGTTCATTGAACAGTCATTTAGTTTCTTTGGTCCGATTTATCCCAGACTAACTTCAGGGATATAATAGAGGCATCTAATTAAGATCGTAATTGCTTTAGGTTCTCTTGCTCATCAGTGGAGAGAGAGGGACCTCTAAGAGGCAATTCAGATTTAAAATATAGGTTTATTTGCCCTTTGATGTGCCTGTCTTTCTCCAGTGACTAGCTGGGAAGATGAGGACAACTGCAATTCTAATTAAGTGCCTCTGTTACATGCCTAAAATTAGCTAAGATGAATCTGGATTTCTGTGCCTTAGTTTCCTTTTGTGCGTACATATAACATCAGGCATCACTATTATATGAATTTTAGTGATCGCTGTAATGGCAATTACTATCAATAGCAGATTCACCCAACATAAAGTTATCCTTCCTCAAAAAAGCTGAGTCACTAAGATTTGAAAAAGTTTTAATGTTATTTTTTTAAAATGCATTGCCAATTGTGCTTTGTTGGGAAGCTAGCCTGTCCAAGGATTTGAGGAAAGCTCCTCCTGTGAAGACCCTTAGAAATACCAAAAATCATGTGACTCGCAACTGAATTTTGAAGAACACTGAAGATTATTTTAAACGCTTGCCTACTCCAACCTCTTCCATTGCAATACCTACCCAGACCACAAAACCCTCCCCACAGAAAAAGCACCTGTTTTTTTTCACAGTTATAATGCTACTGCTGTTGCTCACAGCCACAATGCCACCACCCATGGACAGCCACAGCAGCGCTGCTACCAACACATGCCACCCGTGCTTTGCCAGACCATGGTGGTCTTACCAGCACTGCTTATGGTGGCACGAAAATATGACTGACCGCATATGAGCAAGGGAGGGCTCAAGCTAATTCCTCCTACATCCTGCACTACTTAGCTCTGCAAAACTATCCCTCTCTCCTTGTCTCTCCTTTTGCTCTCTATTAGCAGCTGCTAGATTAATATTTTTTTTTAAGTCCGGGGAGTTAGGTTGGAGGATCTCCCCCATGCAGCTGCAGATATGAGACAGGTTTTAGTGGCTGAAGTACAAAGGAGGGGAAAAAGCTGTTTAAAAAAATATCACCTGGCTTCCTGCCATACGAGAACTTTCCTCCTTTTGTTGGAGGGTTCAAGGCTCTCTTCCTTTTGTTCTTTTGGGTTTAATAAAACCTTTTGTACCCCTTCCACTCCCTCTCCCCAGGGTGGTCTACATGGCTGCTGATTGAGGTCAGCTGCAAGAGATGTAACGTCCTGAGTACAGTGCAGCAGCCTTAATCCTGATGTTAGAGTTACGGCACTCAGGAGGCTGGAGACATTATTGTTTTCCTGGCTGGCTGACCTCCGCCAACAGTTGTTCTGGTCACCCAGCGCGAGCCCACCTACCAAAGGCATTAGAGGAATGCTCCGCACATGCTTTCTGAGCAGAAACAGTTCTGCTTGTGTAAAGAAGGGGGACATTGGTAGCCAGGGTGCTGCTGGTAGGTAGGGGAAGATCACTAGCCTTCTGCAAAGGCTTGGATTGGATCTTTCGTCTCCCAGACAGACGGAGGCTCCGGGGTCCAGAGAGCTTCTGCAAGAAGCAGTCCACAGGGCAGGACTGTTGCTGTGTGGGGCCCGGAGGTACCTGAAGGGGACAGGGAAGGATATTGCAGCTCTGAAGCAGCAGATTTTTTTTTTTTTTTCCCCCAAAGAAATAACTTTGTCCTTGAGCACATGCATTGACATCCAGCCTGCTGTGGATACAGGTCTCCTGTTTCCATTTGTTTAACTCACAAAATGGGGAAGGAGATGATCTATTTGCAAATCTAATCAACCATTTACAAGTCTGCTTTTCTCTCTTATTGATTAAGAGCCAGATTAGGGAATGAAAAAACCCATCGTCTTTTCAGATTCTCACTGGTCGTTGGGACCAGAAACACAACAATATGTCTCACCTTAGATTCAGGATCACCACCCTGCTCAAGGCACAGGTTTCCAGAAGTTTTTGGGCAGGGAGTAGATGACGGATGGCTCCACCATGCAGTTCAGCTTCCTCTCAAGCCCCTCTCTTAGTTAACGATGAGAAAGTCAAGCCATGCAACCATTTTAGTCTGATGAGAACTACATACAGAGGTATGCGTCAGCTACATAATAGTGACATCAAAGTCTGAGTACCCTGGGAATGTGTGGTGATAAGTGGAAAATCAATATACTCCACACCCATCTCATCATATCTATGAAATATGTAATATATATAGAACAGAAAGAAAAAAAAAAACATAGATTGGGCAGTTTTGCAGATGCAGCAAGGATTTACCATGCTGGGTCAATTATTTGGGCAGATCCCTGTGGTGGAAGTGTTCATTTTCTTTCTTTCAGCCTCAGGTAAAGTGTAGGATTCAAAGAAGGGAAATTTAACCTCACACAACCCAACATCGTCAGAGATAACCAAAGAAATGGACAGTTCGGATAGGGAGAAACATCACTGTGGTGTTCTTCATGGACTGTGGTTGGGTTTTGCCCATGCTGTGGCCTAAATCTTGAACTGTGAAGTGATGAAACTGTTGTGGGGCTACTGGAGACAGAGGGGGAAAGAAAAGCAGTTCCCCATCATATGTCTGACTGTGGAAAGACAAAGACAAAGCTTTCCTTTTTTTGCTGCCCTACTGCAGATGCATAACTTGGTAGATGTCATAAGTCTCATTTACCAGCTGGTTTACAACATGCAGATCATCTGAAACGCTTTCTATCCCCCTATGCAGTGTCTACCCCAGCAGCTAACTGTGGGATTACCAAGATGCAGGAGAGCAAGACTGCGGTCATGAAGTCATCCATCTGACAGGTGAACTGCCACTTTTCTCAGCTGTTTGTTGCTAAGTTTTTCTTGAACATGTATTTCCCATATGCAGCAGCTGCTTCCTTGTGCCCCTATGAATATATGGACAAGAATTTCCTGCCACTGAGAAGCACCTTACAGTTTATTTGCAGCTCCTACCTAGGACTCCTTAACATTCCTCACTGTTAAGACAGGGAAGTTGTGAAATGCTTTCCAACTTGGAGTCACAGATTTAAAACTTTTTTAAAGCCAGTGATTTAATTGCAGTATTAACCTCAGAGCTGGACTAGTTCAGCGGTTTTTCCCTCTTGGCTTCACTGTGCCAGGAAATCCAGCATATGATAAATATACATAGCTCTGAGGTCATTGTTGCTCAGATTTTGATGTGTCTGCTCTTCAGCTGTTGACTCCAGATAGATCAAATCCTGATATTTAATAAGCACTGCTGCTGATTTAACTTGGGGACATTTAACATAGTTAGGGAGATTGTGAGTACTACAATATTTAACCAGTTAAAGAACAGAGCTACTTGGATCAGTAGTAAATACTGTATATTTTTGGCAGGGATGGGAAAGGTCCAGTTTTGCATTATATTCTTGATATTTTGAGTGCAACATCTGGGAATGTTGCAAAGGTGATGCAGCATTTATGGGTGCTAGACTGTGAGAAAAAAAAAAAAGGTGGGGGGAGAAAGGAAGAAAGCTCACAATGAAGTGTCCCCTCAAGAGTCCTTATTTCTTAATTACTGCTGTGTACTGTTCCTGTCCTGACACCCTCCCAACTGACTCAGCAAGCTCATTGACATGCTCGTGGCAAGCACACAGTGAGAAGAAAAACTGACCTGCTCTCAAATGAGAGGAATCCCAGCAGTGCAGTTATAAAAACAGTGGATATTTGCTATTTAGTGTGTCGCCTCATTCTCCAGTGGGGAAGCTGGGTGAAGCATGGTTGACCTCAGTGACCAGCATTTCCAGACCTATAGTCCCGGCTCTGAAGATTACTCCTCCTGTGGCCTTTAGACAAATTATTTTTCCTCTCCACCTTGGTTTCCATATTTTTTCAGAAGTGCTTGTAATACCTATTTGGCATAGGCATCAATCTGGAAGCTCAAATATACTTTTCACACAGCATTTTTATTTTTGTGTTTCTCCAGTAATCTGCTTCTCTAAACAATTTCCCCAAGTAATTAATTCTATGCCATGTTACTGAGAAACTTAAAGGAGAGGGAGATCAATACCAGACTGAATCTCCACACCATCTGTACACAATGCTATTTGGGGTGGAGAACAGCACAGTGAGAGGACGTCAGTGAGTTGTGTTGTTTGCTGTTGATGTATCGGTAGCACCTAAAAGCCTCAGTCAAATGTGAAGTTGCCATTCAACTTGACACTACCTATAACAAAACAAAACAAAACAACAAAAAAACCCCTTCAACAGCACAGCTCCAAGTATCTTTCAGTCAAAGCAGACTTTGGAAAGCACTGCAATATAAACATTTTCTGGAAAACTGTATTTCCTAGGCTTATGCCTATTTTCAGATAATGGAGCATCAGGGAGTTTAGCCTGTGAATCTGCAATAATGTTTGTTCTGTCCCAAGTGTTTACGAACCATAAAAAGAGGTATCTTCTGTGCAGAGTCTGGCAGTGGGATACAGCCAGCCTCTTGTCCAGACCATGCAGGAGAGCTTAGTCTACATGTGGCGCATTATGAGGAATGTCAGAAGACAATCTGAGTACTGAATTTGTTATTGAGTGAGGGAAAATCAAAACCACTATGTTGTGTTTTCAAAGGAGCTCTTTGAAGCCCAGCTTTTAATCTTGTGGTGTTTTGAGTGCAAACATGTGGCATATTTATACTTGCCCGTTCAGTCAAGTGTCTTGCAAGATAGATTTTTTTGGACTTTTCTACTGCTGGCATTGAATTTTGCTGCAGAGGCCCTGGTAATTCTAAAATAATTTTGCAGCTGTTTCATAATCAGTGTTAATTAGCTATTTAATAGTAAATAAGTAAATAAACAAATAATAATGTTTGGAGCCATTTCACAATTCATTTTGAGCAGGCTTCCTGTGAGATCCTGCTTTGGATGAAGGAAATAGCAATGGTCATCTTCTACACAGACATCTGCAAAGGCCAGATATGTGAGGTCTGAGGGT
Organism: Burhinus oedicnemus; assembly: GCA_008921705.1. Classification (NCBI taxonomy): domain Eukaryota; kingdom Metazoa; phylum Chordata; class Aves; order Charadriiformes; family Burhinidae; genus Burhinus; species Burhinus oedicnemus. The sequence continues at coordinate 138,637 of VFFE01007052.1, forward strand.
ATTAATTAACGTAATCTTCCTATAGAAAGACATTTCCTCTAACTCTTTGCTGTCCAATGCTGTCTTGTTCATTTCCCATTGAAAATTGTCTTACAAGGTTTTATTTTATTTTTACGTAATAACATCATTCCAAACACTTCTGTGTAGGAAACTTTAGATAAGAAAGATACCAGTCAACAATCAGAGGGAGAGAAAATTGAGAAATCATGAAGACATACACATTCACCCTGTCAGTGATGTCTAAAAGCTCCATCACTTTCAGTGGGGTGTCTCCCATCCTGAAGTTCTCATTTCTCCTTTGCAGTGGGATTTTTTTCTCTTCCCACCGATAATCAAATTGTTCTTCTTTCCCTAGATATTCTTTCTGAATTGGTTCTTTAAGTATCTTTCCCTTGCTATCTCTAAACAACAAACATTTAAGTCTGCATCTGCATGTACTCCTTCTGCGAGAGAACTTCTATAGTGTCCCGCAGATGCTCCTGCTAGTTCATTGACTTCCTTCAGCTGAGATGATTCCTTACCCCTGTGTGAGAACATGAGAGCTTGTTTTCTGTTAGAAGCAAGTAAAAACGAGCACCTGCCCTACGATGTCATATAAGTGAGAAACCAGTTCAAAAACCCCATGTTGTGCCACCTAGCCATTTAGAGAAACCTAGCCTTCATCCTTTGTAGATGTACCTGTGACGAAATTTCCTGGTGTTATTCAGTATTACCTAAGAGCTCGGTACCTCCTGAAAGCTCAAGTTCACACCCCTGCTACTCTAAGACAGTACTATGTTCTGTATACCAACATGATATTAGTTGTGTGGCCTGAGCCAAGGCTGACCTTTGTATGAGACAGAGACTACTTTTGACAGTAGTAATATATTTCTTCACTATCGGTTAGAAACTACCGCTGTAGAAATGGGATTGAACTGGAATGTCAATAGTGACATGAAACAAAGCTTATAAAGTCCCGTAATTTATTTGTACCACTTTAGTGTTATTACTGAGAACTTGTGGAACAAACTCTTGGAGTGTAATGTCCAGACAAAGGCACAGTAAGCTGGGGAAAAAACAGAAGATATCTGTAATAAAAGTAGCCATTTTTTGTTGTGATTTATACAAGTATACTATGAGCAAAAAAGAAGAAAGTTCTACTCCATTAAATTATGAGCCAAGCAAGCACCTACAAACCAAATCACAATAAACAAGATTTCCTGAGTCTTTTTTGTGAGAGATTGACAACCCAGGCCTTACTTATAAATCTGAATTGCAGAATGGTTGAGGTGGGAAGGGACGCCTGGAGGTCATCTTGTCCAACAGCCCTGCTTAAGCAGGGATACCTAGAGCCAGTTGCCCAGGACTGTGTCCAGTCAGGCTTTGAATAGCCCCAAGGATGGAGACTCCACACTTCTCTGGGCAACTTGGTCTAGGGTGTGACCATCCCACCACAGCATAAAAGTGATTTCTTGGTTTCAGATGGAATTTCATGTGTTTTAATTTTTGCTCATTGCCTCTTGTCCTGGTCTTCCTAGGTTTTTTTTTTTTGAGAAGGTTTATTTTACTGGAATCATTTACCATTTGCTTACATAGCCTTTTTCCAAGAAGAGAATACTTTGTAAATAACGGACACCAAATATTTAATTTTGTAGAATTCTGTTAGCAAATATGTGCTATTTTCAAACAAAACAAAGTAATTTTGGCCAGCTAAATGTAGGCCAGATCTGTCTGTCTTACCAGTATAATTACCTGTTACTGTCCTTGTCGTTATTCCAGATAGATGGACAACAGAAAAATGAAGTTTATCTTCTATGAATTTGTATGTTACAGAGGAATCAAAGCCTCAACTGTTTGAAGGAGATCATAAACAGAGTTTATACAACTATCACAAGGGAAAATACTTCTCTAATGGTATGTTGCTAGTAGAATTAAAAACGCTGCTGCCAAGTACAAGCAAATCTCATCATTTATGTTTGAATTGTCACCTAAATATCTCATTATTTTGACATTCTTGTGAATTTCAAGGGTACTCAGGTCATGAGGCCTGATTTTTCTCTTTTTAATGCCCGTAATATCTTAGTTTCTCTCTGATGTATAGGGGGTTTTGCTGGCAGAAAATACACCTGTTTATATGGAAACTCTATATGCCTCATTCAAGTAGAAGATTCTGGAGCATGATGGAAAAGTAGAAACAGGAGATGGTGGAAAAAGGGCAAAAGAGCAAAATAAACAAGCAAGTTAGAGGGTGACAGAGTAAATGAAAATGTAATTGCAAAGGAAATGCAAAAATAATCAACTTTCAAAATTGAAGCTATAATGTTATCTTAGGCTTATGGTAGGATATAAATTAATTCATACCTTCTTGTGATTTATGATGTCACTATTAAACCCTTAAATAGCATTAAATCCATGCAATTCAAAGTTACATAACATTTTTTTTCTGTATACTACGTGTAACAACTCTGTAGATATTCCTCTATTCTGTGCACAGTCACAAATGTGATTTTAAAATAAAAATTGCATCACAGTGGCCACTTACTGAGCAAGTAAAAAGCAAAAATACATGACCTGAATGGATATCAGGTGAGGATCAAACATCGCTATAAGTATGAGCTTTGTCAAGAGACATTACCTAACAGCAAGGTGCATCTGCAGAAAATGCAATGTTCCTAACTATTCTAGCGATTTATTTTTGAGTATTGAAGGACAAAGTATTTGTAGGGTCAGCCAGAAGTCATCACTGACGGGAAATATGTGAGATCACACAGAGATTAAGGAGGAAATACATTCAATTCAACCAAACATTACAATAATAGGATTAGAAAATAATAGGATTATAAATACTAAATCTTTGAGGATAAATTCTACTGTTGAGGAGATCTGTGACTGGATCTCTTGATTGTCTGCAGATCTCTCTACACCAGTAGAGGAACACGAATCATTTGGAGCACTTCCTGACTTAATTTGGGTGGTGTTTCAAACATGTGATTTTTTTTTTGCTAACTCTGAGATATGATGTAGCCTCTCTAAAGCCCTTTCCAGGCATATTTTTCTATAATTCTATGATAGCTTAAGTGTGAATTATTAGTATAAGGAGCTCTGTTTATCATGCTACACATACAAAGAGGAGTGACATAAAATAAAAGCTGCTAATTTTTACGAACAAAGACCAGGATCATAATACAAAAATAATTGTTTCATGATGGATTATCTCATACAAGGGGTGTAATTCACCGCTGCTTTTCACTCTTAGATAAACCTGTATTTTGTATATGATTCTGCTTTACACTGGTTTTGAACAAATATTTCCACTAGGTATAGTGTCAATTACAGTCAGGCACCTTTTTTTTGTTTTGGTTTGGTTTTTTTTTTCCAAAAAGGCAAAATGTAAAATTATACTTTTTTCATTATACGGTGGAGTATGTTCCCAATTTCCCCTCCCATCAGGCTGCAAGGCAGACTACACAAGAGGAATATGCTATGGACCATAGTCACAGGTTTGATACTTAAATCATACTTGTTTGACTCTCTGGTTCAATGCCACACTGGTACAAGTTGCGCTCCTTTGCCATATATGTTTATTTTGGGATCAATTTTAAACAGAAGTTAAGTGTATTTTATGGCAATCCTCTGCTGAATTTGATCTGTGCATTCCAATTATGCTGATTTATTCTGAGCTGAAATCCACACAAAATTTTAAGAACAAAGATTCAAGATTTACCTCAGGACACTGGATTAGTTTATGAAGTTGTTCATCCATTTCTTTAGACATGCACAGTTGGAGTTCTTGCTGTGTATCTTCTAAACGATGAGAAGTTAAGATATATATCAGAGAAGGATAACCAAAACTGAAAGAAAAGTGAACATGGAGAAGTGCCCAGGGGACAATATGATGTTGGAAGCTCTCACGTTTCCCTTTTGAAAGCAGCAAGACTGAAGGATGGATCCTGCGTATGTACCTGAGTGCACACACCATAGGGAAAGACAGAGGTGTTAGAAGTCCATGCACAACTGTAGAGCTATTTCATTTATACTAAAGAGACACAGTGGGATAGATTATGCAACTGGAAAACAGCAGAAGATGGATAGAGACCAACAAAGTAAAGATGGTGCCTTCTTTACACAGCTGCAGGAAACAATTGCAAGGCCTGGAAATCATGGAGGATTTTAATGACCTTGATACTTTCTGGAAAGTCAATATAGCACACTATGAGTATACAAAAGATTGCTGGAGCATGTTGATGGCAACTACTTGATGCAAGAGATCAATGAGCTAATTAAGGCAGAATGTATTGCTGGACCTGTAACTCACAAATGAGGAAGAATTGATGGATGCTGCGAAGAACAAGGGCAGACTTGGCTATAACGACCATGTGATTGTAGTGTTTAACATCCCAAGAAAAATGAGTAGGATAAATAAGAAAATTACAACCCTGGACTTCAAGAGAGCAAACCCCTTGACTTACTCAGGAATCAACTTAGCAGCACCCCCTAACACCTAGGAAGCCTGGTTAATCTTCAAGGATAACCTCCTCAAAGCACAAGTATGGTCTGTTCTAACGAGCATGGCAGAAGGTCAGCACAGATAACCACAGAGGTTCTGAGTGAAACTGAATGCTAGAAGGAAGGTGGAAGAGCAGCTAGGTGACCCAGATATATACAGCAACTGCCCAAGCACGGAGGGACTGAGGTACGGAAAGGGTGGAGACAATTCATCAGGAGCTGAAGCTAATGAGTAATGCAAAAGGAAACAAGAAGGACTTCCAGCAAATGGTAGCAAAAGGAAGGCTGAGGAAAATGGAGAAAGAGACCTGGTGACAAAAGACTTAGAAAAGACCAAGACACTCAACAATTTTTTTTTCTCCATTTCTGCTGGTAAGGTCTGCCTCATCCACCACTGAGACAGCTGTATCTCAGCAGCTTGTGTCCAGTGGCTTCTGAAAGCACTCTGTTATCATTCACCATCATAACAAAGGCCTGTCTCCATGCTGACATGGTTTTCATTGTTTCATCTCTTAAAAGAGGAAGCCCATGAGAAAAAATACATATTGAAATCTGCGGAACTAGAGAGCTACCCATTCCAGTAATATCTGTGCACTGGGATCTTGTATCCACAGGGGAGTATACAGCAATTCAGATGTGGGACGCATTTGTTTCTAGCTGGGAGGATACCAGTCCTGATGCATGGGAAAGAGGAGAGATCATTCTGAGAGATGTGAGTGATTAATAAAGACTGTGCATTGTTGTTGTTCTGGTTTGGGGTTTCTCTCTACAGTAGTGTGAGTAAAATATAACATTTATATTAAGTGCATTCATATACCTGGTAAAAAGTTGCATACTGTGCTAGAAAGCATGAGAAAGAGAAGTTAGGGATTTCCTAAACCAGTCAAGAAATGTTCATATAAGAAAAAGGTCAATTCATATAAAATATGTACCTTTTTAGGCAATGTTTTCAGAAAATTGGAAGAAATTAGCCTTCAACAAATTTAGAGGAAGCAAGAGCTTTTTTATTTGGTATTCAGCATCAGGAAGTAAGAAAAGTATTACTCATGCTTGCAGAGGTTTTCTGAATTATCCTTGTGCAAAATGTACCAATACTCCTTCACCTCCCCATATGCTATGGCCTGACATGTAGGGAATTTACATAGGAAATCAAAGATCTCAACCCACATCTATGGTGTGTGTGACCTGGGCCAGGAATCTGGAAGCTGGCTTCTTATCTTGCAGGAAAAAAATTAGTCTCTGGACAGTAGGACAGACCTGGGGTTGTCATTCTCAGTTTTTCTTACACATAGAAAGGTCATTTATTGTTCCAACTAATAATCACTATTACATGCAAATTAGAATATATAGACCCTAAAATATCTCCTACGCCAGTGTTTGAGGTACTCCCTGAAAGGTTCCATGCTTGGGTTAAACCTCTGTTAGACACTGAAGAAACCCATGTCTCTTTACCAGGTAAGTGTGCTAATCACTAGGCTGTAAAGAAACATAAACCCACATTTGTCACCTTCTTCTCCTCAGTTTTGTAAATGGCATCTAAGCTCCCTTTGATTAATGTTGCCTGTCATTTCAACTTCTTTTTTTTATTAAAAATGTCTAAATTTGTACTGCTACTTTGTCATCATTTTACTTCAAAGATTCTACTTTGTTATTTCCAAATTTTTTTTTAATTTATTTTTACCTTAGCAAAAAATGTTTGTTATTCACACATGCGTGTTTAGTATGCAATCCAGAGGAAGAGCTCTCTTATTGCATTATTAATTGTCTAATGCACCGGAGACAGAAAATGCATCAAAAATAATGCTCTAAATGCCTTAAAAAGTTGACTTCCACCAAAAAATCATAGGTGGCCTACAAAAATATGAATGTTAATTCATCTGTCTTTATGCATTTTTGATCAGCTGTTGGTTCTTGGACTGCAAATGCATGTATTTCATCTTGCATGTATCATCATTTAACTTGTATGGTTATCATGCCTAAATGTTGTGTATACACTTTACAAGGGATGGTGAAAATTGCTGTCCCTCCATGCAAGTGGTGATGCACATCACACCTCTCTCAGCAGATCCCCTTTTTTGCCATCTCCCTGCTACCTAATCCAATATATATGAGGAATACCAAAGCAGTGAACGGCTTGCTCTCTGGTGATGGGATGCCAACCGCACTTCTACTCCATCCACCTCATGGGAAAGAGCTGATGCAGCATTAACTGTGGCCAAAGAACCTTTTTCCCTTTCTTCTCAGCTGCAGTGGCAGGTGGTAGCAGGGATGACTGGAAAGAATATTAATGATCCATGGAGTAGATACCAAGGAAAACAGAGGCACACGTCATTTTGTAGCTGTGGGTGAAGGTAGGTAGGCACACAGACTGAAAAAAGAAAAGGCTTCAGCAAGGTCTGCTCTGATAATTTCTATGTGGAGGAAGAAATACATTATTATAGTTATCCTATATTTTGTTAGCTGACTGTGGTTTCACAACTTCACAGCTAAAGTTGACAATGAAGTCAATGTTTGCCATGTAAACTCAGAATGTGTTATTTAGCCACTAGAACCATACAGAGTCCCAAGGGGTGCGGTGGGAATCCTGGCTACAGACAAAATGAGCTCTCAGCTTCCCAGGCCTAGGGGCAAAGATGACAGTAGTACTGCTACCTGCAGTCCTTAAGATGAAATCCCTTTGTGAAGGAGAAACGGGCCCCAAAATGGGGTAATGGAATTGTAGAAATTCAGGCAAAAATGGAAAATGGTCTATTACTTGCTTTCTTCACATACCTATGAATATTTGAGGTTAATCTTCCATGTATTGACCTTCCAATTCTGCATCATTCATCTCCATTTTTAGAATGTGTTGCAATAAATTCAATATTCTTGACAATATGCCCCATTCATCCACCTCTGGAGTATTTTGTGAAGTGGGCAATAATGCTGGACTAGATGTAAAACTGCATGTATAACAATTCCTGGACTTCAGTACAATTAAAAATATCTATTGCACCTGACAGCTAGAGGAAAGCTCAGTATTAGAGTACTTTCTGGTTTTTTTCCACTGTTGAGTCATTAGGCATTCAGTGTGCAATGCTCTCCTTTGCATCCGGCAGCAGAGTCCAGTACAAATCGAACCAGCGCAGTTAGCATGGGTGGACTGAGATTTTTTGCCGTCTTGTTTGTCCTAAGCCATTCCTAAAAGCTCCAGTTGGTTGTAAGAGATGGCAGCATGAAGGATTTAGTCCAAGAAAAGGAAAAGAATTGTGTGAATAAGTAGAGAAAAGCAGTTGCTTTTTCCCTAACACTTCCAGAAATGAACCTTAACTTTTTTTAAGCTCCAAAACATTTATTTAAGTTGCACTTCATTGTTCTTAACTTTTTAGCCCTGTGTTACTGTGTTCTCAATAAAATCACAAATACAAAGAGTAAAAATCTTGGAAAGAAGCTGATCCTTTGTTACTTCAAGTCTAGTCGGGAAAAAAAAAGAAAAAAAAAAGGAATTAAAGAGAAATTAGCTTGTTCTACAGGATACCAATTTTTTTTTTTTTTCACAGCTTCGTGTGCATGAAATGAGGCCCTGGATTACCAAACGGAGACTTTGCCAAGTGTATACCTTTTTTTAATTTGATGCAGGTCTTTGGTTCTTTACATTAGTGCAGTCACGGGTTCTAAACAAGTAATTCTTACTATTCATATGCATCATAGTCAAGCATTAGATCTTTCTAAGCATATTCATCCTTTTAATGCTTAGTCTGTGCTATTGTGTGTGGTCAGACAGATAATGAGTTATTCAAAGACAGAGCGAAGATAAAGTAAGTGAATCTTTCAAACAAACACATACTTTAGCTTGTACAATATGCATGTTTTGGAGAATATCCATTTTTTAATAACGGAGTTATTGTCTGAAGGTACTGAGAGTAATTTCTTCTTATTCACGGATGAAAACAAACATTCTTCGTATGATCTTTCCTTGGGAAAATATGAAGAGTGAGGAAAACTTTGATTCCCTGAGTGGGAGGTTTCAGAAATAGGAGTGTTTTGGAATTTAATGATTCAGACTCCCAGTATAAATTAAAGGATTTTTAAATTCAAACAGTCTAGAGAACACTTCTGAAATGGCCCGTAAGTTCTTCCAGGAAAAAAAAAATGTCAGTGCTGATTGACAATGAACTACAGAATACTTTCACACTTTCACAGCAAATTGAAGAGAGCCAGTATTTTAAGGGACAGCGTGTATTCCACTTTAAACAGGGGATAAAATAAATCTTTCAAATGTTTTTGTAATGTAGGCTTTGCTAAACATCTACCCTTTCGAGTCTTTGTTAAAGGGAGCTTGTTTACAAAGTCTGAAGCTGATGAGAAGCAGAAGAAAATTAAGAAATGTTATGTAGGTGAGTCAGTATGAACAGTCAGCTGGTCTCCTTCAGACATTTACAGAGGGCTCAGATAAATGGACAGAATGTTTAAAATTGGACTGCGCTTAATGAAAGTGCCTTGTTATAAGTATTAAACACCCAAAGACAACACAAAGCTCTTCAGACAAGTACTGAAGTCTGAATAGCAGCACTGCATTGAAAAACTGGGATTGTAAGCCAGCAGGGGACCAGAGCAGCATTTCATATACTTACTCAGTGCCCCAGCCAGGGCAGTTTTTCATGTGTGTTCATTGATGTTAAATTGAAAGGAAAGGAATGTATAGGTAAATATCTATTTACCTTTGTCACTACCATTGTTTTGAATCTAGTTTCTGTCTTCTATAGCTCATTTTCCACATTTGACCCTATAAATGTAAGTATCTTTCCAGATACTCATTTTTATACATGTAAAATAAGAATATACATAAGAACACTAAAGTAAGCATGCGTGTATGCATGTTTATGTGTAATTGTAGGAGAACAAGGTTGAAGTGCCATAATTCATGCTGAACACACTGCAGAGTAGTATATTGTTATGATAGTTTACACAGAGGCATCAAGTAAGACGCATGGATTTTTCTTCCTGAGTTCAAAAAAGCCTATCCATCTTTACTTAACCTCTGACACAGAACATAAAATATAGGTTAAAAAAGACTTTTTAAAATGATAAATATGTAATGAAATATTTGGGCATTTCCTGAGAAATACTACATATTACCTAGAGGGAATTCAAGTTAGTCGTTTCTAAGAGTAGTGAGGAAGGACAGTACTGGCATGCCACTAACATGTCAGAGACTTAACAAAAGAAAACGGTGGGGTTTTTCTCATGAAAATAAAATGGTTCGGGTTTTACAATGTCCCTTTCTGGAGCATGAGATTTTTACATGTGATATACCAAACAGTCCACGTGATCAATTTATTCCCTGCCTCTCTTTTACGCTGTCCTTGAAAAACAAGTTTTCTGCACACTCTTCAATAGGCAAGTCCTTAAAAGTTAGTTGTTTGATGTGCTTTTGCAGGTTCTTTATTCCTGCAGAGAACTCCACGGGTTTTTGGAGTAGATGACAGCCAAGATACATAAACATTACTGTTGTTATTGCCCATTTGATGAGCCTGTGTCCCTAATGGCTGCCTACTGGCTATTCAAACAGAAAACAAAAAACTGGCAAATTATACCAAAATATGAAATAACACTCCCAAAGGGAAAACTCAATCTTCTTTCATTTTCTCACCCAAAACATAAACCATTTGTGAACTGAGCACATCCCAGTGTTCAAATGCTTATCACAAAGAACCATGTCTGACTGTCAACATGTCCTCTCTGCGGTGCTCACTGGTTGACGGATGCATAATCATTGAACGAGAGGAAACAAGTTTCCTCATATTTTCAGACTTGTTTTTATTCCTTACTTTAGGAGCAAGATAGTGACCAAGAGAGCACTGCAAAAATATTTCTTCATATGGACCTGATGGAAAACAAAATTGCAGGGACAGATCATGCAAGGGGTTGATGACAAGATACAGGTCTTCCACAGCCAGGCTGACTTCCTAATCTGGTCTGCGGTTGTCTGTCGCCACCATCTAATAACTGTTTAGTAACCACAGCAAATGAGCTTGATGGTCTTAGTCTGCTGCAGTGGATGGATATACTGACATGCAATACTTGCCAGTAACAAAATTGTAAGTTGATTTCAAGGCCACGGATTCTGTTTGCAAATAAAAAAAGGAGAACTTGGCTCTCCAGGGAAGTTTTTCTCCAGACTTTCACCAACAGTAACTTTGTGCCAGAACTGGAAAAACTTTCAGCAGTAAATGGCAAAACGTTTAGTTCTTGTTGATGTTTTTACTCTAATTATCCACATTTTGTGGATCCACTGTCTAGGACTGCTATCATTGTGGCCCTCTCATTTAATTTCATAAACCACTTGAGTACAAACTCACCCCTCTGGAAAAGGTTGGCATGGTGCTCCCCATTAAAATTTACCCAAAAAGGAACAACTGTGATCATTGATTAAAACTAGTCCTGAATTTAGTCCCCAAACGTTGCTAAATATAACCAATTTTTTCAATTATAACACAAAAATAAAAAATTTGGAAACAAAAAGACATTCAAAACTTAGCAATTATAAAATGGGACATCAAATTATCTTGCTCTGCTCGAAAAAGAAGGTTGGCATCTTTATAACTGCACATCATAAGAAGTGCAACCTGCTTTGGCCAAACAGCACACATCAGGGCTCACTTGTCCACAGTGGGCTCTCCAGCAGCACTTGTTTAACCTGTCCGACATCCAGGCACCCCTGAAGCTCAACAGTTGTGTCTCTTTATTTCACTCTTAAGAAGTGAGACAGTGGACCTCAGGGCTTTGTACGCCTCCATTTAGGCAGAACAGGAGAAGCTGGCAATCTGGTTTATTTCTACCTTTTTTTTTTTTTTTGAGGGTAAATCATTTGTCCTTCAGAGCCTTCCCTCTGTATGAATCTTCCATTTTCTTTCATGTTTTTTTATTCTACCATTGGGATTCATTTTATGGATAATCTCCATTTTCCTGTGGGGATACCTGCTGACCTGCTTCTGCTTCCTGGACTTCTGTTCCTTGCTCCACCATCCATTTCAAGGTGTATTTTCAGACCAGTCCAACTTAATCCTCAAGTACCAAAACAGACAAAGACTTTTCATATGCTTTGTTAACAAATATTCACGCAACCACTCTCAGCTGGTGATCTCCCATTTTTTATAGAACAGGGTAGAAATTTTCCTGCCTGGTAGAAGACTGCATCTAACAGCTCTGTCATACAGGATTCACTGATTAAAAAAAAAAAAAAAAAAAAAAAAAAAAAAAAAAAAAAAAAAAAAACCACCAAAACAAAAAAGCACTAAAAAACCAAACCTTTTGACATGTTTCTTCTCACATCTAAATAACAGAGGTAATTGTGGATCTCTCTGTCAAAAAGGAATGTAAGCATAGGACTCTATCAGTTTAATAGAGCTATGTTATCATTATTTTCAGCCAAGATACTAGATATTCTAAAAGATATTGAGCGCATGTTTACTCTTTGCTGGAAGCACAGACTGAAAGAAGAATTTAGGTGTGGTGCTCTCATAGCAAAACCAGCCTTTTCCTTTGATGATGCCTTTAAAAAATATTTGTACGTGCTTTTTATGGAAGTTCATTTTATGGAAGGATATTCAAAACTTGTGTTTTTCCTTGTCTACTTTTTCTCATTACATAACTAAAATAGTAATCATTTGTCATAGTAATTTTGTCACTTGCTTATCCTCACATTGGCCAGTAAAACACAAAAGCTCCCAAACTGTCATTTCACACCAACCAAACAAACTGAAACTGTATTAAGAAGCTTCATTTTTTTCAGATGTGGTCTACAGTGCTATGTATTTCCCAGTTCCATCTGTCTTTATCTGTGCTCTTTCTCTGGAGCCTGTTCATGAGTCAGTACTCAGAGAAATTACACTTTTATCAGACCCATATTCCCATGCTAGGCTCATCCTGTGAGGTCTTGAATTGCTTGTGAGATACATGGACTTCTTTCCGCTACAGTAGTGGCTGACAAAAAGGGGGAATTCTGCACGTTTTGGGAGTCCTTGCATTTCCTAGTCCAAAAGGAAACCTATATCAATTCTGTGTCCAGAAATAGCTTGCTCCCTTTGACATCCAAAGGTCCAAGAGTCTTTTATTGCTTTGACCTTTTGTTTTCCTTTGGTCACTCTACTTAGATACAAGCATGAGAGTGACCTATCAAATGTTGCGAGGCATTCAGGGAACGCAACAGCATGCACTTTAGGAAGAAGGGGATGATATATAATACAATTATTAATAACACTTGTTCCACAAAGGTATTTGGGAGACTAGCTCCCACTGATTACCTCTGAACATCAGGGCCTCTGTCTCTGTCTCTTGGGAAACTGGTTTTTTATAGACATGAGAGACCAGTCTAGTCTTAGAGATGTAAGACTATGTACACACGCTCCATATATCCCGGAAACAGATATTTCAAGGAGTGACCGGGTATTTCTTCCACTCTCCAGAGATTAAGCATAACTTGTAAAATACTCTGCTCAGCAGAAGTAAGTTAAAGCTTCTTGTAGCCTGGGAAACTCTAATCCTGTTCTGAAGGTTGTTAGACAGTAAGTCTTGAAGAAACATAGGGAACTGGTTTGGCTTGGGTGATGAATATGCCTACAGCAATCGGGAAGCTCTGTCAAAACAGGAACTGCATCATGATTACCAACCATCTTCCCAGGGCAAAGGCAAAGGAAAGAAGCCTACTTACATCCAGAGGTTTTTCTCAGACTTTCTCACCAGATAGGATCTCAGGAGATCTATCTGTTTTCTAGTTCTTAGAATAATATATTCTCAAATTTCTCCTGTATACCTTATGTCAGATTGCAGAGTGCACTCTCATTCTTCTGGCAAAATAGTCAATTCCTGGAGCTGCTAATATCCTTCCAATGCACCAGAAACTGCAGAGAAAAGTTACGAAGTATGAAGCAAACCTGCTGAAGTGTCCCCCATTGGCTTTACAAACTGGGATTTCACTCTCTTGTTTCCCATACATCTCCCATCATTCCTGGAGAAAAAAACAAACACCACCAAGTCATACAACTGAACAAATCACATAGGTTAAGATATTTCTGCAGAAATCTTATGACTGCATGTTTATCATCAGGGTACCCATGCAAAAGGGTAAAATTTCAAGAACATACGCTATACTCTGGCTATCAGAGTTGAAAAAAATATAGAATCATAGAATCACCTAGGTTAGAAGGGACATTTAAGATCATCAAGTCCAACTATCTACCTAAGGCTGCCAAAACCCACCACTAGCCATCTCCCTCAAGACCACGTCTACCCGTCTTTTAAAATGCCTCCAGGGATGGCGATTCCACCACTTCCCTGGGCAGCCTGTTCCAATGCTTGATAACCTCTTCTGTGAAGAAATTTTTCCTAATATCCAATCTAAACCTCCCCTGCTGCAACTTGAGGCCATTTCCTCTTGTCTTATCACTTGTTACTTGGGAGAAGAGACCAACCCCCCCTTGCTACAACCTCCCCTCAGGTAGCTGCAGAGAACGATAAGGTCTCCCCTCAGCCTCCTCTTCTTCAGGCTAAACAATCCCAGTTCCCTCAGCTGCTCCTCATAAGACTTGAGCTCCAGACCCCTCATCAGCTTTGTTGCCTGTCTCTGGACACGTCGTATCATGTTGTAACTGTGGTTAAGGACCTAAGGACCTTGATTTGAAAGCAAGCAAAACCAGCTGAACATCTTCAAAGTCTGACTCCCCAGTGAATTCCTTGCAAAAAGAATAAACAATAATAAATTACACCATGATCAAGGTCTATGGTCTTCATCTCCTGTCTTAGGTTTATAGCAAAAGTTCAGTAGTTTAGCAAGTTTATCAGGACTAACTTCCTTGGAGTCAAAGCTTGGTTCATTTCGGTTTATAGGCTACAGGTCCATGTTGCTTTAGAGATTGGTGGCCATATTTCCAACTTCTTTGAAAGTGCCCAGGGATCTAGAAAGTTTCTTGAGGTCAGAGGCAGCAAGGGTGAATGGGTGTACAAGTTCTGTGCGAGGTGATTGATACACAGGCATTAACAGCTCTGTAAAGTACAGTCTGTCACGTAGGGTTTAACAGGTTTGTGTATTGCTCAAGCTCTCACAAGAATTTACCAAAGCCCTGTGCCTCCAAGGGTTTTTGGAAACATTGCTGAACCAAGCCTCTCTTGAGGAGGGGAGGACTCCAGCTTCTTTGTTCTGTGGGAAACACCAGCAGCAACATCATTCCCAGGTCCCCTTGTCCTGAAAATTTTGGGAGAACACGCAACTTTAAACACCTAAACAGAAATTTACATCCTCCTATTTTAGCCCTTTAGGCAGGAAATCTGGTCTATAACTTTCATTGCTCTACATGTAAGTTAAATGCATTCTTCAATCAAAGGGGAGAAAAAGTCTCTTGCAAAAGGCCATTTAAAATTAAATTAGTTAGCTTAGCTGTTGGGAAAGCCTATCTAATGACTGGAGAGGGAGCCAGGGGATTCTGGGCAGCTAATTTAGCTAACCAAGCTGCATACTTAAGTTGGAAGGGATAGTAATGTGGCAAAATATTAAAGTATTTGGCATCCTGTAAATGCCAAGACTAAAGCAGGAGAGGCAGAGCTTCTTTTGCCTTCACAAGACTTGTAGCAGGGTTATTAATTTTATTTCTTTCCATGTGGTTATTCACAAAGGGTTGAACCCAGTTTACATTTATGGTTTCTTCATCTGTTAATTTCTCATATATTTCTTTCTCCTGCCACCCACAATGGTTTCTACCTTTAGCAGGCATTCTGTTATTTCAAAATCCATTACAAAGGGAAGATAAGTGCTGAAAATGGAAGACTACAGCAACAGCTTTTACCTGAGGTAGTACCATATTTTTATTAAAGGGCCAGGGAAAAATAACGTCTTTTAATGAGAACTGAAGTTCTTAAAATTCAAAAATAAGTTTCCATGTTTGCATTGGAAATCATGGTCCATGTTCTCCTCTGTTGTCCAGAAACTTCTTACGGGACATCTGGAGAGTGCCTCTTACAGTTATGACTAATAGTCCTACTGGGCTGTCAGAACCTGTTCAGGAGCAATTTGTGTAACTTTGCCAGGCTGCCTGTAGAACAGCCCCTTCTCCATGTCTTCCACATGACAAAGCCCTCAAAAAGTCTTTGCAAATCATTTCACCTATCCAGCAAGATTAGGCACACTCTTTATAAAAAAGTGTTGATTTTTGTTGTTGCTCATTGTTTTTTTTTAATACGGTATTCTTCCTATTAAGTTAGTATTTATACATTTATACACTTAATGCTTATACATACGCAGATCAGCAAACGGTGGTATCAGCAGAGGCACTGAAACAAAGCTGCAAAGTTCAGCAGCAGGTCCGTGCTCTCTGAAGCAAAGGAGCAAGGGTTTTGCACAGTTTTTGTTCCCTGCCTTGAAAACAGTGTCTTTTTTCCAGAGTGCAGATAGATTATGGAAACAGACAAATAACTTTCTCTAAAACCCTATCCACAAACATCCTCTGCTTGTAGGTGTTTATTTTACTGGTTTTATGCAAAGTCTGGGACTTCTAAATACCATCTCTGTCAGCTACAAAAATCCCTCCCTTTTAGCTGGGGGGGAAAAAAAAAAAAAGAAGAATCCTGCAGATTAACTTCCTCTTGTTTTTCTTGTTGCATTTCACTTACACTCCCTCCCTCATTTCTTCATTTCTCTCTATAGATTCATAACGTACAGTAACACCTGCTGGGGTGGTAACAGCAGTTTGAGCTTTCCCATAGCAGCGCTCTGCTAATGTGTAGCGTAATACAGGTCAGTGTCTCAGTCCCTCTCACTGCCCATTTTTCGGTTACATCCCCCCTCTCAGGGATAACCACACTCCAGAGCAGCCCTCGTGCCTAGTGGGGCAAGACCTAGACACTTTGTCCTATTTGCAGTTGTTACGGACCCTGACAGACCCGTGGAGCTGAGAATAAAATCAATGTCTCTCTCGTACAGATGGTCAACAGGCTTAAGTGAGCTAATGCTTTGAGCACAGGCCAGATCTATTTTAATTACCAAAAACCCTGTCATTGCAGGGTCTCTCTGTCATGAGCTGTCACTCTACCCAGGTAGTTCTTTTTAGTACATAAACCATGTAGTTAAATATCTGCCAACTTAAAATGTATTATTTAAATAACCTTAAAATCTTCTCTGCTTTTTCAACCTTTCTCAGGAAAACCTGTGCATCATTTGTATGGATTTATGGAGATGTAAAAGCCTAAAGTAATGTTTCAGCACTAACAAATGTGGGTAGATGTGACTTAAAAACAAGCTGATTGCACATTGGAACAACAAAGACTGGAGGATTAAGGCAGTCAGCAAAGATGAAAGTGTAGGCAAATCTGCAGGAAAAAAAATAAGCTTGCAAGGAGATCCTAAACAAGTTGAACATGCAGGAAATGTTTAAAGCTTGGCCTTCATGGCTGTGTTTTTTTTTAACTAACCAACAGGTAGATAACAGTGTCGTGAACATGTAAGTTGTCTAAGCTTTAGATATGCCTGGCCTGATTTCCTTAAAGGAAAATAGTTTTCTGACCCCTGTTGTCTTAAGGCATCATTTAATGCCAGCATCCTTAGAAAAGTTTTTAATCAGTTCAGTTGGGAAGATTTCACACAGCAATATACTCATAAGGGAAAAATCCATGCAGAACTACAGCTTCCTCGGCTGTTTGCAGCCGGTCTGAGCACAGCCCCTCACAAAGCGCTTCTGCGATATTTCCTCGTTAAGCGCGCGCGCTTTTTTCCTATTTGAACAATGCCAAAAAGTGATAACTCAGACTCTGAGAATTGTGCTGACAGTCAGCTGTCATTCATTGTCCTTTATTCTGACAACCTCAGGCATTCAGCCATGGATTCATGAGTTTTCCCCTTTCTCTTTATTTTTAAAGGAGGTGGGGGATGGGTGAGTATATCAGAGGATTCAGCCCTGAATAGACTTTTGTTTTGCTCTTTCTTTTGCCTCCTGACTGTGTCAAATGCAGTGTGTCTCTCATGCAGTTTCACTCTTTAGAGAGCCTTGACTGGGCTGGCTAGTTAGTATTCAGAAACAAGCCAAAGAGGATAAAATTCTTCTCTCTGGCTTGCTGAGACTGCAAATAAGCAATTAGACTAAAAGCTCAGTATTGGAAAAAAAGAAGACTTTTGCAGCCTTTATTGTTGACTGGGACCTGCCAATATACTTCATAACTTTGAAAACTGCATAAGAGAGAAAAATTCTAGACACTGTTAGGGATATGTGCTGGTTAATACACTTGTACTGTATTTTCCTAAAGACAGCTCGTCAGTGTATCGTACTCTCTGAACTGTAGGACTTGCCATTTAATGTTGTTTACTTACTGTAATGAGAAAGAAGTGGAAAAGTCTAGCGGTGGAAAAGGAAAATTCACCTTTTCCTCCTAAGTAATTGAGATGTTTCAAAGACAGACGTAGAATGGTAGAATACAGATTCCCATCCCCATTTCAGTCTGTGCTCCACACAGTTCCCTTCACTGCTGAACTCCATATCCAACCCTCTTGTCAACACTGACATGTCTCTGCCCATTTTTTGAGTATCTAGTGTCACCACTAAGTGTTTCATCCTCCACTCGTCTAGTCAATGTCTTCATGTCATACCCACCCCTTCACACACAGTGCCCTCCCCGATCTGACTGGTAGGATTGCAAAACCATCCTCCTCCAAATTCCTTTTTGAGCCCCACGCTTTCTACAATACTTCTGAAAACAGGTGATTTAGGGGGAGAATGTCTGAGTGCTTGAGGGGTGTAACTGATGATTCTATATGTTTAATAATATAATATGTAAAATTATTCTGTAGCTAATACACCAGAAAAGAGGGCATATCCATATATATCACCTCATATTCATGTATTGTTAATGTGTATATCTACACACACTCACATATATGTGTGTGTTTATACACATACATGAACAACCAGAAATAGTACCTGATCTTTCACATTCTTAGTTAAAAAAAAAAACAAACAGCAAACAACAATTCTCCATTAAGAAAAGGATCCAAAAATGTATCTCAGCTGCAGGCTGTATCCCATCCGTGTGAACATGGGTGGATTTCTCCTGCCTTTTCCCTCCTTCAGGCTGGACTCTTGTCTCCAGCTTCTGCCCTTGTTGTTTCAGTTCTCTTTTTTGAATTATTAAAAGGTTTTTGCTGGCTTTCAAGGGTCAATATTTCCTCAGCATAGTGGGCCCCAGGGATGTGACTTTTACTTCTATCTCGCTGTGGTCCGTTAGGTCTCATTGCCCTTCATGACTTCTGGAGTTCAAACCAGTCCCCTTGGTTCTTGTTTTTTTCAGGTTCCTTTCTGGCAGTAGGATGCGTGTTTAGTTCTTGACTGTGTGTTTCTACCCTTGGTACGACCTGTAGCAGGCTGCTAAGAAGGCGAAACAGAGTCTTTTTCATGCTCTTAACACTCTGCTTGGTCTCAGTGTCCTTATCATAGAATCATAGAATCATCTAGGTTGGAAGTGACCTTCAAGATCATTGAGTCCAACCATGAACTTAGCACTGCCAAGGCCACCACTAAACCATGTCCCTCAGCACCATGTCTACCCATCTTTTAAATACTTCCAGGGATGGAAATTTCACCACATCCCTGGGCAGCCTGTTCCGATGTTTGATAATCCTTTCAGTGAAGAAATTTTTCCTAAACCTTCCCTGGCACAACTTGAGGCCATTTCCTCTTGTCCTATTGCCTGTTACTTGGGAGAAAAGACTGACCTCCACCTGGCTACAACCTCCTCTCAGGTAGTTGTAAAGAGCGATAAGGTCTCCCCTCAGCCTCCGTTTCTCCAGGCTGAACAACCTCAGTTCCCTTGGCCGCTCCTTAGAAGACTTGTGCTCCAGACCCCTCACCAGCTTTGCTGCCCTTCTCTGGACACGCTCCCGCACCTCAATGTTTTGACAAGGACCTACTTCCTTGGTGATGGCTCCTACAGTCAAGGTTTCTGGTGGCTGGCCCCACATGACACCAGGACATCCCTGGGGCTAGGGTGTACCCACAGATGTGTGCTACCGAGCAGCACTTACAAAACAGGGAAGCTGCTGTGGATAGCTCATCTAGCTCAGTGCACCGCGACTCATTCCTGACACCACCAGTAGTACCACAATATGTTGGAGTAGGATGTCAGCCTAGCTTGTGTCCATACTGCAAGCAGAAGTATTCATGCAGCAAAGCTCACAGGTGAATATGCCACATACCTACAAGACCCCTGCCAGCAGTTGTGTCCTGAGGTAGGGTCTGGGTCCAGAAAACAAGTCCTGGGTGGAGGACGTGCTGGTGCACCCAAGGATGCAGGCACCTATCCTGTCTGCTGGCCTGCTCCATCCATCTTATCTTGTCACAGCCCATGACTGACATTGGGCAAAGAACAAGGTCTTCTCTGAAAAGGTCTTAATGTTGACCACTTTGACAGAGTCTATGGGGTCATCCTGAACTGCACGATTTCTGAATTATTAAATGACATAGCAGACAGCGTAGTTGTTCCCATACACTGACACCTAAGCCATACTCAGATACTTAATCTCTAGAGATCTAGAATGTCTGATGTAACTCATGATTTAAAGCCTGATTGACACGTTGGAGCCTGATTTAAATGGGCAGATGGACCTGAAGTCAACAGGAGTATGAGTTGGCCTTCAAGGATGAGCATTTGTGTTAAACCCTGGCATGCTCCCAATGCCCGCTTTTCCTAAGAGAAGAAAAGTCTCCTAAGTAGAAGAAAAATGATGTAGTCAACTAATCAATAAAGCTGGAAAAATTAAACAAGTTTTGGGGCTCTCCAGCCCTTATTTAGATCTGCAGAAACTGCAGCTCTCAAAGGTGAATACCACCTGAGAATGGTTGCTCAGAGATCAGATAGGTATACAACAGTTAGACTACTTTTGAATGAAAGGAGGCTTGATATGTGTGGTGTAGCAATGATGTTGGGGAGGATGAAGAGAAAGTCCTCTCTTGGACAAAAGACAGAAGCTGAAAGCTTTAGATGCACAGTAGGAGGTTGTAATCTGTCATAAAACCAGTAACAGTTGAATCTATGTTTTCTTGGTCTCCAATAGAATTATGATTTTTAGTTCCTGGGCTTATCTTTATAAAGCACAAAGTTGTAGGCAGTGAAATATTTTTCCCTAGATCAGATGATTTCCTGTAGATTTCCTACAAAATGGCTACTGCTTTGTGTGACAAAAGGCACTGTCATCAGCAACGAGCCTCTCCTGTGCATGTTCTTAAATCCTCACAACCGTAGCAAAGTGCTACAGCAGTTTACCTAATGTTGCGCAAACTCTTATTTCTAGGAAAAGCCCTGATTTTTAGTTTCCTCAACCATGTTCCAAACTCCTGGAATAGAACAACTGTTATTAAAGATCTTAGAGTCGTAAATAAATAGGATTGGAAGCATAAAGATGAAGTACGTGCCTGAATCTCTCTTGCTACTGATGCAAAGTGGAACCAACTTAAGTTAGCAGAAGACTTGCTAATCATCATAATTGTACTGAAAATAATTTGTCTGCAGATAGTAAGCTGATAAACACCACCCAAATGCTAAAATGAAAACCTCCTTTGCTGTGATAGTTACTTATGACTCTACACTATATATTACATTTTTATATATGCAGTATTACTTTTTACTATAAAGAATCATTGCAACTTTGGTGGCAGCTGAGGCGCTCTGAACTGTCTCCTAGGAGCAAGAAGACATTGCAGTATAACAACTTTAAAAAAAAAATTGCATTGCAAATCAGAATTTAAGATTGTCAGAAATGGTTGATCCAGGCAAGTCATCTTTCAAGACTATTTTAAGCCAGACAGGACTTTTTTTTAAAACCTCTCTTGAAGCACAGACATATGTTACTTTATTCAGGTGAATACATTTAGTGTTTCTTTCTCTAGTACTAATAAAAATGCACATTAAGGAATCCATCAATAAAATGAAAGGATATATTTTCAAGAAGAGGTAGTGTTTCAGTGTTATCAGTACTATGTTTAATTGCTTACTGTCATATGGAATTAAATACATGTATCTGTATTTATAGCTTTCTTTTTGTCTCTCCTGTATATGTACATGCTTTTCCAAGCATTTAGGATTATTCGTCTATTTACAAGATAGAGATATAATCGACAAAATGTATAAAAACATATTTGTACTCATATTGTTTTACTGTGTATAAGAATATCTGATTGAGAAAATTTCTCCAGTACCTTGCCTAGTTTTACAGTGTGATTGGCACAGATAAGGTTCTTCACATATGTGAAACCCAATTGACTTCAATGATATTTTGCAGAGGCCCAGTAGATTTATTTATGCAGTAAGATCTAGGCCTTAATGATCTATTAAAATAAACAATGTAGGCACATAAGCTTATGAAAATCAAAACAGAAAGCAGCAGTTGCTGCTCCAATAATTTTATATTACTTTTAAGTACTATACCTTAAAATGTAGTTAAAAAATAGAAACAACGGGATGTTTTGCAGACACAGAAATATAAAAATACACATGGAGGTCCAGCCATTGTAGTTTCTGTAATTTGTGACCCCTTATACTTAATCTCTATTTCTTAAAAAATGAGAAATCATAATAAATCCAGTCTCATATATCAAAAGGGAAAAAGATATGATTTACTTGCCAGAATGAAATCCAAAGCCTATATAGGCTCCGAAGGTCTGTGCTAGTCCTACCAGCTGTTTACACAGAGTACGTGGATATCATTTCTATAGGTGCAAACCTTCAGAAGTAATGTCTATAAGGAAAATAGATGCATCCTTATCTATAGTTCGCTTTACAAGCCAACCTTATTAGTTTGTTTTTATCAGAGGATTTGCAGAATCTTCTTACTGTACTAAAAGCTATATATATGGATTGGATTTCTCTTTTTATCTGATTAGATATTGTCCATGTAACTGTTGCATTATATAAACGTTTTCTAACATACTGATGCTATTTCTTTAAACAAAATCTACGCTTTTCTTGGTCCTGAATGGTAGCGTGAAATCCATGCACTCAAACTGTGAAAGCAAATGTCTTTTTTTTTTTTTTTGGTCTTCATGAGGACATTCTACAGTAGGCGGTGAAGTATTTCAGCCATTTCAGAGTCATGTAAACTATCCTAAAAATGCACTGGGAAGAAGAAGAAGAGGCTGTAATTCATTATTTTTTGCAATATACTGACATGAAAGACTACATTTTAAAGGATCCAGTGACTTCGTTTTCTTTGCTTGCTGAATACCAATGGTTCCATACCAGGGATGTTTCGCCTAGTTAATGTAGAATTAATTCTTTGATAAACAACGGGTTGATTTGGGGGCAGAAAGAAAATTGGGTTTTGGGAAAGTTTTTTTTCTGGTCTGTCTTTTCCTGATGGTAAACTGGAGTGGGTTTCAGCTGCTCTGTTTTAAAATCTTTTGGGTTTTACGAATAGCTCTTAAAGTCTCACTAGAGTTTACTGTTGTTGTAATTCCTTGAGAGAGAAGCACTAAAGTAATTAGGAAAAATATCTTACTCCCAAGACACTTTAATGCTCACAAAGTCATAACACGTCACCTCTCCTCACGTGGGTTAATATGCAAAGCCCTGGCTCGTCAAGGCGCGCACGCAAGTACGGGATGCCAAGCCCAAGCAGCAGTCCCCTTGACTTTGACGGGTTTACACACGCACTTAAAGTTATGCCTGTGCTTAAGCGCCTTGCCGCTTGGGGACATAAAACGCTACTTCAGGTAAAGGAAAGCGGCATCACCTGGTCCATTGACACACAGAGGTCACTCCACAATTTCAAACATTAACCTAGCCTTATTTCAAAATCAGATTCTAGAGCTGCGAAGGAATCGGGAGCTAACTGGAGGGATGGGAGGGAGTTGTGTGAGCAGTGCTGCTCCTGCTGTCGACTTCCACCGCCTTGGTGTAAAAGCATGGCAAATATAATACCTTGCAGTTGCCAGATAATCTATCAACGTGTAATTTTTTTTTTCTTTTCTTTTCAAAGCGGTGTTGCTTATCATAGCAGGGTACAAGATTCTTTCTTTTTTGCATGGTGTATCCGTGACGTTTTTGCCATTCAGAAGCAATGCTGACACACGCAGGAAATGACAGATAGTATTAGTGTAATAAAAGAGTTAAATCAAAACCAAAGCACAGATGTATTTCTAGTTGTTTTGAAAGCACTGACCTAAGCACCTCTGCAGGATTTTATTAGTAAAGTCTAAAAATATTTGGAGGTGAGCAGTGCTCTCTTGTAATAGCCTAAAAGAGCTGACTTGTCATCAAGTGTGTTTGAGATGCCTTTATCTGGAGCTGGTTTCATGCCTGTTTGTGAAAGAGGAATTTTCTTAGGCCTTTGTTCATGACTGCTGAGAGGTTATTGAATGTCAGGTGTCAGGGCTCAGACCAGCCTGCCGTAGGTGCAAAACAGTGCAGGGGGAAGGGGGGGAAAAGGAAGGGGGAAAGAAAGAAAAGAAAGAGAAACAGCTAGAGAGTAAAAAAGCAAAAGCTGTGCACTGGAAAACCTTTTCAGCAGCCCTTCTATCTTAAACCTGAAGGTCAGCACGTCAGTGGACTAGTGCAGGCTGTGTGGTCACTGCCTGTGAGTCTTTCTGTATTAAATTAAAATGAAAAATGAAAAGAGTCATTTGTAGAATTATATTTGGATTCAGGACCGAGTTTTGATTCTGGGTTTGATTCTAGCATGAGTTTTCTTCTGCTGATTAAGCGGCTTTCATGTTTCTCATTTACTTTTACGGATCAAAAGACGTGCGAGGTACCTCATTGAGCGAACAGCCTCTGTCCCACAGACCTTGCAATCGAATCTTCGCACCTGTAATCTCTAATTCCTGCAGTTTGTCCCTGTACTCCCACCACAAGGGGCAGAGCTGAGGAAGCAGTGCACATACCAGCCAAAAGGACCATAAATAAAGAGGTTTTGCACCTTTTTTTTCTTGCTCCTCAGAATGGAATAGGAATTTTTCAGCTTTGCTGCTGCTGAGGAGAAGCGGGTGTGTTGCTTTTTTTCTTAACATCTACTTCTACACGCTCTACCACCTCTCACCTCAGGGTGAAGTGGATGTTTTTCACATCAAGCGGTAAAAAAATCCAACTGAATATCCCCATATCATGCTACATTATGATCGTTTTCAGACCACAAGCAACGAGGCAGAGAACTGTTCAGTTAGGTGCTGCAGTTGCTGTTAATGAAGGCTGTTATGGGATAATTGAAAACATATGTTGTCCATGCACCACCACCGCAACCACAGTAGTAGAAAGGGAGATGTCCTTTTGCTGTTGATTAGGACTGATCCTCCCAGAACTGAGTAGCAGTAGGGCTCAGAGGGGTCTTGATTTCTGTCCTTCTTAATTGCTCTTGAAAGTCTGGACTGTGATCTACTTTGGGCATTATTATATGTTTTTTCAATATGTTTGGCTGTACCTAATTAATAATTGTCCTACAGTACATTGCCCTCTTCCACCAGCTACAGCCTGAATTCATTGATATCATCTCCTTAAAAGTTTGAAACCCCCCAGTGACAGGAATATTAATGTGCCAACACTGTCATATCTATTTCGGCTCATACATATGCAATGTCTTTGTTTTCAAAGATTTATGTCAGACTTTGCTGAAGTGAGGTATTCCACCATTTTAGATAATAGCATGCCAAAGTGATGTTATCAGGCACATTCAGCACTCACTCAAGCAAATGGGAAGGAGCATCCATTCCTTCATAGCTTAAACGCAGAGAAACTGTTATTTATCCTTATTTGATGAAGAAATCTTTCAGGGGGAAATGGTGTATTTTTAGAAGAAGATTATGGTCATCCTGTGGATTATCTTTTAATTAAGAATGGATGATTTGTGCCCACTCTGCTGTAGCAAATGTCTTGCTGCTAATGAAGTTTAAACAGACTTACTTTATTTAATTACAGCTAATCACTAGGGTAAAATGTGGAATTGTCTTTGATCCGCATGTAGAGTGGTAATCCTTGTGGCAGATAGCATCTCTTATTCCCTCAAACTCTTTTCAGTTTCTCCAGGAGGTCCCAGCTTAACTAAGGGTTAATTGAGATAGCTGGACTGGTGTGATTGATGTATTTTTGCTCAGGGATGCCATCCTGCTTTTCCAAGGACTTTCTTTCTCTCTCCCTCTCCCTGTGCAGTCACCTTCAGGCCGTGTAATGTAGTAGATGCCTGCTTGTTTGACATGAGGGACCTGAGGGGGCCAAGGTCCTGCTGGATCAGTGAGTGAAAGAACAGAAACTGCTGGAGGGAGAGCAGAGGTTAGAAGAGGGCAGCAGAGACCAGTGTAAAGCAGAAGAGGGCACTAGTAAACTGACCTATTTCAGCCACAACTCTCACACTCCGAGCTGGCTGTAGAACAAAACAATTGATTGAATATTGAAGGCAATCACACCGTTTCGTGAGGGAATAACACCAAAGGTATTTTATTTCACTTTATTCTTTTGTTTTATTATTAATTTATTTGTTTTAATATTTCAGTAATTTATTTCAATACCTTATTACATTTCATTTTATTTTATTTCATTTATTAAAGAAGTGATCCTCACATCCAGGAATGTCACTAAAGCCTTCTAGCTTTTTAAAATGTGGCAAATAAAGCCTGTGGAAGTGAAAAGTCCGTTAAAAAAAAAAAACGGGGAGGGGGGGTAATGGAAATTCATATTTGTTACAGGGAACTTGTGGTCTCACAATTTTGCCTTGTGCTCACAACCCTTCCATAACAATTTTCCTTGCTTCCCCAGACTCTGAAGTTTCTGAGGCTGGTGAAAACTGTGGAAAGAGCCATCTGGAGAAATCTTGCTCAGTAGGTAAAATCCCTCACAAGGGCTAAAGTTTGTACAACTGGTTTCTTACTCTGTTTTGTACTTCACAGCAAATGTTGATTTAAAATTACTGGACTTAACTTTTATCCTCTAAACTTATTTTGTCACTTTGTCTTTCTATTTTGTTTTTCTTCCTGATCTACATTGTAAAAATATGCCTCCATTGTCTGAACATACTCTGGTTTCTTGTTACTTCTCTGTTAAAACAGAACAAGATTGTTTATTTCATTCTTTGAACGCAGGAAGTCTGGGCTTTTCTTTTTGTTTGTTTGTTTGTTTGTTTGTTTCAAAGAGTAATTTGAAATGGAAACATTTATCTATCAGCCCGCTCAGAAATATTAACAGCTTTAATTAGCTCGGTGAAAAAGTTGTTTGCTTTTATTTACAGGAACTGTTAACTTGCACTCTGGCAATAGAGGCAGAAGACATAGAATCTCTCTTTTGTGTAAAATTTAAATAATTAAAATAGAATAGTTTGCAGTCAGTTTCCACGATAATGCGTTAAACATCTGTAGTTTTGTCTCTCCATCGGGATGCATAGCTGTGCTGAAGTCACATCCTGATAACATCTGCACGTTAGTGATAGCTTGTGCTTTAGTCTTTATGGTCTGCTGATGAGAGATTCTTCAGCAGCCCCTCCGTCATCAGAACCACTGTTGAAATTTTTGCTTGCGACATCCTGAAGGTGGCTTGATTTACATCTGCCGAATGTCATAGTGCGTGAAGATAGTCCCTGTTAACCTGAGTTTAACATCCTGGCCCTTTTTCACTCTGCTGCTTTGGAGTTGCTTTCCGCCCCCACCTTTTCACTTGAAACTGATTTTCGTCTTTTCCAAAGGCTGTAGATCCGGGCTAACTTTTCAGTGGTGAGATTTATTTTGTTGCAAGTTGCTTCAACACCACGACTGAAGAAAAAAAAAAGAAAAAAAAAAGAAAAAAAAAAGTTTGCGATGAGGAGCAGCACCTTCATTCGTGCTTGCATGGCAACAACAGCTGCATTCACATGAAAAGGCCAGCTTGTTAAACATCATGTAACATTGGATGTACTGAATATTTTAAAGGTCAGGTATTGACAGGCACTGAGCTGCTTATGTTTCCCTAATGACCCCAATTACATCCATGCTGAGTAAGTAGTCAATAAACAATGGTATTAACATATGGAGAAAAAGTGTTTATTTTACATTTCCAAGACAATTGGTAACCTCCTGCTTGTCACCCAAACGAAGAAGTTAGATCATGGGCTCTTTGATGAATGAGGAGAACAAGGGAGAGGTTGTGGGTCTTAGAGACCTCGGGCTTGTCTGTGAAATTCCAGGTAGGCTGTCTCACACACAGGTACAAAGTGGATTTCCCTCTGTGGTTTTGCATAAGTTAAGAATCTTAAGGAGAAAAGAGAAATGCTTTTACTTATAATGCCCCTCATGCAATGTAACGTGCAGTCTGTCATATATGTAGCAGGGACATATTCAAAGGATCTTTAAGGATTCAATTAAGCCTTAAATTAAAGTAAAATACTGACAATTTGTATTGCTTACATACTCTCCATGCTGCTGTGGAAATCAATCATCCCTCTTACTTGCGAGCACTTTTTCTCACTCTGTGAACAAAATTTCTAACTGTGTTTGGAAACGTACAGCAACTTCACAATCTATTGTTTGAAGCACGCATAGACCTGTCAAATAATAAATGAGGCACTGGGAGGCCCCATGCAACACAGCATAAAGGGGGAAAGAGATTTATGGAAAGAAATTATAAAATATTAACAAATAGGAGGAAAGATTGCAGATTCATTCAATTTCCATCCCAAGCTGCAGGCCGAAGCTCTTGTGTGGGTACTCGCACTGAAGCGATTACCACCGGCTGCTGAAGGAGCAGCTTGACTCCTCTCCCAGCCACCAGCCAGAAACAGTGCAATGGTGGCCAGGCAGAGAGGGGCATTAAAAGTCGTGAAGATGTGGTGTTTAGAGACATAGTTTAGTGGCAGACCGGGTAGAGTAGGGTCAATGGTTGGACTGGATGATCTTAAAGGTCTTTTCCAACCTAAACAATTCTATGATTCTATGATTTCAACCACAGGGATGTGAGTGAGGAGAGGCTGGTAAATGTTCCTTTTCTCCACCAAGCCTCCCTGAAAATGACATTTTCATTGTGCTTCCAGAGAATGAGAAGAAGCTAGTTCAGTGACCACCACTGCTTTGCTGTATAGTAATTTTTACTGGCTCCAGCTGACATCAGTCGGTCTCGGTGTTGCACAGATCAGAAGAAGATACAGTTTTTGCACCAGAAGGTTTTCTGTAAAAATAAACTATGACAGAATGTAAGTATTATCTCCATTTTACAGCTAGAGAAATGAGCTCAGACAGACTAAATCTCCCATTCAACAAAGACTTAAGTCTGTGCTTAACTTTCATGGGACTACTCCAGGGTTTTAAATTAAACACCAATTTAAGTGCATTGCTGGATCACAACCAAAATCACAAAATAAGTCTATAGCAGATCCAGGGCTTGAAATGTGAATCTCCGAGTCCCAGTCCAATGCTTTAACTCACAGGAACATCCTTCTTCAATTTAGGTCTTAATCTGATGACTTTTCAGTAAGAAAGAAACTTTCAAAAGGTTTAGAAATTCACAGAGATCAATGACATATTTGAAGCTTTTCTGAACCTGTAAGAAGTGCATTGTTTTTAGAATTGAGGGGGAGAGCAAGCTAGTATTTTAATCTGCATTTCTCTCTCTCTTGAGGGAGAAAAAGAAAAGAGAAGGACTGCAGATTAATTCTCATCCACTTTCAATGTCTGGAAAAGCTTGTCATAGGTCTGAATATTTTCTCAGTTTATTTAATTTTTTTTTTCCAACAAGTGGATAAGCAGGATAACATGACTTCGTGATGCTTTGTCAACATCAATTTATTTGAAGATAATCATAAAGTGTTTCAAGATAAGAAAGCAGTGTTTCAGCCTGGTTCACTGAGCAGAATAAAGACCAACACCCTCCCTTGTACCACCAACACAGTGCCATATTCCCTGATGGGCAGTTTCTGATCAAAAATCTCTTCAGTCTGTTAGAAACCTGGACACGGCAGTCAACTGCTCGAGAAGTTTGAGCTGTCTGTCCCACACTCAAGAAACAGTTTCTGATTTTTTTCTCCTGGCTTCTGAAAAGCTATAGGCATAGTTTGTGTTTGTAGGGTTGGCTAGGAGTACTCTCATTCTGCTCTGCTAAATGACCTTATTTCACTTTTATGACATTTGCATGATCAGTGCATCCTCATAGATTCAGATGCCTCAGAATCAAGGCAGTCATAGGCAGGTTGACTTCTTTCAGGCACAAGTGGAGGTAACCAAGGGGCAGACATGAGTAGACAGAAAAGTGAGGGGAAAGTCAAACAAGTAAACACACAAGGAATTGGTTACCTCTGATTATCGGCCAGTTTTGAATGAATGGCAAATTGATTCAAGAAAGAAAGGAGTGGGCATAATAGAGAGCTGAATGTTGAAGCAAGGTCAAAGTAGGAAATCCAGACTCTTGGGGTGCTTCTGCATAATACGACATTTCAAGTGTTACTTTTAACAGCAAGCATGAAGCTGAAGCTCTGAAACAGCTAATGTCCAATGAATCAGTCACCTTTTATTTAGTTTTATTGTAAACTGAGTAATTGTCCCAGTCTGGGGATTGATGCCACGAAGAATAATGAAGCTGGTCATTTTGAAAGTTCACAATTTTCATTACCATAATTGCTTTTCAATTTTGCTGCCAGTGATACATATCCCCACATTATTGTATGAGTGTGCTCTTCCATTGTTGTTTCTGGTGTTCTGGGAACAGATGGCCTTTTACAGCAGATACATTATGAACACCAGAAGAAGAAATGACTCTCCTAAAGAACATTTAGTCTAATACTAAAATAATTACAGGAGCAATACAGGGAAGAAGTTTTAGATGGATATTATTCTATATAGACTTCAGGGTATTATCCAAGTGGTAAAGCTTGGAAAGTGATCAAAAAAACAAAGGAGGGATGTATAACAGATACAGCTTGGTATCTCGCATTAAGTACAAGTGGCAGCATGAAACAGCAAACAAAATGGGGAGGAATTTTCAATTTGGAAGAGGGACTTTGCCAGAATCATGGCAGGAAAGAAACTCAGGAAGGAGAGAGTGGTGGTATGAGAGTCAAGGCAAGGAAGGATAAGAAGGCTTACATTTGTGCAAAAGAACAGGGAAATGAGAGTTTAAGTAATAAGAAGCATAATTTGAGCAACAGGAAAAGAGGAGACTGTTCCATTTATTTTCAGTGGAGTCTGTCCTCTCCGTCCTGCTCATGGGCTTTTCTTTTGACTTCTAGTCTGATGGCAGGACACTTCTATCCCCTTTTCTGTCTGGACGGCCTGACGATATTCCTTTAATATCAGGCCCCACACTGCAAGACAGTTCTCAATGTATAGCTACCCGATTTCTTTGTCGTTACCCTCTTCCCTCGGCAAGTGTTTCTTGGCTTGCGGTTAGAACTGCGTGCAGCTGAGTACATTGGATGTAGAAGGTGGGAAGTACAAGCAAACTCCCAGCAGATTCAGGAATAGTGTTTCTAGTGAACCCCAAGCCTCATCAAACTCACATCCACTGAAAGCCTAGTTCAAATTGCATTGCTCTTTTCGGGTTGGGTTGGGTTTTTTTCTACAGTGTTCCTGCTACCTTTCTTCCTTAATGGTCATTTTAATTTCCGGTGTCACTCTGAGTGTCTTTAGCACTTTGTTTTCTGTGAAACTTTACCCGATCAGAATAATTTTGGAAAGAGGTGTCTTAACAAGGCTCAAGGTAATAGCTCTGGTTCAAGTTTCTAACCGTGATGGTACAGGGCCATGTATGCAGCTGCAATTTGTGAAAGTATGTAAGTGGTGGCAAATTTAGCCATCACACTGGCCATATGGCTGCCACAGGAGCACCAGGGTATGAAGGTCATGAGCAAAGTCACGCTCTGCCGTGCCTTTGTTTATAAAACTCCCTGGGCTTACAATACATGACCATGCAACTGCTGAGGGGCTGCAGCCCGGGGTGTCAGGGAAATACCAGTTTCATTAAGATGCTTGAACCCTATCATGTTACACTTCAGAAGTAGTGACCAGCTTATTTAAAACAAAGAAGCTTTGACCTTTCTCCCCTTTTGAAACCAAAAACATATGAAGCTAAAGTGACTCATTTCCGGCTTTAAACAAGCTCTAAGAAACATTTTTTTCCCAAGTACAGTTTGTGCACTTTCTCTTCTTCCTCTCCCTGCCTTCTCTCCCCCTGTCCCTGCCTTTTGCATAAATATCTCATTCCCTTCTTGTCAAGGTCAACGTATTTATTACTTATATTCACTGTGTAGTTCTTTTTTACTTCTAGCTTTCTTTCTTTTTTCCGTTCTTTCTTTCTTTTTATCTGTGTTGTTTATAACCATGACCCTTGATCCTCCAAGTCTTAAAACAGCTTGGCTTTCAGCAGCTAAATCTGACAAGGTCAGCATTTTTCTGTTTATTCCGAGAATACTATTTACCCTCTGGGATTTTTAAAAGCAATTCTATAAAACATCACTTGGAAAAAGTTTGTAGCATTCAAAGACTTCCACAAACCTAGTGCCCAGCAAACAGTAACTTTCAATTCTGGTCGCAGACCTCAGAACAATTAAGTTTGATTTTCCCCCTCCCTGCAAAAGATGCCTACACAAATGCATTTGCCAAGAATATTGTTAAGTATCTCACTCTAAACACACTAGCAACCTACTAGTAGTTGGCATAATCTTTTTCAGCACTGTCAGATATAATGAAATCAGACATAGTGTATGATCAATTAGTTCCTACAATAACCTTATTGTTACATAGCTATAACAGAGCTATATTTATTTCTTTTTCATTGGAAATAAATGTATGTTGTGTTGGTTTTCTGTCAAAATAGCAAACAAGCCCGTAATCTTTAGGAAGTCAGAAAGTGACAGAACCGATGATACAAAAACAAGGTGTCCTTGGGCTAATACCCAGACCCTTTAAGGTAAGTGATGTTAAATTTATAACCATTTAAACAAGCCAATTTGAACAACCTGACTGTCTCAGAAGACTTTCAATAAGGTGGTGATTGCTCAAATTCGAGTGTCCCCAAGGCCACGAAAAAAATTACACTGCTGTTAGTTCCTCTTGGGAATTGCAGAAAATTACAGATTTTCCCTCTGCAATTTCTTTGCCTTTTTCCTTTCCTTTTTCCATTCCTTTCCCTTCCTTTCCTCTTCCCTCCAGCTCTCTATTCATTGAAAACCAATGGGAATGGTTCTCTGCAGTATAAGCAGAAAGTGAAGATACAAAGAATGGCAGAAAAACATCTGCAGCAAAACTAGAGGATTTCTGTGAATGAGTGAAAAATGCTGCTGTTTGAGAGCTTGCTTTATGGGTCTCCTGCATGCAGCTTATGAGGACACAGCAAAGAAACCTGCCAGCAGCAGTCAGGTCACCAGGAAGGAAAAAAATACCTTCTAAGAGTAGACTGCTAGAAAAAGAGATGGATGGACAGACAGACAGAGAGATGGGCATGCAAGTTCAGGAAGGATCTTCCCAAAATAAGGTGCAAATCTATGGCCTCTGGAGGAAAAAGTTGCAGAAATATTTTTGCAGTGAACTTGGGAGTTTTACCCAACTCAGTCCTGCTACTCAGTTCCTCCACTGTGAAGGTTTCTCAAGAGGTTTCTCTCCTCCACTGTGAGAGCACAGCGCTCAGCTATCTTTCATTTGCCCCTCTATGCTTTCTACCGGGAGGTGAGATCAGTAAGAGTAAACATTTAAAGAACTGCCCTGAATTTTCTATGCTTGTTCTCAGCCTGAAGGTAAATTCTTCTGGAAAGTTTGGTAAGATTCTGTTTGGCTGATTTTGAATTGGCCATAATAAAATGTGTTTTTGTATTTTAAAATGTTTTTCAGGACACTTTATTTTTTGGCTTTGATAATGTCAGAACTGGCTTATTTTAGATAAGATTGCCTTCTCAAAGGAATGTATGCTTTGTTCAGTTTGAAAAAGAGGTGGAGGAGCGAGAAAGGAAGCTGAAACCAAGTAAAAGTTGCATAGGAAATATTAAGAACATATCATTTTCTTTGCTGAGGTACTGGATTTCAGCTTACACAAAACTTGCATATAAGTATTTAAAACACACTGTAAGGAAAGAAGAGATTGGGGTTATGTTGCAGAAATATCCTTCTACTACTGACTTGCTATGAGTTCGTGATAAATCACTACTGTTTTCTGGCTCATATTTCATGTTTGCAAAATAGCGTTAGGGTGGTCACCTTCTTTACCACGGTGCTGTGAGAAACCCTGAGGTGTCTATATAGGATGCTCTCGAAGTCTGTTTTGTTACCATCATTGTGAATCATGGTATAAAAGAAAATAGTTACATCTTTAGCTACCAACTAATATTAAATCAAATGACTGCGCAAGCAAAGAAACTCCCCTCGGTAACAAGGGTTAACCCAAAGGCACTTTGGGTTAAGCAGCACAATTTAAGGATGTTTGACTGAATGGCCTAGTCTGACATACTGCACACCAGCACAATCTAGTGTCACCATAACGAGGCCACATGAACGTGACTGCACAGAACCTTTATTCTGGTGGAGAAAATCCTCTGGTGGTACACAAGAAAAAGCTGCATGCAAGGTTGAGGGCTAAATTATAATTGCTGTAAAAGCCATGAATTTGACTTTAAGAGAAAGCAAGTTTTCTGCATGAAAATTTTACATCGGGAGCGTTGCAGTAACAAGGTTTTAATAATTATTTCTTCGTGATCTTTCTTGAAATGAACACATTCCACTGTTTTAACATTTTATACAAAAACATGGTCTAGACATGTACATGTACCAGTGGAATGAAATCATCAATAATCACTATCTAAAATGAATTACATTCCAAAAGCACAGACTAATGATTTATCTTTTTTTCATGGGACCGATCTCTATCAGATTGATTTATGTAGCAGCCAATCATGTTTCAGTAAACTCCAGCATGCACATGCATCTTTAAGTGATGATAAGCTGTGACTGTCAATTTATTTGTACACCAGAAGCCAAAAAAAAAAAAAGAACCAACCTGCAATAAGAGTAGTATGCTTCCCCAACAGAAAAGCATATGCAGAAAAGCTAACTTCTGTTATTGTTTCTTACCTTCCATGTCAGATACGTGGACAAATTAATGTAATGAAATACAAAAAGACATATCCTGAGGGGGGAGGGCTAAAATATGTATACTTTCCTATGACAGATGATAAACAAGCTTATTTTTTACTTGCATGTTTACATTATTTACTTTGATAGGATGTATTTTTTTTGGTACATTTACATTATTTGCTTTGATAGTAGATGCTTTTGTTGGTAGTTGGAGTG
Source organism: Burhinus oedicnemus (assembly GCA_008921705.1). Taxonomy (NCBI): domain Eukaryota; kingdom Metazoa; phylum Chordata; class Aves; order Charadriiformes; family Burhinidae; genus Burhinus; species Burhinus oedicnemus. The sequence goes on from VFFE01007052.1 coordinate 173,349, forward strand.
ATTGGCAGCTTCAAGCTGTTCTGTTTAATTGCCTTTCCGCTATGCAAAATTCTGTGTTTAGAAGACACAGTTTCACAAATAAATCAAGTGTGTAGATGTGTGTGTGTGTACAAGAGAGAGAACTGGAGAAGCAGAGAGAATTTCTTCAATTGGATTCACTATCCGTTCTGTTACATACTTAATCTGCTTTTCCGTGGACCATGTGTTGGTTTGTCTCTGTCTCTTTCTCAGTCCCTCTCCAAAGGAGCAAAATGGTGTTGGTTCGGATTAGGACTATTTGTAGTACTCTGTTCATTTCACGGGAAGCGGGGGATATGATGGAGTTTCTAAAAAAAAGAAGAAATGAGCAAGCTAGAGTACATCCAAAGTTCATCATTTGTTTTTTCATAAAAAGAAAACAAAAGACACACATAGAGAAAAAAAAATGTTGTCTCCATTGTATTCTTTGTTTTTCTGTGCTTTATCCTTTGGACAAGTTCTTAGAGGGTATTTTTCAGATTTTATTTTGAGTCCTAAGTAAATTAATTGTTTTATCTCCCTCCTATTTCAGACCAGAGGGTATGGAGCCTTTGGAGAGTTTATTTTTGTTTTGTGTTTTACTGGCAAAGGCAAGTGCATTTTACTTTATTGATTTATAAGAGTTTGGAAGCGAGAGAAAGGGCCTATAGCACATAAGTGACTGCTGCCCAAGTCTGAAAAGAGTTGCTGCAAACAAGCAGCTTGAAAACCTAACATCTGGTGACATCTTCACATTACAAATTAGCCAAGACAGCACTGAATTTACTATTCATTTTCTTTTCTGAAATTATAATGTAATGTTCAAAAAGGTGTTTATTTCAGTTGTGACATTATTTTTCTCTGATTAGCAAATGTGAACAGATTTAGGGGTTTCATGAAGAGTTTTAGGGGTTTCATGAATCAATAGGCATATGCTTTAAATGGAAACATTTCTAAAAATGCTGCATACAAAAGTATTTTTCCTTATACACAGTTCTCTGAAATGAGCTATAATGGGGAGATGGAAGCTACATTATGTTATTCTGTGTTATGAAATGTAATAAAAAGCATCAAATAGTAGAGGTCCAAGAACTTTAAGCGATCAAGGATTTCAGAATATGTTGTTTCCATGTCTCGGGCTAAATTGTACAGGGTATTAATCATTCAGGCTAATAGTCAGCAGCTCCTTTTCTTTTTAACATAGTAATAAAAGCTGTCAAAATGTTTTCAAGTAAAGTCTTTCCCTTTATGTTTTTCACATAAAAAAGGAGTAAAACAGGATAAGGAAACTCACAAGAATATAATTCTGTAAATTGCATGAATAAGATCCAGAAAAGACTGGGTATTTTCATTTAAAGTCTTGTCTTGATTTGGGAAAATACACACGGTACTGCGTGGGTTCTGACAATACCACTATGGATAGGATTGTGTGCTCTTCAGTTACAGAGGGCTCTGTAGTGTATTCTTACTGCACTTGTTTTATCTCTTGATGAAAGTACATTAATAAAGCATAGAGAGGGTAGATGGAATATGGAATAAATATGCAAACAAAAATCAGAAGTGGAAAATGTAGATCAGGGTAGATATAGTATTTTTTTTCCTGAGAATGTTAGTGTCTCTCTTTAATAAACATGGGTTAATAACATATTATTGATACCATACATGGAAACGTAATAAAACAGAGGCTGATCAATGCAATCATGCACATTCGAAGAATCTAACCTGTGCCACTTCAGAAATTTACATTGGAAAAGCAATGCACAGCAATGAATACTCATTTTTTCAAAGCATATCAACATGTCTAAGTAATTCTGACAGATTTAGGGTATTTCCCTTCTCATCACCCCTCAACCACCTCCTAGATGCAATAGACAAATGAGGCGAGGTGAAAGCCAATGACATAACAGAACATAGATAGCATGCATAATATATTGCATTAGTGTCCTCTGCATGACATTAGAAAGCTGTACATGTCTATTGGACAGAGAAATAAACAACACACATGTTTTTTCCCCACAGTGAAACAGCAGAATAAAAGCACAAACTGTTTGCCCAAACATCATCACCACAGCCACTTCTTGCCATCCAGCTAGATGGCTGAAAATATTTTGATCCATATAACTTCTGTGGCCTTGATCCAAAGCCTATTGAAGCCAATTAAGAATCTCCATCACCTGTAGTGAAATTGGACCCAGCCCATTAAGAGATTTTGCCCTGGGGGAGTAAACGGAGGATTTTTAAGGGCTACCCTCGCATGTCACTTCAGTTTATCACAAAGGAAAAATACTTCTCTTCATTAATGTTGTATAAGTCAGCTTCCCTTCCCAGTAACTCTGCTGTGCATGTCAAACTCTTTCCCTTAGCTCTCTGCTGATCCCTTGTACCAAAGATGACTGCAGATTATAATGTAATATTACTTCTCATAACAGTCCTTAGGAAGTCAGTGTTTCCAGAAGTCATTCATGTAATTTTTCCCTGCCGCAATACTCGTGTGGGTAGTTTATGAATGACGACAGCTAAATTAAAAGCTATCCTATCTGAATGGGCTAAAAGACTGGCAAAACTCGGGAAACTATAAGCTAAACAGAAGTGACAGTTATAGTCTCCTTTCACATAAAAAAATTGTAAACTATTTCCTGTTGTGTCCCGTTTCTCAGCTGGAATGCACTGCAAGGAGCAGGAGTGGATTAGGGAGCTGAAACGCTTCTTCATTTTTTTCATGGATGTACAAACATAATTTTGAGCATGGAATTTTACCAATGATTAATTTAGCCTAATAACTTCTGACTTCTTAATTGAGTATGGTTACCTAAGCAGTAAAACTCAACATAAATATGCATTCCAAAGACAATATCTTTAGGCATGATTTTTAAAAACACTGCCTGTATGCAGTTCTGCAAATATACCCTTATGAATGTGTTTCCCATGTTTTACCTGATTGCATGCAACAAAGCTGTTCCGGATGAGCTTGCTCCTGGTGTGAGTTAGGAATCAAAGGAAGCTTTGCCTGCTCACCCACAGCAAGCCAATCTTTGGTTCTTGCAATGGTCTGCATCGCCACTGTACCTGGCCTCCAGTTGTGCCAAGGGAGGTTTAGATTGAATATTAGGAAAAATTTCTTCACTGAAAGGGTTGTCAAGCATTGGAACAGGCTGCCCAGGGACGTGGTGGAATTGCCATCCGTGGAGGTATTTAAAAGACGGGTAGACATGGTGCTGAGGGACATGGTTTAGTGGTGAGTTGAGCAGTGTTAGGTTGATGGTTGGACTCGATGATCTTAAAGGTCCCTTCCAACCTAGGTGATTCTATGACTCTATGATTCTACAGTGTCTGTTCTGACCTGGCTGGTAACGACCAGGAGCCTACAGGAATCTCTGATGTACATGGTGCACCAGCTGTCGGCTCCAGAGGTGCAGATAAGTCCCTGGGAGGATATACAGATTGATCTGAATGCACCTATGCCCTTCCAAAAAGACACACTTTCAAAAACAAGTTCTCAAGAACACTTTTGAAATCCTGGTAGGCACCTTTTTTCCCTGGTGTGATGCTGGTTGACTAGGAAGCCAAATATTAATTCATGTTAATCCCACCCTACCTTTCAGTCCACTGGAGGTGTCGCACTCCCCCCCAGGGGACCTGCAGAAAGAAGAGTCGCGTGAGGACATCTCTGCCTCACCCTGTGCCTTGCAGATGGCACAGTGGACATTGCCTGTCTGCACAGTACACAGATATGAGTTTTGGTAAAACCGCGTAGGAAGAACAACACCCCTTTTTTCAACAAAGTGGAAAACTTCTCCAAAAAGTCGTCTCCTAGGTAGTGTATTTTTGAAGCTTTGGTTTGTTTGAAAAAAAGGCCCATCTGCTGTATTTTTATAACACTTCAGGAAAACATTTTTTAGTTACACCTCTTGCTCTTGGGAAGTTGCTGCAGTCAGTGGAATGGAGCGGTTAAATAAATTCAGAAAACAATTAAACACAATTATGACTCTCTTTTAAAGAATAAACATGTCAAGTGTCAAAAAACATTCTAGGTCTACTGTGCTTCAATTTGAGTTAAAGTACCATTTGTTCCTTTTCAATGAATATGTGAGGAAATAAAATGACACACCTGTTAAATTAACACATTTAATGTGCACCAAAGCTGTTCATTTATACAGTAAATAAGTTAAAAACTTGATTCTCGTATAATCCACTATTCAACCTGACTGACTGTTGAACCTCCCTAATCAAATACATCTACATGATATTGTAAGCTACATTACAGTACATTATTAGCTTGTAAAATGAAATTGCTGCAACATTATGTACTGTATATTTGAAGCAGTAACAAATTTACCAGTGATAGATGTGCTAATGGATACGTTGTATTGCAATAAATATAAATTCAGAATAGCAATTGGAAAACATTAACATTTTTATATATGAGTTTAGGCATTTATGAGGCTGATCCAGCTAGCAGTAAAAACTGAAGAGGTGTTCTTGCTAGCTGCCATTTCTTTTTCGGACTGTCGCAAGTAAAAGACAAGTGGTCTTTGCAGCCCAGCTTTTATACCCAACATAAGAGACCTACAACTAACAGAGTTTTGGTAAGTAGCTATCATTCCTTTCTCTAAGAAAAAGTGCTCTGTATACCTGATCTGCAGGTCAAACCCAGACACCACTTACCAGTAATTTTCCATGGCCTTGCTATCAGTGTTTCTTCTTCTGCCCAGCAACCTCCCTCCACTTTCTCTCCCATTTTCTTCTTGAGCTGTTAATGCCACCATTAACTGTCTAACAATTGCTGTTTTAAAAGAAACAAAGCCGTTCCAGGAGAAGATTGAAAAATAAAGTGGAAAAAAACAGAAAACAGCAGCCAGCAGAAAATGCTGGGAGGAAGGCTGGGGACACCGCACCTCTCTCCGGGTGTCTGGGCATCTTTGGTAGAAATTTCTGAGAGAACAGGTCCCCTGGGATCCTGTGGGTGGTGCACCTGCACAGCAGTTGGGTGTACTGCAGGTGACCTCCCCTTTCAAGGCAAATCACCGGCCAGACGTATCCCTACTGACACGCAAGACAACGGCAGCATCAGCAGCCAGATTTTGGGCCTCGCCCACGGTGACAGCTAGAGGAAAGATGGGGGTGAGGGTGTGTGGTGCAGGAGGAAAAGCAGGGGCAAGCCACAAGGCAAGGGATTTGACTTTGGACAAAGGACTGTCAGATGGGGAGGAGGTTGTAACGTGATATTTAACTATCATGTACTATTTAACATCTTTGTTGGCGACATGGATGGTGGGATTGAGTGCATGCTAGCAAGTCTGCTGACAACACCAAGCTGTGTTGTGCAGTTGGCATGCTGGAGGGAAGTTATGACATCCAGAGGGACCTGGACAGGCTTGAGAGGTGGGCCTGTGCCAACCTCATGAAGTTCAACCAGGCCAAGTGCAAGGCCCTGCACATGGATCAGGACAATCTCAAGCACAAATACAGGCTGGGTGGAGAGTGGATTGAGAGCAGCTCTGAGGAGAGGGACTTGGGGGTGTTGGTGGATGAGAAGCTCAACATGAGCCGGCAATGTGCTCTTGCAGCACAGAAAGCCAACCGCATCCTGGCTGCATCAAAAGAAGCATGGCTAGCAGGTCAAGGGAGAGGATTCTGCCCCTCTGCTTTGCTCTCGTGAGATCCCACGTGGAATAGTGTCTCCAGCTCTGGGGCCCCCAGCATAAGAAAGACATGGACCTACTGGAGAGGGTCCAGAGCAGGGCCAGGAAGATGATGAGAGGGCTGGAGCACCTCTGCTGTGAGGACAGGCTGAGAGAGCTGGAGTTGTTCAGCCTGGAGAAGAGAAGGCTCCAGGGAGGCCTTCTAGCAGCCTGCCAGTATCTGAAAGGGGCCTACAAGAAATCTGGAGATGAACTTTTTACAAGGACATGTAGTGTCAGGACGAGAGGTAATGGCTTCAGACTGAAAGAGGGGAGATTTAGATGAGATCTCAGGAAGAAATTTTTCACTGTGAGGGTGGTGAGACACTGGCCCAGGTTGCCCAGAGAAGCTGTGGCTGCCCCATCCCTGGAGGTGTTCAAGGCCAGGTTGGATGGGGCTTTGAGTAACCTGGTCTAGTGGGAGGTGTCCCTGCTCATAGCAGGGAGGTTGGAACTAGATGATCTTTAAGGTCCTTTCCAACCCAAACCGTTCTATGATTCTATGATCCTATGATATGGAGACATGAAGTTGATTAAGAACAATCAGTGTCTTCATGTGTTCAGACCCTGTCTTGCAGGCTGGTTGTTTGCCTGGCATTTTGCAGAAGCACGTGTTTTATTGCACAGTGATGCTTTATCCGGCGATATTTACTCGGTATTTAAAGCCAGTATTTTCTCTATGCACTATCCTTTTGTTTCCAGCTTAGCAAAATGAGGGGTGCGTTTCAGACTCAGATGCCACAATGCATTTGTGATATCAGCAGAAGCATGTCAGAATGCAGATGCAATTATAGAGTTACTGGAACTGGCAGAAATACAATAAAGTGTTTGGGTATTATAATTCAGCTTAATGTGAAGTGCTGTTAGTTTGCTTGTCACTGAATTTCCTTTTAATTAAGGAGTCTTGATACCAAAACATGCTGCATTTGGGTAGAGACCAAAGATATATGCCACCATTATTCTAACCTTGTAATGATGATTATAGTAGACAGTCACCTACCTTGTTAGAAAAAGTAAAGCACAGAGGCTGGTGAATTAATCAAAATCTGTAATCTTACTCACTAAAAGAGCTATAATATACTATTTCAGATCAAATACACAGATGTTTCTCCCAATGTGGGAGTGGAAGGAGCATAGAGGGAACTGTGAGGAAAGATCTACCTTGAATTCATCCTAGTCTACTTATCTCATCACGTGAATTACTTCACTTCAGTGGACTGGGTATGAAGCGGATATCCAATTGTTTGTAGGTAATATAGCCTATTCTGCAGTCAAACGAATCAGTAAAAATCACTGCCAGCTATGACTTTTTTCCAGTCTGCACTGATAAAAATTATTCTTGTACAAGGAAGAGTAGAACAATTTAGAGAAGTCAAAAAATATTTGACACTTTCTTTGATGAGCAGCTTATAAATCTGCCCTTTGTCTATTTTTAAGACCTATTACTGTAGCATATGTGAGCCTTACAACTGCTTGTGAACGTACCCTAGCACACTGGCAAAGTAGGAAAATATCATGACTCCGAAACCTCAGACACATGAGATAAGTCCACACAAGGTGAGCCACAAGTGTTTCCCAGGTCTGGCAGCACATGGCCACGTGTCAGCTCACACGATAACAGGATTCAGACATCCACCCTCCTCCTGCCAGCCCCTGTATACACACACATTCAGGTTTCCATAGGAAATTTGGATGCACAGAGCAGAAGGGAGCCATGGTGTGCTGATTTGGGCTGGAAAATCAGACCAAGCCACAGAAGGCAACCACCTGGCAACCCAGGCACAGCCAGAGCTTTTGAGCCATTGACCTGAAGTCATCCTCTGTGTTGTAAACTTGGGAGCTCACTAGAATAATAAATAAATAAATAAATAAATAAATAAATAAAATAAAAAATCTGCTGGATGATATTTCATTACATTTGGGGGGGTAAGCTAATTAAGCGTAGGCTTTAAAAATATTTTTTTTTTAGCATCCCAATGACAACCCTTCCAAAGACAATGGTTCAGGGCTTAATGTTGCTCTGATGGGGTTTCACATTGATTAAAATACATGTGCTGTATCCTTCTGCAGTGATTGGAGCTTCTTGTAGATTCCTGTGCTTCATTTTCCTCCTGTGTTCTGACACCATCCAAAGCTGCAAGACTATTGTACAGAATATTTTGGTTTTTTTTAAAAAAACCCACCTTCTCATAATGCAGATCTTCCCAGACACTGGAAACAGCAAGTCTGTTGCAGGAAAAGAATATCTTGTCACCAGGTCCAATTATTGGAGAAATAAAAATGCAGTCTGATTTTTTAATTAGTTTCTCTCTAACATGTTTTAAAAAGAGTTATAGGAAAACTAGAGCTTAAATTTGTCTTTAAGAGCTGTATTGAATAGACAAATATACTTTATTTGTAGCAAGTGTCCTCAAAATACTTTGCAGAAATTTGGTTTGAAAAGCAGATTTCCAAAAATTATCTGATTTTTTTTGCTCTTGAAATCTACCATCAAATCTTAGAAAAGCAGAGTGTAAAGCCTTTTCTCTTTGAAAAATCACAGTTCTGAACACATCGGAAATAAAAGATGTTGTTTGGTTTTTTCAGACTTAATTTTCTACTGACTTATCCTGTCCATGTAAGCAATGAGTTACAGAAACACACAGAAACATACAGATAAATTGCATCACTTTATTTGGTTCCATTTTAATATATTTTGCATGGGATTTTAAGCAAAGTTTCATAATACTTCATCTTTTTAAACTAATTTTCCTCTCACAATTACTACATTTCACAGTCTTGACTTTGGAATACATTATTTTTTCAAGACATATCTTTGCTGGCTGTGAAGAATTAATTCTCGAAACTATTTAGTAGACAAATAGTCTGTGGCTTAGACCAGCCAACGCATTTTCACTTGTGGATTTGAACTTGCAGACCAGATTCATCAATGAGATAATGAGACATTTTCTGTTTTTCAATTTTTAGCAATTTTCATATCCGTATTCATTAAACTTTAAAAGATGATAAATAATGGATGGTTCTAGTGATGTTTGTTAAATAAATTCCATAGGAAAAGAAAACAAGAGCTTCATAAATGTTGAATTGCACTATTGTTTACATTTATAATGGGTTTCCTTAAATGGATAAATTAGATCATTATTACCAAAATGATTCATTATTTATTAGTATTTGCATGTTACAGAATAGAAATACTCGTGTTTTGTTGAGAAATTGAAAGATTTGTAGTAGTTATTGCTTTTGATCAGCCCAGTTCTGTCTCTCCACAGGTAAAATGCAAACACAATAAATTTCATCTTCTGTTCTTGATTGAAAATACCCTGCATATTTTTATGTGACCAGAAAATTCAGTGTCACATTTCATTTATTGTTTCACAATATTCACATAGCTCTACATGTTACAGAAAACTACATAGTCCTACCTCTTCCTATTTCTTGGAGTTTATGCATAAATTACTTAAATTTTAAGTTATTTAGATAACTTCTTTCTCTATACTCCATATTTGCATGTTGTTTACCACATCTATAACCATGGGATGCTGTTACATACAGGAAATTAAAGATTCAGCAGAAGTTACACAAGTAGACAAGGACAGCACTGCTCAGCATTCGTGCATTCCAGTTTGCATGTCAGAAATTCATACTCAGCTTTTCTCCCCCTGTAGGTTTATATGGTTGGTCCAATACTAACCAGCTAAGGCCTCTGCAGCATGTTATCCTTAGTAGGAGAAGTGCGACTAATTAGTAAGTGACACCAATGAGCGCTGGAGTATGAGTTGCAATAACTTTGGATAGTGGAAAGGGTTTTTCCGGCCTTTTCAAAAGTTGCTTCACTTCTGTCTGCATTGCCAAGAACGTATACCTATCCAACGCAGCACATTACCCATGGAAGAGCAAAAGCAATGCACGCCAGCAGTTATAGCATTGCGGAGGAAGCCCTGAAAGCCAAAACAGTGAGAGATCTACAAGATCTCAGAAGAAACCTGTGTGGCCTGAGGCTCAACTGTCTCTGCCCACCCCTACGTAACTACATGATGAACATGCCGTTAATAGTGCCATAGATCACAGCTGCCATAAGAACAGTCAGCACCTGCACGTGTCCAGCTCAAGGAGCAAGTCTCCTGTAGGTGAACTACTTGTTAACACAAACTCAGAGCCAAAGCACGTGGACTGTAATTGCTGTGTTCTCAGAAACCTCTGCCACCTTGTATTTGACACAGGGACCAATGCCACATCTGCTTTTGGGACTACACACGGGTCTGTCCTGGCTCATCTGAAGCTCTCCTCCTTTCCCTTGCTTCCTTGAAAAAGTCCTTGCAGACCATTAAAATGCAGAAAGAGCTGGATCCTGTGCATCGCATAAAGACACTTGAGTAGGAAATTACTCTGAAGCTTGATGTTAATCTGTAAGGTAAGCAAAGAAATAAATCAGTTTCAAATCTTGGATGAGATCAAATTAACTTAGTTTAACTATTCCCAAGGTTTTTCAACAGACTAAGAAGAGAGAAGGAATCCTATTTAATTAGCTGAAGAAAGGTGCTCAGACCTTTGTATTCACTGTGCCTCAAATGACTTCCTCTAATGAAAGATGCCAAAACAAGTTCCACAGAGCAGTTACCGATTCAGGTGATAAGCCTGTCACTGGAGCACCCCCAGGTAGTGGAATAAAGCCTGCTGGACACATTCCCATTTGTATCAAACTGCTGGAGCTCCACGAGTCTGTGAAATGAGTATTTCTCCATGCCAAGGGTCAAGCAGACACCAAGCAAGGTGAAGAAGAAATGCGTAGTTGTGTTTTGGGAGGAACCACATCTTTGGGTACGCATGTACTCAGCCACATTCATTACTCCATTTGAGAGACACATATATTGAAAAGCTTCCTCTTTGAGATATCTTAACTATTTCAGAAGATAAGGTCACCCAGATTTTGGTGGACCTGGAACAGTTAGTCTGTCACAAGAGAGTGGTGAAATAGTCCATGACTTAACAGTGTACAGTCAAGACCCACAACAAGAGTCTGCTCAAAGCTTTACAAATATTTGAAGAGGTAAGATCCAGTTTGAGTGTGAGAAAACGTGTTAGAAAAGATGGTATTTTTTTTCAACCCAGTTGCTCTGACTTGTGGTTCATCTTCAAGGAAGGAGATAGTTCTGTGCTCAACATAGGGCACAATAAGTAACGCAAGGCATGGATCTTGATCACAGTCCAGCACAGAGATACTCACAAATACAAAATCTTTCTCTGACTGGAGCATTTGGATATTTTCACTATTTCATCAGAGAACTCACTATATCTTTTGAAACTAATCATAAACCTATTTTCCCACTGAAACGTATCAACTCCTCTAAGAACCCATGCAATAAATGGCTTATGTCTTGAGGCGCTCCCTCACAGTCCTCCATATCCTGGGGAGATCTTCCTCGAAACAAGTGCTCTGTCAAGACATCCCATTTAAAGAAGACTGATGACACTTGGGAGATATAATTGGCACACAGCACTACAGCGCCTGCAAAGAATTTCAGCCCAGTTCAGCTACTCAGGAGCAGGTGTCCCTGCTCCAGTGCCTGAGAGTCTGCTGTGTCGTAAGCCACACACCTCTGCCCTCTTCAAGAAAAATAAGTTAAAAACAGAGAAAAGGAAAAAAAAAAAAAATAATAATTGTCAGTGACCTCAAGGTGTCCTGGCTAGGGGGAGGTAGGTCAGCCTGGATACCCAGACCCAAGCTAGACCAAGGCAGCACATAGCTCTCCAAGATTATACACTGTTAATTCACCACAAAGGCTGCTCCAGAGAAGCCATATGTTCTCATGTTCTCCCACGAGCAGTGAGAAGACAGTACAGAACATTGCACAGGATTTCAGTGGTAAGCTGACATCAGCTGCCTATCACACTTTTGACCTAGCTGCTCCCCAGTGTTTGCAGCAGTGATATCAGTTCCCGCGTATTTTATTGTGAGCTGAACCGTGAGCAATCGTTTTTGGTAAGAGCTAGCCCGAGCCTGGATCCTAACGCCACATTTCATTTTCTTTGCAAGCGATTTAATTTGGCTTTTCAAAAAGATGAGGTGAGCATCGACTGCATGCTTGCTCCCTCCAGAAAGCAGGAAAACATTGCTTTTGGATCACTCGCCACTGAGGGAGACTTAAGATCACGTGGTTCATTTTGCTGGTCTGGCTCACTAACTGCAAAGTAAACATGGGTGATGCAGAACGCAGAATAATGCAGGAAATTACCATCTAAATAAATCATTAAAATAAACCATTAGAAATGGATGCTCTGAGTCAGGTGTATTATTTAGTGTAATCCTGTTTATTTACAAAACACGTCCAGATGTCTTCTTTCCACACTTGTAATGAGCATCAAAGGGCCTTTTCCCAGCCCAAAGCTCCCACACATGACACCGCAGTCAGGTCTCTGCCCAGAAAGATGCATCTTTTAGCTTTCTCTCAGCATTCAGCTCTTAACCAACTTTCCAGACTGCCTGACAGCCTTTTTGCTGGAGCAGCTTTCAGGGTTGCAAAAGCAGTGTCCTAAGCTCTGATTTTCAGTCACTTTCCTCACTTCTGTCCTACTCAGCAACTTCACCTACTGTTTGCTGTTGGTTTTGGCATATGCAGGGGTCTCATTTCTCTAGAGACTGAGAAAGTTTTAGGGGGATCCACTGACTTAAGAAAAAAAAATATTACTTGAGGATTCAAAACTCACTTGAGTACAGCCACTAATACCATCACTAAAACAGTGCTGCTACACGTAACGGCTTTCAGCACACTTCTGGCCTACTGTAGAATAGAAACTTTTGATGGTATTTGCTGCTGGTGAAGAACTGTTTTTAAGGCATATGCCATGTTAAGTTTTCATTCTAAGATAGAGGTCTGTAAAGTTTGTCCTCTTAGATAACCAAGGAGCATGAACATTTGTGCTTTATATGTCCTTTCATAACGAAGTGCAGGGAGTGAGTAAGCTCACCACACCTGTTTGAGACCCTGCAATACCCATTTAGAAACAGAACTGCTTTCATCACACGGTTCATGCATTGCTTTGCCTTCCTTTTAATTCACAAAGCCAGTCGGACCGTCAACAGCCTTCACTTTTGCAAATAACTCTGCCTGAAAAACAAGACGCTGACTCTGTTCTGCTACCAAAGCACTTCCATTGCCAAAACCTTCAGTGCAGGAGCAGTCGTTTTGGCAAAGCCTCCTCATGGTCTTTCAAACCACATTTCAGTTTAGCTCCTCTCATGCTGGCCTGAGAGCTCACTGCACTGGGTTGGGTTATTGCCATTGATTCCTGTGAGCTCTGGATCGTGCTCTTGGTGAACAGAGCTAAAGACTTGGTCAAAATGGACTGTGGGATGATAACCGCAGATATGAGCACTGATGTCACTTCTGCATAATTAACCCCTTGTCTGAGAAAGCTAGTGAATATGTGAGTATTGATTATGGAGTCAGAACGAATCAATGGAATTTTCCATAATATTCAAGTATAATAAAAATGCATCAACAAATCCTGGATTCTTTAACCAGATTTATGCAACTCATTTTAGGCTGAACACTTACTGAACTCTATTCCAGTTTTGTCAGAGTAAGAATGGAGCAAGGATGTGACACCATCTCTAGGTATACATTTATGAGTTTTAAATGTCAACTATTTTGACCCTAGAATTTAACGTAAAAATGAGACAGACTGATCTATTTCCTATTAATAAAATCTACAAGACACTGAATGTTCGATTTGATTATTTTAGTTTTGTGTTAGGGACTAAATAAATAAATGCTGGCTATAGGTAAAACAGAGATTTGCATATGCACTTCCCATTACTGCTAATGGGAATCACAATCCCAAGGACTCCATGGACTCATAGGAAAGCCAAATCCCCACCTTGTTTGGCTAGCAAATGTAGCATATACTGTCAGTATTTTAACACAGAGATATATGACTTTTCATAAGTTAAAGAGGAGTTAAAACAATATGTGAATCTTGAGATAAAAAAAAGAGAAAAAGCAACAGAAAAAAGGAGGAATTTGACAGTTGAACTGAGTCAACTGCGTAGATTAGATAGGGAGAGGAAATTAGAACTAGCACAAAACGCTAACAAGCACAGAACAAATAAATGGATAACAGGAAGGGAACTGAACCAATATAAACAGCTGCAAAGGGTATTGTTGGCAGGATTTCAGGCCTAACAGTTTGAAGAGGACAGAAACATTTCATTGTTGAGCGGTATTTTTTAAAAGATGTTTTACCTCAACATAATTATATTTGAAAAATATTTTCAGAATCGCAAGCTTCCTGTAACCATGGGGCTGCTGAACTAGACTGGGGTCTCTCCAGGTCTTCCCTCTCTTTTCTCTCCGCTGGGGAAGGGAAAAGGAGTTGTATTTGTCTTGTCCTCAAACGGCAGGCTGCAAGAAGACCCTAATGGTATCTATGTGACATGCCATGCTTCCCCCTGACTCTTGGGCACCTCTCTCCACAGTTCGTGGTGTCTGCATGCTTTGTGGCTTTCTCACACTGCCCAGTCCTAAAGACCTTTGAGTGTGTCATAGAGGGCAGGTCCATCAATTCGATACCGCAGTTGAACGTTTTATTAACATTTTTTTTCAGAAGTCTTCTCTGTTCTGGGTGAGAATGATTTGTTTCCCAGTCACTCTAATGTTGGATGGGACTTTTGGTTCCCTCTGCAAGTCTGCAGCTATTGATGGTTTTTCATAACAGAGACCCGCAGAGCATCAACATCTATGGAGAGGGCCGACAGGACAAATGGCAGTTTCCAAACAACAGAAACAGAAATCCTGATGAGCTGTTTCCTCTGGACTCAGCCTGAGGTGAGGCTCCAACCCTCCAGCCAAGCAAAGGGCGCTGGCTCCTCTTGGAAAAAGACTGAGATAGCCAAAGTAATCCAGTACAACTGACTCTAGTTAATGACAGTCATCAGCAAGTCAATATTGGTGTCTATTCTTCTGTATTGGAATATTCTGATAATATTCTGATAATATGCTGTACAAGATTTCAGCTGAAGCAAGCAAAGCGTGCTTAAAGCCAATGTTCTCTGCCATGGACTTTAGGGTAGACCTGATGCATGCTTGCAGCACACTAGTGGAGCAGCAGTCTTCTAGACAATAAATTCACAAATTACTTTTATTAAGATATCTAATTAGTAGCTAGACATGTAAACAAGCCATATACCTAACACTTTAGGTGGCTAACGTAGTTTAAAAAATCTGAACACAATCCCTTCTCCACAAAGCCTATCAACAGTTAAATGTAAAGGAGAAGGGTAAGCATGCAGCGTTAGAACAGCTTCACGAAGAATACATGTATGACACTCAAAATTTTAAAATTGTTCTGGTTTGATTTGTTTTATAGGCCAGAAGACACAGAAGGAATTGTCCTCCATAGCTCTTAAATTATTATCTTCAATTTTTTTTTTCATATTCATCAGAGAACTCTCCTTCGGATTTTCTTTCCTGAGGTGTGTATGCTGGGAAATTCAATGATTTAAGGTAGGGCTCTGGGGTTCTACCACAAAACAAACAAACAAAAAGTTTAGAATTTGAGGAAATGTAGTAGAACTGACTTTCTTTTTTCTGTTGACTCTACAGGAATGATCACTGATGATATTGTAAATCACTAAACAGTCACCTCGACTTACGAAAATAATAAAAATCAAGCAACCTGGCGTGCATATTAGGAAGTCTGAGACACTTTGAAGATGATGAGACTCCCTCTGCAATTCCATATTGTAATGAAATGAGCATAGGAATGAGAATCCAGAATAACTGAATTCTGGTTCAATTTCTACTCCCCATATGTTTGAAATGTACCTCATGCTTATGCAGCACAACATTTACATACTTAATTTTTAAAAACCACAGCATTCTAGCAAAGCTTTTTTCCTGCACGTTGCTCATATGTATGTGTAAAACTTGTTTCTCCTTTAACAAAGATCGTTGGAATCACAGCCCTTGACACGATAGTGAAAGATATTCTGTGTACACAGACCCAGGCGGTGCTATTAGAAAATAATCTTATTATGGGGCAATGCTGGTGTTTTATTTTCATCTGATTGTCATGCTACAAGGGTGATACTGGAAAAACAAGGGAATACATGATGGTGGAAATAAAAGGTTTTCAGAGACTGCTCACTCCTGCAGGCTTGTGTGTTCATGGATATATTTTTAGCCATATTTCAGCTCCATTGTAGCCAAGACTAGCTCATGACACTTCAACTGCGTCTTTGGGAAAAGGTCACTCTATGTTTAACGGAGAGGTATCATCCTCTGCCCGTCCACAGTGCAAAGAGAACAATATCACAGCATTTGGGAACGCCTGTTTAGGGAAATCATTTAGCCCTATCTGAATAGTTAATAGTGAATACACGGGTCAGAGCTTAGGACTGAAAATTCATTGTTTTTTATGAAGGATGATGACGGATAAAGGTCTAGTGGCAAGGCATTGACCCCCCGAGTCAGCCAGAGATCTTCTGCGCAGCTCTTTATTGCATTTAGTTTGGGCTGTTTCTAGCTGAGAGGAAAACCCAAAGGGCATTAGCAGGTCTGAAAAATTGCGACTGTTTCAGAGTTACCGTGATGGTACAGCACTGATGGCCACGAAGGCAGACAGAAAGAGTTCGAACCGCAGCAGCATTTTCACAGGGACACTGTCCTCCAGCTGCTTCATTTGACACACTTGGTAACAGAATCTGGTACAAAAGGAATATTTAGGGGAAAAAAAACTCTTTGGTAACTCTGGGCTTTGTTTCAGCCTGTAACTAACTCCAGTTACAGGAAGTATACAGAGAAAGATCAAAGTAAGAGACACTAAGTGAGCCTGTTGAAATGAAGTGTTACAGGCATATGTTCCTCATCTCACAGCTCCATCGACTGGGTGCTGTAACAGCTGGGATATAAGAAAAATGTTTCAGGCAGATTCAGCAGAAGAGCCTGTACTTCATTTGGCCAGCTCGGAGCCTGCATCGCACCAAAGGGCTGCAGCAGCTCAAATGGAGGCATGCTTTTTTTGCAGCACGCGGGCTACGAGGAGTTTATTCCTGCTAATTGCTGTCACGTATAACAGTGCAAACCTCACTGGGTGGCAAGGAGCCAGCATGACCCAGAAGTCACCGGCCTCGGGATGTGCCTCCTGTTCACTGCTGCTGGCACCAAAAGCAGCACCACCAAGGGGCTGGGGGATACAGGTCCTGGGTTGCCCTCTGGCCTCCCAAAGTGCGAGTGAGGTCCATCCTCGCCTCCTGCGCCGAGGCCACGTGCCCTTTACTGCACTCCCCCCTGCTCCTTCGCTGTTGCTCAAGAGCCGGTGACAGTCTGGGGATGCGCCACCCCATGCAATGCGCCCCCAAGCCCCCAGTCAGCATGGTTTCTGGCAAAGTCACAGCAAATTAGGGTGATCTGTGCCCCGGCTGAATTTTCCAATTAGTTCCCTTCGCCATCAAGAGGGGCAGGGTCGGGCAGGTAAGGCTGGGAGCCGGGAGAAGGGGATGTCCTGCTAATTCAGCCACTGACCCTCTGCCTGCCCCAAGGCGAAGGGAGCTTCTCCCCCTGCCCTTCCTGCTTCGGGTCTGCCCCTCGTGCGGAGGGCAAGTGTCTTGCACGGGGACCATCGCCAGCCACAGCTTGCCCATGCACAGCGTTTGTGCTGGTTTCGCCAGTTTTTGGGGACTGCATTAAATGGTTACATCTTTCTCCTGAGGGAACTTTGTAGCTGCATAAACATCTGTTTTGTAAGGATACGCTATGCTGGGTATTAAAGATATTCGTACCACACCAGGTGTAAATCTGACTGAAAAGCCATCAGTCATCCCACTACTCCAATACAGCTAATTATTATTATCGTTATGGTTGTTGGTACTCCTTTTATTAATAACCACTAGTATCCAGTAATATTTGGGTACTAAAAATAAGGTACGTACATGTTTATTTCTGTATCTCCATGCTACAATACCTACATGTTTGCATCAGTATTTCTGTCTGGACTTTCCTATCTTAGAAATGCACTGCAGTGGCAGGAAGGATTTTAAAGTGCAAATGCGTGTACTTGAGGTAGTTAATTTCTGTACAGTATGAAATCCTCAGCGTAGAAGCCATGCTACTGATTGGGGCTTTAATATAAACTTACAGGTGAACATAAAGAAGGTTAGATAAGACAGAAATTGTAGAAGCAAATATAGTCCAGGTATTTAGAAGATCAGAGAGTAGCTCATGCTGTGTTGTAATATCTTTCTGACTTTTTGCGGATCCTCCAGACTATTATATGACAGCTTAACTTCTCACCAAGTAATATTAATCACTTCTTAATCAAGGTATATTGGTTTTCAGCTTAAGACTGAAGAGAACTATTTAACAATATAGCTTTTTTAGAAATGGTTGAATAATTCTCTGACAGGGGTGGGAAGGGTGAATCTTTATTTATCTAAAGAATTAATATGTTTTCTACAAGCAAGGAGTATTCTTTACCCCCAAATCCAACCCTGCCTGGCTGCCTGAAATTAAAATCTAATCACAGAGACTCAGCACACTAAGTACTTTCATTGCAGGCAGAGTGCTTTGTAACATGTAAATTTGAGGCGAGTTTTATTTAAATGAAGTCCAAATTCTGGTTTAAAAACAATTCTGTTACCATAGCTAATTGCTGCATGTGACTAGCACTGTTAGTTCTTCTTTATGCCTCTTGGTTCAGCCTCACACTGTACAGTAAGTGATTTGGCAGCACTGTACCCGCAGCGCTGCCAAGAAATCAGCAACATTTACTTCATGATTTCTGAAGTGAATCTGTATTTAGTGGATTTTTTGGAAGAAATCTGATCATTTTTCGTGTGCCTGAAAGTGATGTTGGCAACAGGGGTTGTCTGAAAACCTCTTGTACCTACAAAACTGCATAACTTGATAACTCCCAAGCCAGAGAAGGGCTGATGGCTTCATTTGTATATGGTTATGAAGCAGGCTTTATATGTTTGCTTACAGACATTTGCAATATTAACACACAAGGTGTTAGCCTTGGCCCTCAACAGATGCAGTCACCACACAAAAGAGAGGGATTTTTGGCTTGCATGCAGACACAAAAATGGAGGTTGCAGTCGCTGGGCTATCAAGATACTGTCTAAGTTTCCCAATATAAACATACCAATTACAACAACCTTTGAGGGAGCTCTGCTTCTTAAAATCAATGGTATTTTACATTCCTCGATGTGACTTATTTTTGAATCTCTTAGGCAGAGGCTGACAGCTTTTGCCAAAGTGTAATGAATTGCTTACCAGTGATTTCCTGTTTTCTCAACTGATATGAAAAACACAGGGTAAGTCTACTAAAATGCAAATATAGAATTTTTGCAGCCTGGCTTTTAAAAGTCAACTTACAAAGCATATATTTTCTATGTAAATACTATTTTAAAGTTTCTAGGCTTCGTTAACTCTAAATTCTTTTTACTTTTTATTATTATTTTGTTAAGAAACGTCAAGCAGTTTCCAAAGCATAACAGCTGCAAATGAACTTTGGTTTATACCAATACAGCATGTGGATTTTATCTCAAAAGCAAAGTGTTAATCACAGCAACATACATCAAAAATACAGACATATGAAAGAGTGAGTTTTCCCTCATGGTAAGGACAAGGTGTATTTCAAGTCACCTATGTCCTGAGAGGATGTTTATAGGTGTAGACAACATACACTGTTAACTTAATCTGTTTACAAACTGCCAGGTGAAAGGGCAGAGTCTGTTTATTCTGTTTCTTGTCTCATGACAACTTGAAGCTTTCTGTTAATGGTGTCTATCAGTGATGAGGGCAGGAGGGAAAGTCATGAAAAGCTCTTGCCAGAGTAGAGCAAAACACTCTAGCTGAGAGCCTGAAAAGTTATCATCCAGGTGCATGACTTCTAGACTTTGGAGCAGCTGTGAAGATTGCCCATGGGGAAAAAAAAATGGTTGTAAATTTTAAAATGGGCCCAAAGCATGCTGGCACAGCAGTTTGGGAGCTTATTCAAGACCACATAGATACATATGTCATGGAGACATTCAATAAAGCTATTAGCCATGTACCTTGATATCAATTCTCTACACTTTGATTCAAGGAGAAGCCGGTAATGAGGGACAGAGAACAACTTTCTGGGTTGATTAGTTCGGTTTCTTTGACTTTATGGGAAAGACCTATTGAGTTTTCTATTTCAGGATATTGCTTCTTGACAAAGGTAACAATAAAACAGGAGTAAACATCCCAAATTATAGTGGTAGGTATAACCATGAAGGCAATTCATAGACAAAATACACTGAAGTAATGTACCAACAACCCAAAAACAAATGCCTTACCACCATTCTTGCAGATACTGACTTTTATTTTTTATGTAGCTTCAAGAACCCCTCCTAAAAGCATCTCCTTTCATTCAGTCAGATCTGGAGATTTTAACACAATAGTTAAAAGCTTAAACTGTGGTAAATAAAGTATTTGATAGAGTACTTTCAGAGAATGGGATACTTTAAATGCACATAGATATTCTGATTAGTTTACAATCCTTCTCTTTCCTCAAAATATCACTAATGAATCAGGATACTATTTCTCAAGGTACATAATTTGTGACCATATTACAGCTGAAACAACATTGTTTTTAGGACTCCTTAAGCCTGACTTCAGGAAGCAGTTAATTAGATATTTTAAGCTTCAAAAAAACCCCTTCTGAATTCATGAAATTTTTTAAATTGCTGTTTTTCATTAAAAAGCAATCCCACCTACAACCCTATGGGCATTGACAGTCCTGGATACAGCCAACCCATGCAGAAGAGAAAGCAGCTGCTGGGAAGCTGTTATGGAAAGCCCATCTCCAGTGCAGGGGCGCAGGCCAGGGTGAGTTTGGGCATGAGCCATGGGAAGCCGGGGATCAGCAGAGAGATCCAGGGCCATCGAGGGATGCCAGTTTGCCCCCTGATTGCCATGAGGAAACTGTTCTGTTTAGCTTGAGCTGACATGCGCTCTGAATACTAATGATGGTCATTTAAGTAGAAACAGCATTACCTGCTTCACTGGGGTCATTTTAGCAGAAATTCAGTTTATAAAGGAAAGCGGGGAGCTAGCTGCTATTTCAGTTTGTTTCAGAGACTGAGATAGTCATCCTCCCCCCATTAACTGGGACTGAATTTACCCTCGGTTCTTGCCTATGGGTGGGAAAAGCCATGTACAGCTCTCTCCCATCAACTCCCTGTGCTTCATGGACACTGAAGAACAGAACAGATTCAGCATGTCTTCCTTGGTCACAAAACCAGCAAGCTCACTTTGCCAAATCAATTACAAGCCCTAATATATTTGATTTAATTGTAGGATTTAAAAACAAAGAATAAACAAGACATTTTTCATTATTATTACTATTATTATTATTATATTAATTATTTACAAATTATTATAAGGCTAATTTCAGAATAAAAAATTACCTTTTATAGATTGCAGCTGGTGAACAGAATAAAGAGGAAAGCAGAGTCGTGGGAAGGTTTCTGTGGCATAAATTAAATTTTGCATACCACATAGGATGTGAGATCTTAACTATATTTGACAATATTGTATGTTGAAGGCTATATGACACACAGTTGATATGTCATCTAACTCATCTGAAATCAGTGGTCTCCTTTGACACACGCTTAGAAGTGTATATCCTCATACATTTCTAGACTGTGAAAAGTATAAAAGTAATTTTAAAAGAAACCCACACTGTGAGTAACCATTAGATTTCAGTTTCTCATATGTGAGGCCCTGGTGCCCTTGTATGTTTTAAAATTACCAGTGACTGTTTCAGCTGAACATTTCTAGATCTCTACGCCAGCTAGGGAATTAGAGATAGCTGTCGCAGGATTACTTAAATAAGGCTAATTCTAAACTTCAAAACAACTCTTTATTGGATTGGTATTCATTAACATTACACATAACTCATTGATCTTGGTGGTCTTCAGTGGCTAAGGACAAGGCAGGCAGTCACAGCAACTCTTTGATGGAGGAAGCCAGAACAAAAGCGGGATGCTTTCTTTCTTCCCCATCCTTCCTCACTCATTGAAGGGGGATGGGGAGGGTGGAGGGGTTGTTCATCTGCCCCCCCTGCTCTTCCCAAAAAGGGGGTTCATCTCATTTGCCCTTGACACCTTATTTTCAGGATAAGGACGTTTTCCAGCTTCACTTATTCTGCCGGGCTTTTCTGCAGAACTACCCTTCCTGCCTGTTTTGCAGGATTATTTTGGTTTTACCAGACATCTTAACAGTTCCAAAGCAAGAAAGCTGTAATTTTATTATTATGGTTAGTCTGTTTCTACTTTTTGGGTGCAACAGCTTTCTGCTTGATCAAAACAAGACCACCTGCAATGTGTAACACAGAAGGAATTGCCAAACTGGCCAGTGCTACCAGAGTCAGTTATGCCCTTTCAGATGCCATTTCACAGCCTTGGTATATCAACTCCTAGCTGCATCCTTGTTTGCATTAGCTTATGGTGCCATTCAGCTACTTGAACCAAGATCAGAGCCCTGTTCTGCCGAGTCTCGACAGGCACACAAGAAACCGCCTCTGCCTCAAGAAATCAAGATGATCGCACAGCTCAGCAACATCACAAAGATGCCATTTGATTTTCCCAGCATCACCCAAGAAGGTTCCTGTAGGGCTGGAAATTAACTTAGTCCTTCCAGGTCTAGTGAATCATAACTTTCTCTGTACATATACATATACAAATATGCATATATATACATATTCTGCTTTTTGAAAAAAAGTCTGAGCACATATTTGGATAAAAAAAGGTGTCTTTCATCCTCATTGTACATGAGGATGTACAAGAGCTTCAGGTTTTCTTAGGGAAAATTGGGTTAAAACTTTGATTTTCTCCACTCCTTAGTATGCACCTCTCCATAGCTACTAGCTCTGTGAGTGGACAGATACTCTTGTGTGGCTGCTCCCACGAATCCCATCTGCCCATAGAGCGACGCTACCCAGCGCTGTGGGATTAGAAACATAGAATCACAGAATGGTTTGGGTTGGAAGGGACCTTGAAGATCATCTCATTCCCACCCCCCTGCCATGGGCAGGGACACCTCCCACTAGACCAGGTTGCTCAAAGACCCATCCAACCTGGCCTTGAACACCTCCAGGGATGGGGCAGCCACAGCTTCTCTGGGCAACCTGGGCCAGGGTCTCACCACCCTCACAGTCAAGAATTTCTTCCTGAGATCTCATATAAATCTCCCCTCTTCCAGTTTGAAGCCATTACCTCTCGTCCTGTCACTACATGCCCTTGTAAAAAGTCCCTCTCCAGATTTCTTGTAGGCCCCTTTCAGATACTGGCAGGCTGCTAGAAGGCCTCCCCAGAGCCTTCTCTTCTCCAGGCTGAACAACCCAAACTCTCTCAGCTTGTCCTTATAGTAGAGGGGCTCTAACCCTCTGATCATCTTCATGGCCTCCTCTGGACCCTCTCCAATAGGTCCATGTCCTTCTTATGCTGGGGACCCCAGAGCTGGAGACACTATTCCAGGTGGGGTCTCATGAGAGATGAGGCAGATGTGGTCGATAGGCAGCCGGAGGCTGCACCTGACTGCAGAGCAAGCAGAGGTCCCCAGTTCAGCTACAGGCATCTCTGCAGGGACCACGGATGCCCAAACCCACCCTCTAAAGTCAGACCCTAAGAACTGTGTCGCTGTAGACCAGAGGACCAAGTTCTTCTGGGATGTGACTGAGTTTTAGTTTGTTATTTATGTATTTGCACCTCATCTTTAGAGATGTATCAACTATAAAGTACAATTCATATCCTTTTCTGTTGGCATAACGTAATTACATCATGCAACGTTAGGTGAAATAAATTCACACTGCCATGTGCTATAGTTAAGACTGTGCTGGTCAGCCCATTTTTAAAACCGTCTCTTCAGTCATGAGTTTCTGAAAAATTTATCTTGTCTAGCAAACTATATGACATATATCCATGCCAGCGGATGGGAATAATTACTCCAAGTATAATTAATGCAATCTGAAGGGCTTCAATAGTCATGGAGTTATTATGTAACTGCACAATAATTAAATGATCAAGTAACTACTCAGTAATTTCATGGTGATTTGTGCTATATACGATATCTGCCTTGCACAAACAAACAATGCTGTCATACAATTCAGAACGGATGTGAATATCTGCATGTCGATACTGAAAATACATGCCAGATTTTTATGATGGCTTGCTCCCGAAACAGTCACTGCTTCTCAGCATATTTTCTGTAAGCATGAAGATCAAGAGGCATGTCTATTTTTAATGAAAGTGTGTATCCATATAAACATAAGCAATTCCATGGGCAAAGATGGAACTATGTCATATTTGAGACTTGAAAATATTTAAGACACAAAACATAATGAGGCACATCTGGGCCCTAAAATCAGGACTCTGGCCCTGATCTGTACGTGGGATGGAGTACATGGGCCAGCTTGTATTTTAGTGTTCACGGTTGCAAATTCCATACTGAAAGCTCACTTAAAGCCACAAAGTGCACAAATGTTTGGGAGCAAATCCTGGAAGTTCAGTGCTGTATACTGTGGAAAGCCAGACGGTGCTATTAAAAGATCTAAGAGTCTTTGAAAGATGAGGGTTTAACAGTGCCATAACTGGATTTCATCTTTAGAAGACCAGACTGGGGCACTCTATGCTGAATTTGGAGGGAGAGGGTGGTGTCTTTTTTGGTGTGTGGGAGCAGTTCTTGCTGGTTTCTTTTACACGTATACTAGTTCATATTATCAAGTGAAACAACATTATAGTACTTACAAATACATTTTGTCATTGAAAAGCTTATCTTTTTTGTTCCAATGAAATCACTACTCTAGTGACATAGATATTATCACCTCACTTCCTGTATTATCTTAATAAAGTGTCTGCCTTTCACTGTATCTGAGCATGTACCTTCAGTAAACAGAAAATGTCCTGGGCCATACTCAGAATCTGAAAATGCCTGTACAAATCCAAAACAGAATGTATTGATTCTAGTTAAATAATTGCATGTATTTTTAGCATTTGCTTATACCTATGCAGAATAATACCTGTGAGAAGCCTTCTGGCTTCCTTTACATCTGATACTGGGCACATGTCCATGCCCCAAAAATCTCTTCATGTTTGCAAGTAATCACCCAACAGCTTCAGGAGATGGCTTTAACTTTTCTGGCTCTGGTGTCACTGTGTCCAAAGGGTCCAGAAAGGAGCTGAACCAACCATTTTCAGGGCCCTGACAGATCAATTGCTGGGTTTTTTGCTCACAGTTGCCTTCCAGAGCAGTACTGCAGACAGGCACACCATGGGGATGGGGATGGGGATGGTATGGTTGCTGGTGGGTCAAGTGAGAGAAGAGCCTCTTGCCCAAAACTGTAACAGGCAACAAAGTTATGCCCAGCAGATCATTAATAACTCACATACCATGTAAGATGAGACAAAAATGTGTGAAAGGTATCAGATGAAGGAGGTTCTGCCCATTCAAGTAGGCTGTAGATATGAAATATTTCCGGAAGCTAATCTTGGCAATGCTTTATGTCATCTCCACTCTTACTTTCACAACTATTTTTATAAGGTTGTATTCAGTCCATACTGGCTGCAGCAATCAGCACAGGACTTGGTGATCTGAAACCGCTACCAAACTTCATTCTTGGGCTTTGTGCCATGGGCTGTTTGCCTACAAAGGAAAGAAAAGGAGGAGGAAAGAGAATAAGAGAAAAAGAGAGATCACAAGAGGGAGAGGAGACAAGATCATGGGAAAAAGATGCTGACCCAAAGCAGGCTAAAGACCTAAAAGCACACCAACTACTGTTTCTTCCTAACCTGTCTCCGAGAGAAGGAACGATGAAGCAAAGAAGGTAAAAAAACAATGAATAGAAGAAATGGGAGTATTAAAATGGTGGAGGGAAGAAACACTGTGGTTTGAAAGTTGCATCAAATTAGTATTTCATTGATCTTTGTCAATAGTGATTATTTACCTTTCCTAATTGAAGGCAGTGTATGTAGAATCTATTTTTTTCATTCAATGCAGGGAAAAAGGTCAACACCTGTTATTTAGCTGTTCCTTTTTTACAGTAGTGGTGGTTTACTTTCATTTTTATATTATTTTCTTAAATATATTTCTCAAATTCCTGTATATACAAAACATGTGAAAAAAAATCTTCTAAAAATGTGAATAATCTTCACTCATTGTTCAGGCAATAAAACAGTATGTAGGCTGTTTGGTAGGTTTTCCAGTGAATTCAGTTTATTCCAGTGTAATATATCCTAATGCACTGGAGTTACGTCCCTCCCTCTATGGACCAGTGGACTTGAGCATGGTTAATGGCACTATTAGTGACACTTATCAAATATTTTCTGTCATAAGAAATATTCATGGATTACATTTTCTTCCATACCAACATAAACTACTGGCAATGAAATGTAGGGCTATTTCAAAGAGTTGTTGTTATCTTTCTAAAGGTCTTAATTGTAACTACTTGTCAGCTTCCACATTTCATTCCTCTAACTTGCAGACATCTAACTTTTGCTCAAAGTTGTGATGCAGATGACAAGCCTGACTAATTCTGAAGATGTCAGTAGAAGCTCCCCCATGGTAATATGCATTGAAAACCTCCCAATAACCCCAGCTGTCCGGTGGCATCTCTCATGGGGCTCCCTGAATCCATGACCAAACACTAACCCCTACTCCTTCTGAGCAAGCAATGTCAACTTAAGGAACATACAGACTGCAATTAACAAGGGGAAAGGGTAATGCACAGCTAAACAGACCAAACCACCTGGACTAAACTATGGCTGCATATAGCATTAATCTTTGCATCCACAGCCCAACTGCACAGCAAAACTGCAGCTGGCCACTCTAAGTGGCGTGAAGGAGAAGACAGAGTGTGGGGGCTATGCTGTGC
The DNA here is from genome assembly GCA_008921705.1 of Burhinus oedicnemus. Taxonomy (NCBI): domain Eukaryota; kingdom Metazoa; phylum Chordata; class Aves; order Charadriiformes; family Burhinidae; genus Burhinus; species Burhinus oedicnemus. Next base: position 199,922 of record VFFE01007052.1, read on the forward strand.
TGGTCTCAGCAAGGTCATAGCATGCAATTTATTCCTGGAGGCTTTTAACTTGGGAGAGAAACCATCACTCTGAGCCAATTCCTTCTCTTGATTTTTAGAAGAAGGATTTCCAGAGAATGCTCATGCAAATGGCAGGAAACGGGAATTAATATCTCTATACCTATTTCCAGCCACAGCTAGAAGCATGTGTTTGCAATGTTCCCAAAACTACCTGCCAGCAGCCACCCAGGCTACTCCTGAAACTGGCAGCCCTGACCAAAGAGAAACTTAGATTCAGTCCTGAACACCTCCAAAAAAAAAAAAAAGACTACAGCCTTGAAGTTAATGCCACACAGAGGTCCTAGGGGGGTTGTGGTGGTAATGAGAATGTCATCTGTAGTACTTCATGAGCCAAAATCTCTGTACTACTGTGTCCTTTGCTTGTTGGTGGAGACAGCTTTTTACTACCATCATCTGCTCAACACTGAGAGTGGCATGGCCGCAGTGGGAAAATGCAGAGGGACGCTTGGCTGTTTGTGTTACATCCATGAGAAGCAAGTTTCAATGATACCATCTGCTCCATCTTTAATTTTTTGCTTTTTCCTGTAAATCAAAATATGTGGGGTAAGTGATCAGAGACAAAAAGAAAAAAAAAAATAGACAAGAGAGAAGAACAGCTGCTTTCCATGGAAGCCACAAATGGAGGCTGACTGTATGAAAACATCCTCAGGACCAATAAACTACTAGGTGAGAACTCATTGGATCTGAATTCAGGAGAACAAACTTCATATCTAATTCAGGACAGAGATCCTGTTTTGGAGGGATGTGTCTGATAAAGCCAGATATGCTGTCTGTCCAGGTGGAGGAATTAGCACATGCAAATAATTCTTTACATCCTGCAGAAGAAGTGCTGCCATACTTTATCTAGGCTCTGAATCTGATCCTTTGCTTCTTTCTCTGGTCTTGCACCCCTGTACTCTATTCCTAGCCACTGATGGCACAGCACCACGCATTTATCCCGATCTACACAAGTAGATTAATGATGCAAAGCCTCAAAATTTCCTTTCTGGGGGCAAAATACTGAATTATACGTGTCCTGTGTGAAGGCAGTGTGTCCCCTTTGTCAACTCTGCCATTTTACCTATCTACCTCCTTCTTGAAATTCTCAATCTGACCATTCTGTTAAACAGGTATAAATTCCCTGTATGCAAAGTAAGGCAGAAGTTAAAAAAAAAAAAAATCCCTCTTGAATGTCTTAACATTGCATCAGCTCGGGTCTGTTCATTTATCTAGGAATTTCTTCCTGATGAAGACAGAAACAGATGTCTGTGAATCTTAACTGTGATGACAAAATGCTGTATCAGTGCTTCACCAGTTTTTGCAAGAAAGTATTGAGAAAGGGGTTTTGCAAGCTCTTCTGTCGGGAGCACATGTCCTCAGAAGGGAGACAGCTGATTGTCTTCGCGTACCTGGATTCAAAATTAAATTTCTATTAAGTTCTTAAACACTTAAAATTCTTAAAGCTTCAACATATGTCCTGCTGGTGTAGCTGATGAAACAGAGTACCAGTTTTTCTGCAAGTGAGGTTTACGGAAGCTGCTGCTGCAGATAGACAAGACTGAAAAAGTACTGTGTTATCTTTCCTTTTCATTTGATTCTTCAGGAGAAGAGAATCAAGTAATAAAGGATGAAAGATAAGGTAAAAGGACAAAGGAATGAAGGAGTGTGACCAGCAAAGTGAAATCCCAGCACGAGATTATCAACATGTGGCGTAGGTACAATCCACTTGGAAGTGGTGTGATCTACCAAAGAGCCAGGTGTTTCCTTTTGCTTGGTGGTGAAATATTTGTGGGTTTCTGAACTAAATTAGTAGAAATGGGATGAAATGTGATAGCACAAAGTGCAAGTCTAGGCACATAAATAGCAGGAATTTGCAGGTATATAAAGGAGGCTGAGAGTAGGAAGCAGCCAAGGAAGAGGAAGAACTCACTGATGTGGCTCTGAAAAATGCAAGTGTTCTATAAGACCTGCTAGGAGAAAAGAGTATTGATAACTCCACCCAGGACATCGGTGAAATTATGTATTAATATATTGGTTGTGTATCTCTGAAAAAGAGAAAAGCAAACTGCAGGAAAGGGGGATTAAGTTAGGCAGGGAAATAGATACGAGGGGAAGGGGGACTGAGGGAGAAGGCCAGTTTAGTGGCCCGTGTGCCTTTGGAAAGTGGGCTCCAAGCAGGGCTAGAGTTGTTCCCTACAAATAACTTCATGTGCAAATAGCAGGGGGAGAGAAAAACTGCTTAAGCCAAAATGCCAAACAAGAAACACACTTATTTCCAGTGTGCATGAACACTTTTACAGCAGAAATTAAACGTTTCTAACTAACAAAGCAGCAAACTTCCAGAACAGAAACACAAGTCCAGAGAAAAGACTGGAAACAGCAGAATTATTTTAAGCAGGACTTGTTTACTTTCAAGAAGGTATTGCACGATGCAAGGTGCAGCAATATTTGGAGGTGGGACTCACCAGTTTTTGCATCAGAAATCCTTATATCACCCACTGCTGCCCTTTCAGAGTTGGTTGGTTTCGGGTACTTTTTTCCCCAAGATGCCTTTCGGGCTTCTGCCCATTAAGTGGCCATTTGGTTTTCCCTGCACTTTGCCCTCACCTCCCTGCCGCCAGTCTCCTTTATGCTTGTAACCACTTTTCCCTCTTCTTCTTAAAGTTTTAGGCCACAGGGGTACATGTTCATCTCAGCACACCTAAATAAGTCAGATGCCAACTTTTACACCTTTTTCCTCTGCAAAATCTGTTCAAATTTTCATGCATGACACATGTATCAGACTGTGGTTTTGGCAACTGTGCTATGAAAACGTGAGCTGTGGGGCTACAGTCAAATTAATTGGTACAATACTGTGAAAATATCTTCACAAGAAAAAACAGTCATCTCTGTGAACCGAGTCACGTCTTTCCTATGGAAGTTGTACATATGTCTTGGATTTATTCTGGACATGGATCTTCGAGCTGTGAGGACAATGTCTGAATCCATTATAGCCTGCAGATTAGGGAAAGGGACATTTACCATACAACTATTTAAATTTATCCATTAAGCATTTTCTGTCTTTGAGTGCATGCTCAGGGACAGATAGGGAAGAGTAGCAAAGTGAAACCTTACTAATTTGAAGGGCAGTTTCTTTTCTTCACGTGGGTTCTCTTCAAAAAACTGATTAACTGCAACACAACGTTCTCTCTTCTGACCACATTAGCTATGTGGGTCTGAGAAAAACTATGTTGTATCTGCCAGCAGAGCTCAGAAACACTTTATTTGATAGCAATACTGGTCATACAGTCTGCAGAGTGCATCGACATTCTGTGGCTTGAGTGTAATTAATGGCCTTTTGTTGTGCACTTGTAGTATTTGAGGAATTCAGATCTAAACACCGCATTTTATCTTAAACTGAACCGGAGAGCTGTTTACACAGGAGCTTTAGCTTCAGAGCAGCACAGGAAAGCTAATACTTTGCAGAAAGGTGTCTGGAGACCAAAAGAAATTTTTCAAGTGTCCGGCGAAACGCACCCTCCAGACTGCTAGGGAGGCGATGATCGGATTCTCACTACAAGCAGCTAAGTCTTTAAAGTCCAGCAGATAAAAGCAGTGGTCAAGCCTCGGAGACTAGATATTCCCGCATGAAACATAATACAGCATGAAATGGAGAGAAAGGAGATCCTGTGCTTTTAACCAACAGCTCTTTGACAATGAGGCTGAGTGTAAGCAGATGTTGTTGCTGCATAAACAACCAAGTCCTTTGTCCATATAGGCCTTAAGAGCTTAGCTTCTAATGGAGGGGTGGATGGCCTTGATTTACACAGTTCAGCAATAAGGCTGGAAATGCCTTTTTATAGCCCTAGAGATAACTATCTCCTTAACACCAGGCATTTTGTGACCACTTTATAACCCTTAAAGACGGCAAATTTACTGCGCAACAAAGCAAATGTTTAAGGGATTTTGCTAACAAGGTTTTCCACCCTTGTCAGAGGCCAGGTCTTGAGAGCCAACTTTGGAGTTTAAAGTGAAAGCTCCAGACCTCGAAGCAATTTGTTTGAAGCACTGTGAACTTACCAGGCAAGGGGGTGAAAATCAGAGAAGTACTTTGAGCTCCTTTTTTTAACTGTTCTCCCTCTCTTTGCACCTTGATCCTGGTTTTTCTGACATGGTACACAGGCGAGCTGGCACCATCGTGGGCTGCCACGGCTTCCATGTATTTGTTAACATATGTCTGAGGTCCATCCTTGTCCAAGCAAAGCTTCTGAGGTCCAAATTCTGGCTGAGAGCTGGACTGCAGCAAGGCACAAGGGCAGGATCCATCCTTTGGCCATCCATCAAGGGGACGTGTTCACCCACCACCCTTCAGCTTTGCTTCCTGATCCATCTCTGCTCAGGGATGTGGAGACACATCATCCCACCCCAGGAATTAACTCCTTTAGCCTCAAAGCTGATGTGAAACCATAAAACGTCCACGGCAGTGCTGGGTTCTGGCTGAACAAACCTCTACACAGGCAAAGGAAGGCATTTTATCCATTTTATATCTTGTATATTTTGTACACTGAGCAGACCAGGGCAGGCGAGGCGGTTGCACTTTCTCCTGTTGCTCCAGAGCACACGTTGGCTGTTATTTGTTTGTCACGGTATTGCATGTTTAGACTCCAAAACCATAAGTTTGAATAAGAGAGCTGCTTCCTTTTCCTAACAAATGCAGCTTGTTTATAAAAACAAACCACCGAGGCAACAGAAACAGAATGGAAGGAAGTTTTCCGAGCAAAACAGCAATATTGTCATGATTAATCTTTCCGAATGTTGTGACTGATTCCAAGACTTGTTTCCCTGTAAGTCCGCGTGATTTGCTGATGATGAATGCACATTTCTGATCGGAACACAGAGTGCAAATCATTGTGAAAAAGCACTGATAAAATACTATGCAAATAACAAGTAACTGGTAACTGCAGCTAAAATCACAGTTTCTGTGATACTTATTACTGCAGATATTAGAAATAAACTTTATTGGTTTAAGTGTTGTACATTTTCTTTTTCAAACATGATAGAAATGCACAATTCTGATCACAACAAAGAATGCAAATTATTGTGAAAAAATATTGATACAATATTATGCAAATAACAAATAACTGGTAACTACAGGGAAAATCAGTACTTGCGATATTTATTACTGCATATATTAGAAATATACTTTATCATTTTAAGCATTGTATGGGTTTTTTCTCTTATCTAACAGATGACAAAGTATTTACCTGTTAATAATGGAATTTTTTAAAGGGAAGAAATTGCAAGAAGTTGGTTAATATATAGGTTCTTATGTGTGTCATTGCCACTTTAATATGAGATAACAAGGTTTAAATAAAAGAACCTGTGGTGTTACTATAAGCAAAATAAGCTTTAAAAGATGCTTCAATTTGGATTTCAGTTTTCTTTTCCCACTCTTTACCTTATATTGTTTTTTTAATTATAGAATCTTTTCAGTACTGGATTAAATAATGCCCTTAACTTAATATATTTGCTAATTTAAAGAAGTTGTGCATAAATCAGATGATGAGGATGTAAATTCTGAGTCATCTGAGTCATATTTCACCGCCATTTTTCATAAAGAAATGCATTCATTGTTTATTTTAAATCCTTTTACAAAGTTTTCAGACAAAACAAGGTCAAATCACATATAACACCAGATCAACAAAGAGCAAAGGTCAACAGTTCGTAATGCTGGTTTTTAAAGGTGGTAGGTCAATGTGCAAAGCCATAGGATTTTTGAAAATAAAGAAACATCTTGCACTGAGGATACTGCAAAAGAGAGGCCCTGTTTTAAAGCATTTATTTTAAAAGACAAATACCTCCCTAACAACAAGCCCTTGATGTCTCTGACACAAGAGACATGCAAAAGTCATTAAGGCTGTCCCAGCGGAGCCCCTACAGTTGCTACACTTCAGGGTGGGTGTGAGTATGCTTAAAATTAAATTACTTTAAAATAAAGTTAGAGCACTGAGCAATATCCTGCTTTTGACTCAGCAGGGTTTCCCGTGAGAAAAGAAAGTGGGCAAAGAGAGCTTAGAAAGACAGACAAACATATTTACCCCTAGGTGGAAGGTACAAATTAAATTAGCTTGCCACAAAAGGGAGATGTTTTCTCCTTCTGTTCAGATGTCATGGTAGTGAGGAAACACCGTCTGGGGCCAAGAAAAATGGCACAAATGCATTCATCTAAGCTACCATTCATCCTGTTCCAAGGTCTAAACAGAGCACATAAAAGAACAGCACTGCTGAAGCACTTCCTCTCCTTAGTTACCAAATGGGGACTTGCAGAGGAACATGGGAGCAGAGGGTGGAGATATTTCCAGCATGGATTTTGCTATTGTGGTGGGAATGACGGAGGATGTCATAGACCTGATGGGGCTGGATGTGAAATGTCGTTGCCACAATCTGATCCCCTGTTTGCCCTGGGAGGAAGCTTCACGTTGCGCTTGGTGCGGTATATTGAAGGGTGCACCGCAAAGTTTTTCTCTCTCCCTCTCTAAAGCTGGAAAACAATAGAGGCACTTCCTGAGAGTCAAGTATATCTTTTATTGTGCCTCATTAATATGCATGTTTTTGGCACTCATTAGGGTTCAGCTGGTACGCTTTCCAGTATCTCATTCTTTATTTATATGAGACTGGGAGGCGTGACCTACGGAGCCAGTTGGCTGTCATGAATTGGAATATTCATTAAGCCTTGTGAATTATGCATTGGCCTGCTTATAACACCAAGATCCACGGTTGATCCAGCCAGGACTCTTAACGGCTTCCCATTAGGTGGAATGATCCACAGATCGGTAAAAACATACATGTGTTCTGTACACTGCAGAAATCACTGTGCCAGTAATCCAGGGAAGTGCTTGGGGATTTTGTGACTCATGCTTGACAAAGTCAGTCTAATCTTTGTTTTCATATTTATTTGAAGAGTTTTAGAGTTGAATATCTGCTCTTGCAAGCTACAGTCACACTGTGCTTCTCTAGATTTTGAGCTTTCCTTCCAATCGTTCAGCAGCCTGTACAACAAATTGTTTTCTTGTCAGGCTTAGAGGTCTGCATCTGGCAAGAAACCCTCTTTACATAGATATCAAGTGCTACTTTTTGTGGGGAATTCGGTGTTAAGAAAGAACTCTCAAGGATACAGATATTCACAAAAGGAAAACTCTTGCTTGCCTGAAAGATCATTTCTTATTTTATTTGGTTAGGTTAAACGTCACATAGAGGTTGATTTTCCACCATTGCTTGTGAGTTTTGTGTGTGTATTAAGGTTATATTTGTCTTAGTGCTTATGAACAAAAGTTGCATACAAAGATTTAATCCTCTAAAGCTGGTGGTCAGCATCTTATTTGTATTTTGAAAAGCACCAATTACATGTTCTTCTTAAAGTCTATTGTTTACCTGGAGAAGACTGAAAATGGAGGCAAGTGGTTAAAATACACAAAAAAAAAATCTGGGAAACTTGAGATGTCAAGATTAATGAAATATTTTAAAAGCCTTGGTCACTTTAATAGTATCAACAGGTCTCAGTGCAGATAAGTTTTCTTGTTACCTTATCACCTCTTAGCTTGGTATTTGTAGTTGCAGTATGACTTACGCAAGCCAAAACTGTAAAAAAAAAAAACTACACCCCAAAAAATTTCCACTGAAAAGTCTCCACATGGATTTTGCATTTGCCGTGAGAGGTTATGGACCAGATTTAAGTGATAACGTTTTTGCTGAAGCATAGCTGCCAATGCAAGTAACAACTCTACATGAAGCAGTTGGGAGAAGCAAAGCTCTTCTTGCGCAATCTGAATTCGACGCATTGTTTGTGATAAGTTCTGTGGCCTGGCCTGAAAGTGGATAGCCTGATCTACGAAAAGGTCATGGGTGAGCCCTGTGTAAAATGGCATTGTTTACAGGTTTTTTTAGTGAAGAGATTAGCTGTCATTTATTTCCACATACCTTAACTGAAGAGCTTTAAAGGTTCCCAGCAAGAGCATGTTCTTTTCTCTTTCTCAGCCTGTCACATACTTGTCAGATTCAATAAAATTCCTTACCTGAATTATGCAGATGAGGTTTTGTTGTGTCCAGCACCCATCATTGTTCATCTCCACTACAGCTGAAACTTCTAGCAGCCCTCTTGCTTATACTGCCTGATTTCAGCACTCCTTAGGTCAAGACCTTTCAACCTCAGGGCTTGACTTATGCCACAACCATTTGACAAATCGCCCAGGCCTTCACAAAAGCTGGTTGAGCTCCAAAGTGACTGCTCTCTATACACCACTGTTTCACTGTTTTGACATTTCCTTCTCACTTTTCCCCTCAGTAATTAGACAAAGGAAGAAAAAGACATTTGTGTCCAAGGAATGCTTTCATTTAGGGCTGTGATAAATGGCTACCCTTTCCAAGAAGCTATGGACCTGCTGTAGGAGAAAGTTTCCTCACAAGGAAGCTGAGCAAGGACAACTACCCTGTTTATGCTTTGGGGGACAAGAGGGAGCATGGGACACACAACATCTTCCACTGTAAAACCTGTACAGCGCATCTGTTGATCTTACATAGCTTTTTCATCCAGGCAATATAATGGATTTGAACAAATTGTCCAGATTCTATGCTCATTCATTGTTCATAATTTGGCAGAGGACAATGTAGCATGCTTAGCATAATGGATGAAATAGCAGACCAAGCTGGACTAAAACATACATGATGAAAACAAATGAAAGCATACCTCTTCCATTTTTTTAAGAATTCTGCTTTTTAGAGGATGGACAGAAGAGACAGGAACTTTTTATCCCAGCTTTGACACTGATTCTTTTTCTTTCTTTGGTTGATTTGCTTCTCGGCTTTAGTTTCTCCATATGTGACCTGCAAAATACGAGTACAATATTTATAGCCTTTGTAAAGTGTTTGGGAATCTCTAAGTGAAGAGCTCTGTGTGAAGCACATGGCATTATTAGAAGCAGCAGCAGTTGTAGCATCATTCTTCTACTGAGTGTCTCCAATTTAAAGCACTGCTTAATTCAGAAGAACTCATTCTCATCAGAGCACGTTAACCCCTGCTGTCCATAATTTTTCATGAATTTCTACTGAAATAACACTAATTTATTGGACTATCAATGATTTGAAGTATTAGTGGAGCATGACAAATTTGAAAGTATTTTCAAGGCATCTAGATCAAGATCTTTCAACTGTAGAAGTTTGCATGGTTAAAACAGAACCAGCATTGTAACGTCAAATATTTCTTAATAGAGAGAACTTATGTCAACCATATTTTTATAAGCTTCTTTCAGATTATTGTGCTAATGCTTATTGTTCCATTGGGAAGAATGGCTGCCAAACATGTAAAATAATTGAAACTGCATGTGACTCAGTTGTTAGAGCTGCAGTGAGGAATTAGCATGTTACAATTCATGGTATGGTTAATCTGTCTCTTCTGTTCATGGTAATGCATTAATCAGAACATTACCAAATCACATTACCAAATCACTCAAATTATTTTTATGATCTGATACTACATTAGGATTAATAAACCAACAAAGCTGCCCTTGGAGTTCTGTGCATGATATATGACTCTTTTCTCCAAGGCTTGTAATTAAGAACAGGACAAACACCAGAATCTTCTGAGTACTTAATTTTGTGTGGCACAGGATGCACATGGTCTTCTCTATTTGTACTATTGCCAGCTTGTGACACTACCTGTTCCTCAAGAAACAATGGAGTTAGAGTGCATTACTTATAATAGGGCAGGTTAGATGCATTTGCAATGTAATTTCTGTAAAGTATGAACATAACGGGGGAAAACAATTGCATCTAGAAACATTGGCTTTAAGGAAACCAAAGTCTCGTATGCTGTCCCTTTTCACTTCTTGCGTGCACCATGTAAACAAATCCATAATGTAACTCTTTTGGAAGCAATCCTACTATTAAGTCAAAAAAACCACATTAATTTGTCTTGATATTTTAGCTCTGAAAAATGAGACGCTCTCTAGAAGTTTCTCACGTTAATGTGCTGGACCGGAGAGCCTTGTATACCTGAAATAACACAGCCCCAGGGCTGGTAGCAAGACACATTCCAGCTCACGCTTCCTTCCCACTGCATGCGAATGCATTCAGTAAGGGGGTGGGATGGGGTGGGAAACCATGGGAACCTGGTTGGGAAACCTTTAACTAGTATAGCATTATTGAAACAGTTAACCGGGCTGAACCAACTGTTGCAAATCTAATGACGCTGGAAAGCAGAACAGCCATGTCTGCACTCCTTTCTGAGGCAAAGACCTGCGCTGTCATTAGAATCTTGACCTGCCTTCACTTACTGACCTCAGTCAGGTGCAAACTGATGCCTTCAAAGTAGTCTCCGTGAACTTGCACAGTTCACATTTTCAGGGGATGTTCGTCGTGTTGTCTTCTTCCAGCTTTCTTGAATCTGCACGATTGTGTTACATGGGACTGAGTGATACTTAAGTTTGACTTTCTGTTATTTTCCTGCTCATGTCTTGAATGTGTTCACTGACAGTTTTAAAGTCTTAAACCTCTGTTTAGAAATATATCTTGTGGCTTCCGTTAAGAACAAACCATGCAGTGGTCCTAAGGAAGTGTAATAAGCAATAAAATAAAATACCCATCAGAGGTTGTCCTGCTGAAAAAGGACTGAGGATTTTGACACCGTCAGAGAACTTACACTGGTAACTGTTGTTAACAGTTTTGTAATAAGCATTGTATCTATTAACTCTTTTCACAGCCATAGAGGAAAAAATTGCTGATAATTTTTCACTGAACCTCTTTCAACTCTCATTTAAAAATGCAAAGAAAGCTAATATCTTATATTTGGATATGCTAACATCACCAACTCAGCATAAATAAGAATACCAGAGTAACAACTGTGAAGCATACCCTCAGAAATACTCTTGGAAAGAAACGCATCAGCCTTCTTGAAGGTATATATTGCTCCATTTGGTTCAGTCATCTTAGCTGGAAAAAAAAATATTTCATCCCATGTGTTATTAGATGAAAGCAAGAGATCTAGAGTGGCTTAAGTGTTGGCATCATTCTGTTAGTTTTCTACGACCTCAAGGCAGAAACAGTAACTTACTCCGTGTGTGTGTCTACCCTTCTACTCTTTTACAGAGCAAAATTAACTAGAAGATTAAAAAAGAAATCTGGATTTTGAAGAATTCATTAGCTCATCAGCCTGTTCATCATCTTCCTACCTCCTCCTATGATTAAATGAACCACTCTGTATCAAGACCTATGGTAATTAAACCCAGTTTATACCCAGTTAATGTAGCTGCTTTGAGCTGGGCAAATGTAATCAGGTCTCATCTCTCCGGGCAGTTTCCAGGTAGGCTACAATTAGTGACAGGCGTAAACCTGGCAAAAACAGTACTACGGCAGATACATGCAGCTGAAAAGGCAAGAAGAATGAGCTGGCTGTGCAATGAAAAGCGGTCACTTATGTGTATGAGTCTGAAGTTTGTCATACAGGACTCTTTTTTTTTTTTTGGAAAAAATCTGTCACTAGGATGGGATATAGATTTTTTAGATACTTTTGTATGGATTGGATCCACTATTTTATTAACACTGGGACACTGATAAATGATAGGGCATAGATATCTAAGTAGGACTACAAATAAAACTTGGTAAAAACAGATCCATGAGTCCAAGCAGTAGTGAGCCTCAAACACTTACGAGAGGCATTGTAGAGGTCAAAAGCCCTTTTTGTGAGTCACAGACACATTTTCAGCTTGGTTTGCATTTGTTGAAACAGTTGTGTGCGAGTGAGGTAGATGGATGGGATGTGTAAGGTTATAGAGTCTTCGGGCAGTTTTTGCTTTATATTCCATGGCTAAAAAGTTGAGAGACCTGTTGAAAAAAGAACTGTGTAGATTTTGTGAGCAAGAGAAGTGTGCAAGGAGGTTTGAGACCCTCTTGAAGAGAGTGGCTGGTTGTGGGCCTTTTGTTAACATTCAACTTGAGATCTAAAAATTCTGATTGTTTTTCAATCATTTAACTTCACATTAAGGAACCACTTAGCTCTGTGGTGCGCTTTCTTCTGCATATAACTTGCTACACAAGACATTAAATTCTCCTGTCCCTCGGCAGAGGAGCAATGTTAAGCTGAAAGAAAGGAACTGAGGTCTTTGTGATTTCAGGTCTTTAGGTATCATGACTCTGTATGTTTTTAGTTGGTGTCCAAAACATTAGGAACAAGTTCATCAGAATTTGTGGCTTGTGCTCCATAGTTTTGAAACGTTAGTGGAGCCCTATTCATTACTGCAGTAAGGTCCATGAACGATCTTCTTACTCCTGTGTTAGAAATATATTTGTTTGCATTCTTGAGTTTCCTTTTAACTAGATCAGTCCAGTGAAGATTATCCTTTCTATCTCCTTTGCTCTTTTCTGTATTTGTCAAAGGATTTCTCTTTCCAGAACGCCAAAAATTTCCCCAGAGATCAATTCTTTTTAGTTTTTCTCTTAAATCCTCCCAATGCAAGAAAACAAAATAATTTGGAACAATAAACCGATGTTATTTGTGAAAAAGCAACAAAATCCATTCAAGACAAGCTAGCACTATCCATTAACAATTATTAAAAAATATTTTAACACTTTACATGTAAACAGGTACACCTTGTGTTTGCAGACAAAATACTATCGGAAAAAGAATCTTTAAGCATGCTTTCTTTGCAAATTCCTTGTATATGCATTTTTAAATTTGTTTTTTCACAGACAGAAGACTCAATATAATTGTCATAGCTTTTTTTCGCATAAAGATTTTAGTAAATCATGGAAAAGAGGTTTACATTCCAAAGTGGGGTTGACTCAGACTGTGGTCACCACAGTTCTCTCCACAGCTAAACACAAAACTCAGCTCTATAAGTACCTGTTCCTATTCGTGCCTCCATTACCAGCAGCAATAGTTCCTTGGTACTAAAAACCTATTCCTGTTTTAACCATGCATAGAAATGCTCCAGCCTTGAAAAACTGGGCATATTGCACAGTTAGTCTGTCTTTGTTCTTTCAGGATAATTTTTCTGAGCCTACCCTAAAAATGTATTTTTCTGCTGGTCATGCTGGAAGATCTTGACCTGGGCCTGCTCTGGCAGCAAGTCCAATGACCAGGGCTTAGCAGAAGACATGGTGTCGTGGTTTGGCCTCAGCCAGCAACAGAGAACCACGCAGCTGCCTGCTCAACCCCCGAGGGCGGTGGGGAAAATCGGAAGAAAAAGGCAAAACTCGTGGGTTGAGATAAAAGGCAGTTTAACATAACAGCAAACGAAAGAGGAGAACCACAACAATAACAGTGACGGAGGGATGCACACACAGGGTTACTGTACCAGCGCTCACCGACCGGACCGCGCAGCCCCATCCCGCTCCCGAACCGCGCCTGCCTCCCCCTCCCGGCCAGCTCCCTTTTATGGACTGGGCATGGCGTCACGTGGTATGGAATACCTGTGTCCCGGGCCAGAAAATTAACCCTATTCCTGCCAGAACCAGGACATTATCCACCCCTTATTCTATACCATCTACGTCATGCCCAGATCTTATAGTTTCCAGTTAATTACCACTATTTTTCCTTATTTATGTGTACATACAGATATATACATACAGATATAATTCCCTTAGTGTATGGGCCATCCCTCTAAAAATGCCCATTGAGTTCATTTAATCCATGACTTTGGGGTTCTTCTGTTAGAACAGTCTCTCAGGGCAGGCGAGATGCTGTATGGTGCTGGACTGCTGCATGCTGTATTCGGGGCTTGTGGCTGGTGTATCCAATGCGGCCCATGCCCACGGTCCACGGGTTGAAGATGTCAATCTCAAGGAAGCTGCTGGGCGCCAGCTGCTGGGGTCAGTTCTGGTCCCACCACTGGTTTCATTGAAGTCCTTTTGTCATTAATTTAGGCGATTCTTACCATAATACAATCAATAGTAATTCTAGTAATGACGACATACAATGGCAGTATTATTTAACAATTAACATACAATTTGATTCACTGGGTATTCTCGCCCAACATCAGATCTCCCTGAGGTACACATCGGACCTCCCCATCCTTCCGCATCACCCACCAAGTGCACCCAGGTCCTTGAGCAAAAGCAATCCCCCGGATAGGTTTGCCTTTGCCTGAGGCAGGACTAACCCAGACTGTCTTCCCTAGCATATTCTTCATGTGCACTACAGGGACTTTATCCCCTTCTACAGTGCGTGGAAGTTTTGACTGGGCAGGGCCAGCTCGATTGGTAGATCCCCTCGTGTTGACTAACCAAGTAGCTTTTGCTAAATGTGTGTCCCAATGTTTGAAGG
>VFFE01007052.1:215626-228662 GCA_008921705.1 Burhinus oedicnemus
TAACACAGCCATGCGAACAAACGAAGCAGCATTGTGGTCACCAACTATTTAACTAAGATAATAAATGCATATAACATTCATTTTAACAAGTTCCGGTCGGATCTGTCGTTATCTCAACCCTTTGTGCCCCACGTTGGGCACCAAAAAGACTGTCGTGGTTTGGCCTCAGCCGGCAACAGAGAACCACGCAGCTGCCTGCTCAACCCCCGAGGGCGGTGGGGAAAATCGGAAGAAAAAGGCAAAACTCGTGGGTTGAGATAAAAGGCAGTTTAACACAACAGCAAACGAGAGAGGGAAACAACAACAATAACAGTGACGGAGGGATGCACACACAGGTCACTGTACCGACGCTCACCGACCGGACCGCGCAGCCCCATCCCGCTCCCGGACCGCGCCTGCCTCCCCCTCCCGGCCAGCTCCCTTTTATGGACTGGGCATGGCGTCACGTGGTATGGAATACCTGTGTCCCGGGCCAGAAAATTAACCCTATTCCCGCCGGAACCAGGACACATGGTGAGATCTAGTTTTATCTGTGCTGATGAGAGAGGAGGTGTTACTGTTGTTGGTATGCTAACTATTGTGAGGTTAAGATTAAAAATGTATCATACATACAGATAAAAAGAGAAGACAAAACATTGGGGTACATCTGGTGCATCTAATACAGGGCCCTGTGTCTGTTTCTAGATCTTTGTGTCAGCATCCCATAGGTGAAGCTACTGTTCCCATAACATCTCTGATCCTGGTTGGTTGGATGCCTGGACACAGCTTGTAGTTAGGTGAGTTCCTGAAGACAGCTCACAGAGATCTGTTTAAGAGATTGGGAGATTATTTTCCAAGCAGCATACCACATGAGATCATGCATGACTACATCCAATTCACAATTCAGCTGCAAGAGAAGAAAGTGGATGTAAAAGTGAAGAGATGTTTTCAGTCTGAGTTCTTCAAAATAACAATTGAAAATC
The DNA here is from genome assembly GCA_008921705.1 of Burhinus oedicnemus. Classification (NCBI taxonomy): domain Eukaryota; kingdom Metazoa; phylum Chordata; class Aves; order Charadriiformes; family Burhinidae; genus Burhinus; species Burhinus oedicnemus. Next base: position 216,589 of record VFFE01007052.1, read on the forward strand.
AGAGTTCTGCAGCTATTATTTGCACTGATCCATTGTAACTGCTCTCTCGCAGGATGTGTTTCACCATCCTTGCCATTGTAGAGAATCTCAGATTGCAATATTGGAGCAAACTAATGAGTGAAAGCTTGACATTGTCATTGTACAGATCTTCATTACATGGTAAAGGCCCAAAGTTACGTAGAAAGATCTTAATCTTTTTAGTTGAAGCTTCAACAGTATGTATTAGTTCAGAATAAACCACTTGCTCCTGCAGGACCCATATCGAAAGTTTGATGTTCTTAAGAACCACAAAACCTGAATCTTCTGTATCAGATGTCCTTGGGAGAGGAGAACATGAAAGGGTGCTCACAGCAGCGAGGTGCATCCCAGGGTCATCACAGCTCCATCACAGGACAGGACCCGTCTCTGTCTGCCCCCAGTCAAACACCAGGCTTCTGCCAAATGTGCGGCGCAGTGGTGGCATGGACTGCCTATATGAAGGTTCAAAACCTTGTGCAGATCGAAACCTGTAGTTTGGCCAGCTCTGGTGTATAAAATTAGAGTGTTTTCTTCCCCACTGACGTTGCAAAACTTTTAGGCTCAGATTCTGTTACCCTTCTGTATTTCTGTGAATAACACATACAACACATTGTCAAAGGGCTGATGTTTGCAAGCCGTGCTGGCCTAACAAAGAAAAATAATTAAATATAGACAGGAGAACATTTCAGTGGTTAATTTCATCACCTTAGTTTTCTATTATGTTCTTTGAACATAGAGAATGCTACTTCACACAAGTGATTAAATTGATATTTTTTTTCTCAATTTCAAACCTTATTTTTGCATTAATGGAATGCCTTCAGGACCCCACGACTGATCCTTCTGTACCAGGACCAAATTGAGTCCTACATGGAGATAAACGCAGAGGAACTAGCACTATCTTCAGTGTAGTTATTCTTACCTTACTCTGCTGTTCTCAGAAACATTGTTTTTTAACTCAGCTATGCTTTATACTGACATTCTTTATCTTGAAAGATTTGATGCATCTAAAGGAGTTACCATTCTTTGCAATCATACATGGGTCCTAATCCTCAGCTGGTGTAAATCAGAGTAACTACACTGGCAGCTTAAGATACGGCCCATGGTTAATGTTGTTCATAACAGCCTCTAACAAGATTGCTGTCATATGAGTTATTCTTCTCTAATACACACACTACAGATAACAGGTTTGCTGCAGTTCCTTTTCTAAATGTAGCCCATTGAGAAACTGGAAAAATGCCATGTCTTGAACATAGTAAAAGAAATACTTAAAGTGACCAGCACAATCTAACAGGCAATTAACTTCAATGGATGGTTGGTTACAATCATTTAATTGCCAAACACAAAATACTAGCCAATTAAAAGGTTATAAATATGATTATTGAATACAATTAAGGTATGTTAGAATAATAGTTCCATACAGACACAGTGTTATGTATCTCATACATTTAAAAACTCTGCTTTTAATGCGTACCAAAGTGTGAACATACACAGTGTTGCAGTTCTACTGACAGCAGCAACAACTGGGTGATTGCATCCTCTAAAACAAGCTGTGTGGAATGGTACTAATTCCCTAATCAGTAAATGTCATTCTCAGTTCTGCCTTTTAGTGACAGAAAATGAAATGAGATTATATTCATTGGGGGGGCGGGAAGGGAGAATACAAACTTAGGTAACTTGTGTCTTGAGCTGTATTTTACAATAAACATGTTTTAAGCTTTCAGTTTATACTAAAAAGGAAAAAAAATAATGTCCACAAAAGATGTGCTGCTTTGGACAAGCTTGTATGAGGACATGCAATTTTTACTGTGCTGGCTGCTATGCCTATTTATGTTTTCCAACCTCTTGTTCACCTAGTAAAACTTACAGATCACCAGCTATTAAATGCTGTTAGTAACTGTGGCTAATGCAAAAGCATTTTTATTTAGTTACACTTGGCTGCCATCAAATCTCTAATTTGTGTTGCTGGGTTTTCCCTTTTGATCTTTTGCTGAAGTTCTGGCATGGAGAATATAGTGAAAAAGCAAAGAAAATGAAAGAGAAATGAAGGAAGAGTGTGCAACAGAGGAGAGGTAGGGAAGGTAGAGAAAAGCAAAGTGGAAAAGTGTCTTTGAGACACTAATGTAGGGCTGAAACAAAATAGTGGTAAATTTCTAGATATGGGGGGAAAAAAGCAGTTTTGACAGGACAAAGAAAAAGAAACTAGAAAGGGGGAAGAAGCAGTTGAGAAAGAAAGGACACAAAAAGAAGGAAGAGGGAACAGAAAGGAAGGGGAGATATTGTAATAAAATAAATACAAATTGGAGAGGTTTGCAGAAAACTGGGCCATTTGCTTCTGACTTACACACTCTTCTGCTCTTTGTCTGTCTTCATGGATCTCCAATTTTCAGTTGAATTACAGGAGGTAGAAGTGCTAAAATGACTGTTCCTGATCAACACTGAGATTTGCAGACCTTCTGTGGGAATGCAAACTTCAGTGTGATATTTTACAACAAATCCTGAAATTAAACAAGCCCTACAGAGCTGACAGCCTTCTCCTCATTTCATGGCTCCGCTGGGGCCTGAGTCACCATTTTAGAGCGTCCTACACCAGGATGCTGAACACTTCACATCCATGATTCATCTGCCTCCTTACTGCCTTCTCACTACACTTTTATCTGTGAGCAGACTTCCTTTACAGCTTCCACAATCTTCTGTTACTCTATTTAAAGGGTTCCCTTTTCTCACTCGTTCTGGATGTAACCATCCTCCATATCTGTCCAAGAGATTCTTCCCTACAGACTTCAGGTGATGGCTAATTCCACAAAGTGTGTGAGAAGATGAACATCAGCAGAGACGAGATGTCTTTGTACTCTTCCAAATATTTTATGAGCCTTTGCCACGTTCCTGTCCTATTCTTACATATTGTGAGATATGAGGCAAAGATCTGCAGTGCCTTTCCAGGAAAGCCATGTGCAGTGCTGTGGAGAAATTCTCATTCCTCAAAGACCTTCAGAAAATTGACTTGGAGCTACCTCAGGCTTTCACGGTGTCACATGGGCAGAGGTCTCTGCAGCCACCCATATGTCGTCTGTATTTGTTGTGTGTTTCTAAATGACCTTCAAATTTTCATTTCAAGCTTCTTGGTTGTCATCTTGACATTGAAATATTCCTCCTTGAATTTCTCTTGCTTACTCTCTATCAGCTGTTCAGGTTTCACCATTTTTTACCTCCTTCCAATACCATGTTTGACTTGGTGCTGTCAGTATATCATCTTTCCATCCTGTATCTCATAGAAAGACAATTTCTTCTCCTCACCGTGTCTGAGAAATTTCAGGGCAATATGAAACTGCTGAAATGATTTACCAGTTTTAGGGTATCATTTTATTTAGTGAAGGTGTCTTACTCTGCGTTTAATTTTTCCTGCCAATTCTAGATAGTTTGAATGCTCTTTTTCTCAGCTTTTTTCTCAATGGATCATCAAGTTATTCCTATATCTAATTTTATAGAATTAGGTTTTACAAGACTTCATTTCTCTACAGCTGTTTTTTTGGCCTACAACCCAATTTCCCTTATTGTTAAGCTTATTTTGCTCTGTCCTACCTGCTGACTTCTTCCTTTCTCTTCCTAGTGCTCTTCCTCTTCCACTTCCGATTCTGCTTCGTTGAGGTGCTGGAGCATGTCCAGAGAAGGGCAGTGAAGCTGGTGAGGGGTCTGGAGCACAAGTCTTCTGAGGAGCGGCTAAGGGAACTGGAGTTGTTCAGCCTGGAGAAGAGGAGGCTGAGGGGAGACCTTCTCACTCTCTAAAACTACCTGAGAGGAGGGTGTAGAGAGGTCGGGGTTGGTCTCTTCTCCCAAGTAACAGGTGATAGGACAAGAGGAAATGGACTCAAGTTGCAGCAGGGGAGGTTTAGACTGGGTATTAGGAAAAATGTCTTCACAGAAAGGGTTATGGAGCATTGGAACAGGCTGCCCAGGGAAGTGGTGGAGTCACCATCCCTGGAGGTATTTAAAAGAGGTGTAGACGTTGTGCTGAGGTACATGATTTAGTGGTGGTTTTGGCAGCATTAGGTAGATGGTTGGACTTGATGATCTTAAAGGTCCCTTGCAAACTAGACAATTCTATGAGTCTATGATTCATCTTCCTCTTCCTCCTTTTTCTTTTTCCCCTCCCTGTCCCCTCAAATCAAGTTTGTTTTGAAACCAAGAGGATCACTTGGGGAAAAAATATAAAAAAATCTCCAATGCTTTCTTCTTGTCTTCTTGAGCCTGTCATGATTATGATTTATTTTTTTAGCAGAGGATGTGCTGCTCTAATTTTATGCCAGCACATAAGGTTTCAAGAAAAGTATCAAGTATGATAAAGCCTCTTAGAACTGCTTCCTTACAAGTGAAAGAAGGAACAAAAACAACGAGAAGTGAGGTAAAACCCTTCTTTTCTTCACAAGAACTTTACTTACCTCACTTCTACCCCAGCTTCATATTTTTTGTTTTTCTTCTGTCACCAGCAGTGGGTTTTAACCAGTTTTGAAACTTTGCTGTAATTGAGACATAAGAAAACACTTACCTTTGTGTTATTAGGAAGAATAAGAGAGGTCAGCTCTACTTTCTGATGTAGGAAACCCTTAGGGTTTTGTCTTCACTGAGTAAAAGGTGGGAGTGGAAGGAGGGCTTGGTAATCACAATTTTTAAACCACAGTAGATGAAATCTGTCACATAATTTCTACTTCAGGTGAAACAGGAGTGCCTCTGTTAGTATTACACACAGGGACAGACAGCATCTGTTACCCCGAAGCAGGAAAAAAAAGTCTCACATCCTTGTAGCAGTGAAGATAAAGCTTTCAAGTATTAATTCCCAGGGAAACTTTTCTGCAAATGGGAAGCTCCTTAAAATAAACTCTATTTCCAGCCACCTTGCACCTCTTGTGATGGAGGGGATTCACCACCTTTGTCAAAGACTGACCATTTCCCTGATAGCTCTCTGGCCCAGGAGTCAGGGGCTTCTACGTTGCAAAATGTTCCTTGCTCAGGACACCCAGGACAGTGTGATGGTCCCACTTAATTTTCTTTGTATGGCACAGTGATCAGAGAAACACCCTTACTCAAACACCTGTGAGTCACAAAAAGTCATCAGAAAGAACCCAAAGAGGTTTTACTTGCTGAATAAAGCACTCTGCTGATGGACAGTAGAGACAGTAAACTTTTCTTTAAATCTTTCATACAGCTTCTTCTTATGTGTATGTTTGCAAATGTATGTATTTACATTACTATATTTCAGACTCTTTTTACATTAAATTGCTATATTCCTTCATTGAACGTATCAGTCACCTCCTCATTTAATAAATTTTTTAAAAAGCTCTACTGCCGTCAGTTCTCCAGTAGCTTCAATAAGAAGATGGCACTGAAAGCACTGGTTCTGATCTTACTGGAGTCAATGGGAAATTCTGGGTGGTAGGATCAGGCTTTAAATGGCTATTTGACCAAAAGTGTAGAATAAAAAGGTTTCATTAATTTATAGAGGAGGCTCCTCTGATCAAATCCTCATCATTTTGTGGTCCTTTTACAGTACAAACCTGGAGCAGGAAAATTAAGAGCACCAAGAGAGTTTGTGAAAATGTTAGGCTTGGTTTTTCATATAATTTCTCCAATGTAGCCTAGTGTTGTTGATTTGGAGCTGAAGGAGTCTTCATCCTGAAATATTGTTGAGCAAGTTGTTTTATTATACAAAATGGACAAATGTAGATCTGGCATTTGAGTTTCTAGACTCCCTAGTCTTTGTATCTAAAAACTTTATACCTTCAGGCAGATTTAGAAGTGCAAAGATGTTTTTAAAAAATGAATATGTTGTTTTTGTAACTTCTGAGGAAAGTCTTTGCAGATTTAACCCCTTTTTTCTCAGGAAAATTAATTTATTTATTCTCCTTGTTCTGATAGCCATCCTTTAATTTCTTCCTCTTGCTTCTCAATTTGTGTTTTTTTCAATTTATTTTTCACTTATTTTTTCTCTTAATGGAGACATTTCTTTATCCCTACATCTGCTGTCTAGCCAGGGCATGATACCTTTTTTACCCTCTGCACATGCAGTCCTGTAAAAATGTGGCAGATTGCAGAGTTCAAGTGCTCCGAAATGTGAAGCGAAACAGCTGCACCTAATCACTTGCACAAGGAAGGGTTTTGGAGCTTCAGTTTCAGCTCTCATCTGCCTGGAATCCCGTATTTCCTGTGTCCAGATCAAGTGGCAGGCAATGTCAGAGGTCTTTGATATATGGGCATCATATTCAGAGCCAGTGCAGGAGGCCCTTCGTTAACAGCCGCAGCATATTTTTTAATTTGATGTAACTTCCAGACACTTTGTCGCATTCAGGTAAGTGTAGTTCCCATAGACAGAAGCACACAGTTTTTGGTAGTCATTTATCAAGCCATAGGTAATTCACATTATTGCATTGAACAGGTTTTTATGCGTCACTCACCTCTACAAGTCACGAAGAACGTCAGGCATACAGCCACTTGCAGAGAACAGGTCCGTTCCCTTCATTTCTTTAATGCACCTTCAACATTGCCCCATGGTGACAGCCTTCCCTCAAGATGTGCTGTGCACTTCACTTAGACGGTCTTCTTGGGCTGAACTGCCAGTCTTTCCACCTTGATGCATCTTGGCCACATCACGTTTGCAAAGAGCTCATGCTGAGTTTATTTAGAGTAACTCTGAATAAAATGATGCAGGGGACTATATGATCATAGGATAAGGTCCTCCTTATCTGACCAACCAGTGGCGTGATAAATTGTCTTACCTAATGAAGTAGAAAACTGGATGTGAGCAAACTATTTCCTCCTGGGTGATGCATATCACACAGAGTAATTCACAAACTTTCTGTTTCAGGGACAAAGGTTAAAAAGTAGAATTAATGGAAAACATACAAGAAATGAAAAGCCAGCTCTCCTCTGGTGCATGGCTGGCTTTGAAAAATCTTGCTGTTCAAGCTAAACACAATTTGAAAAGTATGTGCCAACAAAAGATGACACTTAAAATTGGAATCATGAGAAATTGTGACTGATGAGCCTTCAAAAAAGAAAATATAATTATCAAAGGACAATTAGATGTATTTTATTATGTATTGCCATTGCATTTATTTATTTAGATGTGATAAATTACTGCTGAAATGGTTTGATTTAACCTTTGCTACAACATTTTATCAAACTGATCTTCATGATCAGTGATGCTTTGGAATGTGAGCTGTGCAGAAGGCAATACTGGATGTTCAGCACTTTCAAACCCAGCTCTGTTTACCAAGCATAAATGCAAATGCCAGTTAAACTACTTTTAGTTCTATCCTTCTGCTGTTCAAGTGCAGGAACAATTATCTCCATCAATATTTAATGGCCTAATCCTAAACAGACAGTTCCACAAGCACAGGCAATAGTCCTGTTAACGTGCTGTTAATTTTCAAGCATAGAGGCTGAAATGGACTATAGAGTTACTGAAAATGAGTAGAAGTACATTTCCCTAAGGTAAAATACACTCAGCAGCCTCTGAATAATGGAATTAGATTTTTTCCATGGTTCTGTTTAGCGGATTATATCTGTGCAGTCCTCTCCATTCATCTCTGGAATGTGCCTTTTCCAACTTTTACCTGGTGTTCATTGCAAACAAACCTTGACTGCCTTGTTCTCCAGTTGGTCACTGTGGAGTCAGAGAGGGATATAGCACTGAGAAGGGGTTATTTATTTGATTTCTTCTCAGTTTAGCTCCTTACAAACCATGCTTGTTTCCTTAGATCCTCTGTCCTAATGTAAGTCAGTCAAAACTTGGTCTGTTGTTGATTCCTCCTCTACAGCAGAATTTAATGCCATCCCACCACATGATGGAGTCACTGATTTCTGCCACCAAAAAAATGGTTTTGCCACTGTAAGAGCATGTGCCTTCATAAATACTTTTTTTTTTTTTTCAAGAGAGTTGCAGCCTGTTAAACTTGTATCGTGACTGTTTGCTTTATTTCTGAAATCAGACATTTTAAAGTAACATGTATGCCACATATATGCACATCAAAGTTAACTGTTAGCAGAGGTAAGACATTACTTAGAAAGATGCAGGGAGTAACAGTAGTGGAAACAAAAGCTCTTTTTTTTATTTGCAGGCTAAATACAGCATACAGCAGCTGCACTGCATGCTAAACCCATATTATCCTCTCTATGACCTCAGTTTTGACCTTAGACAGGGTTTCATGCTCCGCTTAAAAGCAGATAGTATTTTTGTTTCTAACCTGACTTCTCATGAGGCTCTTTTGAATACAAGTTATAATTAGCCTCATGAAAATAGGCTGAATACCTGAGTTTGAGGTTATAGATTTCTTTATTTATGGGTAGGTAAAGCCACGTTATACAAAGTCCTTGAGATGACTTTGCAAGCCACAAAGCCAAAAGTCAATGTTTGTCTGTTCCATAGTGTATTCCCAGAAGATAAAACTGAGAAGCCACCTGCCTTCACATTAAAATGTAAAGCCTAGCTACAAATCTAGTTATTTAGAGTGTCCTCCTATAGAAGCCACTCAAGAACATGTTTCACATTGCCAGAGTTTTAGGATTCCTCTGTGCTCACCAGTCTGAGTAACTCAGTAATCCTGGCATGGTAATGAAACATTTAAGATATTAATATAGGGAATCAAATATAATAAATAGTCTTCGTTGTGTAAGGCAATGAAGAATAAGTCAGTTTCCAAGTTTCTTGGTAAAGGACAGGAAAGCTGACTCTATTTGAATGCCAGACAGAGTAATGTGATCATAAAATTGACTGAAAACGCTAAGCTTTTTTTCTTGATGTGTACAGAGTGCTGAACACCCAGAAGTTCAAACTGCTTAGGAATTTGCAGGTTGAGAATTTATTTTCCAAAGAAAGTAGAAGAAAGTATAATGAAAATACTTAACAGTCTGTCTTTACGTTCTGTTGTCAAAGGTGAGAAAACACGTCAGTAGGTCAAGCCTGTGGTTTCTTTGTAGAGTATGCAGATAAACCCAAAAAGGGAGCTTCCTGTGCAGTTTTAGTTTTTAGGGTTAGACACCAGGTACTTGAAGTCTAAATGTTGCACTTGGGTGAACATTAAGCATCAAAATCCTTTTGATCTTGCCCTTTTCTCATACAAAGATGAAAGATGTGCTATATGTTTCTATGACACAGCATTAATGCTATATTATTAATAACTAGATTAACCTTAACTTTGGACCTATTTCACCCATATGCAGGCTTAGTCTTGATCTGTTCTTGGGCTGAAAATTGCCATTTGGACCAAATCCTGTCAGTTGATAACGGTTTTTATTTTATTTTACATACAAATGTATAAGTATTGTAACACATCCATCCAACCTTTCATTCACTTTTCCCCAACTCAGACCTCAGGTGCACCAAGACCTAGCTCAATATGTTAAAGGCAGACCCTTTCCAGCCTGAACTTTAGGGCTGTCTGAGGTTTTCCTGATCTGCGCTACAATTGGTAAGAGTCAAAATGCTTTTGTGATAAAGAGCATCAAAATTCATGAACTGCCCCTGGAAAGGCTGCTGCAACACAAATACAGAAAATTATGTATGTCTAACCTGTGACTCTATTCATCTTCCCAGTTGTTTAGAAACAGAGTCCCCATACTGAAGCTGTGGTTGTATTTAGAATTGTCACTTTCCAAATAATACAATTTTTTGGTAATTTAAAAAGTAGATTTATCTAAAACTGACCAACTGGCATCAAAAGTACTTCTTTTTCATCAGCATCAAGTTAGTTTTAGATACAGAACTCTTCTTAAAATGCTGCTGTTTAAATTTGGTTTATTTTCCCAAACAAGTTTGCCTCTTACAGCTGCAAGATTCTCTCTTTTCACAGTTCTCAATGCTGATCTAGAATATGTTTTATACTTAGAAAATAAAAAGTTGAAAGAAACTTGTGCATTGTACCCATCACAAACAAAATATTTTAGAGTGTTTGGGGAAGGTTTTGTTTTTCCTTTTGGGATTGCTCTGCTTTGCATAACTATCAATGTGCAAAGAATTATCCAGCATTATTGCAGTATTTGCAATTCTATCCGGAGACAAACTTCAGAAATACGTTGAAAGAGCGCGTTCCTGTGAGAAATCTAGCTCAAGTTTTAGATGAAACTTGGATAGGATTCAAATTAACTTTGAAGCTTTCCCTGAACTAAACCTCCAAAAATCTTTTGCTCTTATACTGGTGGGTTACAACCTTTCTTAGTTCGCAGAAATCCCCAGACAAATTTAGACCTACTTGGAAATAAGATTCTCTTTTCTTAAGTTTCTGTCACAGATTCTTCAGGAATGTGGGATAGACTTCCCACCTGAAAACCACAATGATAGACCAACAGCTATAGCTTTGGACCATGAGATATAGACAATGGGATCTTCTACCAGCGAACCACCTCAGAAGGCTGAGAATAGCATGAAAAAAAAAGTGGGAATTTGGGTGGACAGTCTACTGGGAAGAATAGTTTTCACAAAGAAAGTAAGAGTCAGAATTACTATTCTTTGTACTTTATACTGTATTATACTTTTACTGTATATAATAAAGACATGAGATGTCGGGTCTCTCACTTACTACCTTTTTATTCCCAGTGTCTACTTTTGGTAGTTTGTAACCATTCAGGAGCCCAGCTGACGATCACTCACTGTTAAACACTGGAGAGCGAAGCATGAAATCACCAGTTGACTCGTGGCAATGCCATTAAAAATGCCAATTGTTCAACAATAATACATGCGGCCAACTTTTGTGCTTCAGTCTGAGACAAGTTTAGGGTGATCTGTGGAAACTTACAGTAAAAATAACACTCTCCTGTGCTTTGGGAAGACAGTCTGCCTTGCTTTTAACTAAGCATACACAGCAGGCTAAAACAAGACCACAGCTGTCAGCACTAGCTCTGCAGATTGGTGAGAGATCATATTCTACTCCTCTTGTTTGTTTGCAGATCCTTTTACATGTAAATCAGTGGTCAGCACTGTGTACCTTAATCTCTGAGTTAAAAGAAATAAGTAAGGAGATGATAACTTTCCCTATATTTAATTACAAGAGAAAGATACTTTTATCAGAGGTTGCTATGCGTGTTATTGACTTGAGAAGTGTCTTTTGGATCTATTCCAGGCTTTCAGATAAATACACATTTTGGCAGCCTTAAAAATATGTATTATGCCTATGACAGACTAGTCTATCACTTTAAATAATATGTATAAGTACTTTTAAAAACAGATTATTATTTAACCACCAAGGCTGCTCTGTTCTATAGCTGGTTATAAATATATTTATTAATAATGGTGCACTTACCTGACAGATGCAAACAGTTCATGCTCAGCCATTCTTGAGCTTCATGTAAATATAATTTAGGGCATAGGCTACACTTATTAAAACTGCATCCTTAAAATACTTATGAAAATGAGTAGCTACACATTTGCTGAAGCTATTTTTTCAGTAAAGCTTGGCAAATTTTCCTCCCCTTCATTATAGCAAATGTAATTATACAGTATTATGGACTAATGTCTTGTAGATGTATGAAATCAGGGTAACACTCACCAAAGAATTATGAACTACTACAAAGAAGTAGTAGCCTTAAAAGGTTTTAAAAATGCCCTACCCTTTCACCTTCGACGACCAGGGTTCAATTTCTTGCTTTGATCACGAGGGAAAACCAGTCTGGTGGTCGGAGATGGGTCTGTCGGAAAACCCACATCACCGCTGGCAGTTTCTGCTTGAGAAAGACCTAGAGCTTGAGCAGCAGGTAGCACAGACATTGAAATTGTTTTAGGTGGGGAAGCTAAGATTAATTTAATCTATATTAAGCTTCAGCAGGAAAAAAAAAATAAAGGGATTGATTACAAAGAGATAACAGCTCTTAATTTTTTTTAAGTCTTCTTTATAATTGATCTGATAGTTTCCCATCAACTCTAGAATTTCTGGTACATAAAAGAAGGTATGTAAATACTGAGAAGGAAACACCAAACTCTGATATCTGTGAATTGGTTAAAAATTAGTCTTTGTTGCATTCAAATTGCCACTGCGACTGATTTAAGTTCTTAATTTTTCTATGAGTTTATC
>VFFE01007052.1:228682-330538 GCA_008921705.1 Burhinus oedicnemus
AGTTTCCCCCCCCCCCCCCCATAATTCAGTACTGACTGTTATTCTGCCTTTGCAATTAATCAGCTTTGCAAAGTGCTTTGTTTGGTGCATTTATGTTGTTTAAATAAATCTGGAAACACTAACCTTGTCACGTTCAGGGGTCGAGTATGAGAATGAATCTTTAGAGTACAGAGGGTAAAATACTTCAAGGCGTATCCACAAGAGATTTCATATGGACAATTGGAATTTATTTTCCAAGTGGATGGTGTACCCAGAGTAAGTGAGCACTGTGGCATGTTTTAATGTCTCCTTAACCTGTCTGTGCAAATTGCATAAATCACAGCAATAAAGTCTCTCTATTCAACATGCCGGAGCTGAAGAGCACTGACCAGCTTTTGACCTCCTATTCTGGGCCCCAACTGACCCTAACTGAGAAGTTCAGGCGGTCAATAGCAGGTCACCGGGGGCATCTGCAGTCTTGCTTAATTCCAGTTTGATTGCAAGGTTAAATATAAGCTGTACAGGTAGCCTTTGCTGCTTTCTTTAAGTCTTCCTGACCACCACAGCACATGTGGCTCTTATGAAGCCACCAATGAGATGGGGAGCGTGCAGGGAAACAGAGGAGGAAAAAATGAAAACCAAGGCCATTTTCTTGCTGGCCATCTCCAGTTTGGCGTAGACCAAGTTGGTCGTTTATCAGTATAATGGATCTACAGACAGCCCTAAACAATTGTCAAACATTCTTTTAAAAGCCATTAGTTTTTCAACTAATATATATCTGTTTTGTGCATTTGTTGAACCCTTCACTTGTCACTGAAAAGGGCCTGTTAAACTAAACAGAGGCCTGATCAGTTTTCAGTGAGCTCTGAGCCTCAGAGTTCACCTGGGTCACCTACAAGATTTATGAGACCCCGGTACCGGCATCTGACTGGAACCACAAGTCCAGCAGCAAGTCGAGCCTCCCCCCGCACGCCAAGTCCTGCAAGGCTGCCCCGCTGTTCCCAGCGGCTGCCGGAGAGGCAGCAAAATTGATGACCTGTGCAGATACCAAAGTGGACATCAATAAAAGGAGATGGATGTGAACCATCAGAGTGACATGCCTCGCTGCTGGGGCGGCTGGGGAGAGGGGGGAACAGGTTAAAAAAACACAGGAAAGTTATTTATATAAGCTTCAAGGACACGGAGTTTGTCACTACTTGCTTGAGAATTTAATCTGAACGTGTTCTTTCTTCTGGTTTCCATCATTCTCCGGCTGACAAAACGAGTGTCGAGGCATTGCAACCATGAGATATCTCTGTCATGCTCTCAAGTGCCGGAAATTGTGTTTGTAATGCAAACGTTAACACAGTCACAATCATAGAAAATCATCAAAAATGCAAAGTGGCCTTCTCCAACCAACATCAAATAACATTCTCAGCTTAATGGAGCAGAACTTGAGGTTGTCTTGTTTAATACGGGCCTTGGAAACTTCAGAAAAATTATTTTTTTGTGTTTGTAGCTACATGACTGTTTTTACGCAGATAACCAAGCGCATGTCACTGGGAACTGCATTCCTGAAATTCACCTGTGGGAGAGATGTTTCTGCAGCAAGACGAGCAATACTGGGGCCAGACGCTACTTGACCCAAAGCAACCTTTACGCACAGACAGACTGAGAACAATTTTGTTTTCGGCAATAACCATCTTTGGTTTTAAAACACACTAAAGAAACCAACAAGAAAATGGTTCTCAAAATTTCTTTCCATTTTATGCTCAAAGTGTTTACTTGCCCTCTGGAACATTTTCTGCATTCTTATGTATTATGTAAATGAGATCTAAATCTAAAATGAGATTTGTGTACTTGGAAGTATTATGTATTCATCCACATAAGAAGCAATGGCAGATGTTTACAAAGAACTGCTGTGCTCTCCACATACTGCATCCAACAACCCTCCTTCCCCTAGATGATGTTCTAAGGTGCAGCAGCTGAGAGATACAAAGGAATGAAAGCAAAAAACATATCCTTAAGAAGACGTATTTTTAAGTACAGTTGACCTTAGGTATGACCTAGCATCTGAAGAGATTGTGAACTGTTTATTTGAACTGAATTTCCATTTGTGGTAAAAAAAATTCTATACACCCACATGTTTCAGGTTCCTATCAGTGATATAAAAACAGTATTTAACAGTGCAGTAACATAAACGTAGTTTTATATATATATGATGTGCTGATACCCTCAGTGGAGGACATTACGCTGTAATTAATAGTTGACTGGGTTTTTCTTTTAGAGTCAGAGGAAAACGAAGCCTACTAGTTACCAGAGATCTTCCAAAGGTGGTGTAATCAGTTACCTCAGAAGCAGAAGCAGTCCTGGGAGAAGGGAAATGTGTGAGGACTTCTCCTTAGGTCACTCTGCAACGTACCAACACGTCACAATCACTGATGTTCTCTCTGTCCTTACACATTTTGTCTCATGACTGAACAGCAGCAAGGACAAAGTTTGAGGAAAAGCTTGAACTTTCTTGGGTTCAAAGAAACAACAAAAAGTTGAATAGCTTCTTCATACAGCTGAAGGTGCAAAAACTGTTTTCAGCAATATCTAAAAGACTTCATATAACAAAAGATGCAAAACTTTTTTGTAATTGATGCAAACAATATAAACCACTACTTTTTTTCAAGTTGTTTACCTCACTGACCAACCATGGCTGGATTAATTTTCAAACAAGTCCCTCTTGAGAACACATTGTCTTAACTTCGGCTTCTTGAGGGAAAAATGCTTGTTTCCAGTAGACCCATTGATTTAAAATTTTACAGAGTTTGTTTGCCAAATAGGTACACTTAAGTTTGTCTGGAGCATTGTAATAAAGAGAATAATATCATTAATCTTTTAAGGCTTTTTTTTCATCTTCAGCAAGCTGATACATAGATAGCAACTCTCTAATTTGGTGATTCTTGATGTCCTCAACTGCACCTACAAATACCTGCATGATGTTAGAGAGCACATTATGATTTTTGGAAAGGCTAGTTGTATTTCTCTTGGTGAAGTACTAATACCGTGAACAATTCAAAAGTCATGGTGGGATTTGTAACTGCTGCAGGAATCCCAGACTTTGTTTAAGGTCCAGCCAGAGTTTATAAACTCTGCAGGACCTCACTGACAGTTTACAAGTTCCTCAGGATCTCATGTGGATTTGACAAACCCTCAGGAGTCTGGGAGGTTTTATAGCCTCCATAGGAGCTCCTGCCGTTTTATAAACCTTGCAGGAGAATTTTTGTGGGTATATAAATGTATTCAGTAGTCTGTCAGGATTTTATAAAATCATCAGGAGCTTTTATTCTTTGTCACGTCTATCCACTCACCTCAGCATTCACAGCCTGAACAAACCATCTCTACCCTGACATTTAATGTTTTGTAAGATCACCAAAAACTCCCTTCCATTACACAGTTGTTAGATGCCTTCAGCCAGCTAGTTCTGCTGTGGAAGATCATAAAGCTCCAACATTTTCATTGGTTTTGAGTGACTCAGATTCCAGTAAAACAACAGTGCAGAGTCATATGAGTGCATTAAGTGGAAAATTTAATGTGAGGAACTAGAGCAATTTACTACAAAATTCGGAATCAAACCAAAATGCCAGTTTTCATGGACAAAAGTTAAAACAAATCTGTAAGGAAACAAGGATCAGGTCATTTCATTATAAGATATTAACATAAAAGGATTATAAATCCCTCATGACATGAAAGATTTTTGATTTTAACATCATCTGATTAATTTTAAAATTCCTTTTGTTTTAATTTCCTTACCCAATGAAATATACAGACCTCATGAGAAACTGCATATATTTGCCTGCATAATTTAGAAATACATAACTGTAAAGGTAAAGTTCACAGTAGAAACCTATTAAAACATTCATTGAGGAAAAATTCTGCAATAATCAGCTTGTGAATGTAAAAGTGTGCTTTCTAATTTGCATTAATTTCAAGAGGGATTGCCTGCTGCCAAACACAGTAGCAAAAATGTGGCATTTATGACTAAAAACTTTATGCTCAAATGCTACCTTTTTTCAGTCAGAAGGTGCACACCAAGACTGTAAACAGGCCCAGTCCTAGATTTGTTACTTGGAAGAATCTCCTTTCATTATTTTCAGTTTGAAACGCATTGGAGTAGAGGTCAAGACTCAGCCCAGTGTTTCCTTATTTTCATTAAAAGTAATGCTCCTCATTGTTCATCAGCTGCTGGTACACCATGTTATGCCAAACCTACTAAAAATGGGAACAACCACCACTGATCTTTTGGTTAAGTTTAATACCAAGAGCAAAGTCAGTTTTCAGATGCATATAACCTCTCATCTAGAGACAGACAATTCAGGAAACATCACCGATGAACATACACACAGTACACACACATGTTTCCCTGATGAGATTAGGAATTAACATCTCCAGAGGAGGCATATGATGGCTGTTAATGTGATATCACACCCCACATATATATTTTTAATGTATGTGAAAATATTGCCTTGGGATTTTTTCCTTTCTCTGCAAGCTTCTCATATTGTAGTGAACAAAGATTCCACTGTCATGAGGTTTTTGTTATTATTCTAAATACTCAGATTTAATAGGCAGATATTATTATATTTTGGGGGGATGGAGATAGTGGAGTAGAGGCAGCATTGACTTGTTCGTTGTCACTAAATCTTTGTTATCTGGCTACCTTACTTTCAGTGACTCTGTAGCTGTCATTAAGGACAGAGTGAGCAAACTGGAAAAAAACAACATTTGGGAATGCATTTTTTGTTCTTACTCCTGCTTGTCCATTACTGTATGTGGCCTACCAGCCCAGGACTTAAGCTAGAAAAGACAGGGACAATTCAAATCCACAAAATACTTCTTTTTTTCTCTATGAACTGGGTATTTTTTTCCCAGTTTTGGTTGTAGTGATGCATGATATCTTGCCATCATTGGCTTCTGGGTTTTCATAGGCTATACTCTATTACTGAAAAACAGAATTTTTAGGGTCAGTTAATGATGATCCAAACAGCCATAGGACTTCTGAGGACAAGACAGGTTATATGCATTTTAGGCAAACCAGAAAAATGATGGCTGCACATTCTAGTTCTCTAATATATCTGCCTTTTTTGTAGTTATGTCATTTTGGATCACTATAAATTCTGGCAATGAGGAAATTTTGGCAGCTTCCAGGAAGAAACCAACAATGTAAAGGCATTTGAGTTCTCTTCCTTTATATCCTCTGATGTATCACATTTCTTTTTCCTCATATTTTATTCCTTTCTGGGCATTGTGGCAGCGTTTAGGGAGACAGATGAGTTGCTGTGAGGTGACGAAACATTTTTAATTTTCTTTTTGTTTTTTTATAATTTAAATCCTGTTTTATATTTAGTGCTTTCTTTAAGATTACATGCACACAAGTTCCATGATCAATATAAGACTTCTACTCTCAACAAAAAGAAAGTTGGTTTTTGGTGAGGTTTTTGTTGCCATTATGATTGCAGAAAAAAGTTCTGGAAACTTGAACTCAAAAAACTGTAATATACATACAATGTTTTAAATATCATGGGGTTTATACTGTTTCTCATTATTTTCTGGGACTGAGTGCAAAAGCTTTGTGACTAGCGATATTGCTGTCTTGTCCATGTCTTGTCCTTTAGATTTTTGTCCTTAAGCTCTTCTGAGCAGGAATTGTAATGTTCTTTATACTTCTGTGCCTAGCACGCTGGGATTGACAAGATTTGGGGCTCTATCAGCTGCCAACATATACAAGTGAAATAAAAAGAGCTGAAAACAAAACAAAGAGTCTTTTTAACATCTTTCATCCTTTGAGTGAGGGGATTTAGAAGAGAAGAAAAACATTAATTCCTCTGCTTTGTAGCTATTGCACTGGGATAGTGGATAGGCAAAGAATAAGGTCTCTTTCATTTAAATAACTATCTTTGTGCATGTCTATACTTCAGACTTCATTGCAGTATGCAGATATCCTAATATACTAGCACATGAGCAGTTGTCCTCCTGCGAAAACAGTATTCCTGCTCCTTGCTACCCAAATGAGGTGGAAAAATAAAAAAATAATAAAAAAATAAAAAATTAAAAATAAAAAAACCCACAACAACAAACTTGTAAATCCTTCCAAAGGCTGCAGTGAGCTCTGCAGGCTGGATTCTGCATCTTTCCGACCCTGTTAATACCATCTAATGTGCCCTGGGCGTGGGCTGTGGCCACACAGTAAGGCAGCCCTGACTGCTTCCAAGGTATAATACAGTCTCCAGGAAGGAGATCCTTAAAGCTTCAGGTCTGGTTGTGGAAATCATTTTTCTAGCGCTGTAGTTAGCTGCTTATCTCACTTTTCTGTTGAATGGGTAAGTTCACTGGTCACTTTTCATTCTTTTTTGCAATGAATAACACAAGGGGTACTGAAAGATGGAGAGGATACCAGGTGCCTCCCGGCTAAGCTGGTAAAGTCCAAATGTTGAAGCTGGTCATCACCTCTTGACCGTCATCTAGACGTAGGCAGCACAAATGTGATGATGATGATGATGATGAATCAACTGCGATTATCCTATTTCACCTGAAACCACTAGGCAGATTTCTTTTCTTGTACCTTTATCGTAAAGTAAATCCTTTTCAAGGGGCCAGTGACAACTCTAATGGATAATTTACAATCTATTGAGCTTCTGGATTAAATAACAGTGAGTCTGTAAACCAACAGGCTTCAGAGAAAACACGACTAATTTGTTTATTGCCCTCTCTCAGTTCCCCAATTACGATTGATCTCCGCTTAGCAGTCTAGTGCTGCTAATTGTTTGGAAAAGAATGAAATGACTTAATCTTTATAGGCATCTTCTAGCCTGGGGTTTGACTTAATAATTCACTGTGTCAATCTCACTAAAGCAAAGATAAGTGGAGTGCATAGTTACGTACTGTACTTTAACAAATACTTAATTTAAAAACACTGAAGCCTAGACAGTCTCAGCTAAGTATCTAACAAAACGGTGCCACTGATGGCATCTGGCTTTATGCCACTGATAGGCAGGAATAAGCCTAAGAGAGCACTTGTCTGTGCCACTGTCCTGGCAAGGCCCACGGTTGAGTCAGAATTTAATCAGCTCTTTATCTCCTTATTGCTTCTAGGGTGTCGATCACTACGAGTATTTAACATGGGCAGGAACCTCCGCAGATGCAATCACTTTGAAAGGTTTCATGAGCTGTTTCTTAATATTATTTTTCGCTGGAGACTGCTTAGCTACAAGCACTTGCATTTTCAGAACACAAAAGCACTAAGACTTATGATTATAAGGTCTTAAATTCTTATTCTGGGGGATTTCTGAGGTCTTCAGTGTTGAAAATTCAGTATTTGAGGAGTTCTATTTTCTTGCTGTTGCTGGATCTCTTTTACACTAATACTGCACAGTCTCTAGTGATTGCAAGTTGCACCAAAAATGTCAGTGTACAAGGCGAGTATAACTCTCCAGTTTTGTGGATGGGATATTCACGCAGAAGTCACAAATTCCAGCACCTGCTCCAGTTCAGGTTGGAAAGAGTTCATGTTGTTGAAAAACAGTTTTCATAAAAGTAGAATAGCTTGAGAATGACCCACTTCCTTATGTTTTTGAACCTAGTGGTCAGAGCATTCACTTGTGAGGAAGAAGATCTTGTTCTTCTTAATAAAAGCAGGAAGATGGAGAGATTAGAAATCCATCTGAATGCTCTTTCTTAGGTGATACTACACCAAAAAAACCCCAAAAGACAGCCTGCTATTGTATAAGCTTTATGCATTTTCTTTCAGTAATCTTACAGTTGACTTGCCCACCTTGCAGGGTCTTTTTTCAGCATCCCTTAGGAGCAGGATCCAAAACTCTGCCAGTACACTGAATGGTATGATTTGCATCCTTCTCAAGGCAGTAAATGTATTAATGGAATATTAAGCAAGATAGGTTTTTGCATAACTTCTCCCTTCCAGCCCACAGATGTAGTTTAGAATAACCACCAGTAAATCAGTGTTGTATTCTGTGCTGGTTTTGGCTATATCTCAACAACATTATTTTTGCTTTCAAAACTTACTCTGCGTGCTTTCACACCATTAAGGTCTGACAAAGAATCTTACCTCAGTCCCTTTGTTCTTGTGTTTGCTGTTCTCCAGTCATATAGAGCTTCTGGCTCGGATCATAGAGTAATTAAAGAGCAGGGTCGGTTTGTTCCAGATGTATGTTTGCATATGTTCTTTCCCGGGTTTCAACTCCCATTTTCTGAGTCAACTTGATTATGTTGTGTGGTATAAGCTTAGGGGGCATCAGGAGAAATTATTGCACTTGTCAGAGAATCAGCAGTGGAGGATCAACAGTCAATAAGAGGATCATTAGAACTGATTCAGATGGGGTCTCTTGGGATAAAATAGTTGATCAGAGCAGGAAAATCAGTTTGCTCAAGTATGCTGATAACTAAGTGACAGAGCTTTCAACAGGCTGATTAGTAAGGGATACCTGACAAAGAGGACTGCAACTCCACAAAAAGGGGACTCTCCTGTTGACCACTAAAAAAACAAACAGGTTGGAAACAGAAAGGCTGGGGGGAAAAGAGGAGGGTGATAGCAGACACAGGATTTTTTTCTGAAAAGTAATAAATGTTCCAGAGCTTTTATCATTATTTTATGGAAGGGAAGTGAGACAGAGGAGAATATCCTAATGTTCTGGCTGCACCTTACTATAAGCCCTAGTGCCCATAAATGCGCTGCTGGGGTACTGTGAAGGGTCAATGCTGGTCCTGCAGTTGACTTCTGTTTTGCATGGCTTAGGACCTGGGTGCAGCAACTGAGACAGCGAAACCACAGACAGGCAGTACTGAAGTCCAACAGAAACAGTAAAAACACGTGAGCTGATGGGCAGTCAGTTCAAATGGACCAGAAGCTCGGTGTATGTCCATCATAAAAAGCTTGGTTTGGCTTCTGTGACTATTTTCCAGTCGGAAGAGGTGAACCCATAAAGTAGGTCAGCTGGCGCGGAAGCAAGTGTATGTAGCTCCCAACAATTTCAGCTGGTGAAATGAATATACATATCCAGAGCAAGAGTATAATCTTATGTCATGAGTATATTTGATCTAAAATAAATTGCAGTGAAACTTGCACTAAGGAGGAATTCCAGTAGGCAATATCCTCTCTTAAGACTGCTTCAAAGTATCCTCAAGATTTCTAGGACAATTATATCCAGACTTAGTAAAATGCCAGCTCCACTTGGCAACTGACTTTTTTTTTATTCATAGTCCCTGGAGTGGCAGCTTAAGACATCCCTCAGTATACTTCACCTGTCTGAAACACTTTCACATGTTCATAGGGCTAAATTAAACTGAAATTACTCTTTTTTTTATAATCCACAGACAGGTCTTAGATAATCCCTCAAATAATTCTGCATAAAAATATGCCATCAAACAAGCTTTCAGCATCTGTTCATTACACTGTCTAAAGTTAGCATGCAGCGTATTTCTAATTCTCTCGATTGTTTTCCTCAGATTTACTCTAATTCTATGCTAATAAGTACGAGTACTAAATTCATGATGTTTCTGTAGTAAATAATACATTTAAAATCTCAAGTGAAAGGTTTAGATCAGGCAGTAAACTGACTACCTGCAATGTAGTAATGGCTGAGAAAATCTCTGAAAAGTTGTGGATATGTGAGAATGAATTTCCCGAAATTTATGTTTATAAATTTGAATTTTAAATAATACCATCTGAATAGAGACGAACCACTCAAAAGCACCAGATTCACCAAGACTTCAAATTGGATTGTAGTAGAAGGGGGAAACAAAGAAAAACAAATCATCTGTCCTTCAAAATCCACTTCTCTCTTGTTTTGATGTTATTCACTACCATTCACAGAGTAACAACAAAACAACCATGATGTTGTTGACAACCTGTCTTCCCTTCACGCTACCACCCGAAGAACAAGGTAATGCCTAACTTGCACCACATCTGAAATTAGAAATAAATCTGTGATTTGCGGGCCAAATTTGGTGCCTCCAGATGTTTCTGGCTTCATACCTGCACAGTCACTGTGAGATAGTCCCTTTCCTTAAACTGATCCTCAGCAGAGCCCTAGCCAGACACAGACGTCACATCATCTTCACTGTTAGATGCTCACCATACTCTTGAGCTCTGCCCGTTGGTATGTTACTGCTGCTGTTGGAGGTACCAGCATGAGCGGTGGTCTAGAAGTAACTTTTCGCATTTCTTTAGGTTTATGGCTCACATTGGACCCAAGCACCTCCAGTTCCATTTTCAATTTACTTTGATCTTTATTAATAAAATACAGCTGTTATCAGCTCACACTAATAAGGAAACAGTACTGGGAAGGGATTCTGACAAAATAATGTTGCTGAGTGCTACGTTTTCTTTTACATTGCATTTATTAGGTTTGAGTTCTGAATTGTAAGATATCCGAAGCAGTATTAAATTAACAGTGTAGGTAACTGTCTCGGAGGTATGAAACAATGAAAAACACAATGAATGTCTATTATTTCTACAGTATGAATCCTTCTTAAGTTAACTTAGATGCTTCCTTTTCACTTGATAGTGCTTTTTGTTTCCTCTATTAAATAGTGCTTAAAAACCACAACTTCAGTCAATCAGTAAACAGGATCATTACTTCTAAGTGTTTCAGGTTCTGAATCAAGGGTTTCATTTAATTTTCCAAGTGGAATAATGCATATAGATGAGGATGTCAAATTGCAAATAACCTGTATTAGAATGGCGTGTACAGTGCTTATGGTAAGTAATCAACATTATTGACTTAGCTTAGGGATTTAAAATGCTGAAAAACACTAACAGAACAAATTGATTGGAAGAATGGAGAGGTGCATCGCTGTGTTAAAAATCTGAAATGAGAGTAAAACGATGCAATAGTATTTTGTAATTCAGAAATATGTATGCATAGATATACATATAGCTATATATGGATAATGTCAGTATTATTAATTTAAATTTCCATAGGGACAAAAGGAGGTATACTGACTTTGATTTGAATGGTTATGTTGGGATTCATTATCAATATGTTAAAATACAAATTGTTGGCTAAATCATGCCCCTGCTGAACTGTTTCGATTAGTAGTTAATGACCATCAAGTCTTTCTTTTCATCATTTTGAATGCTATTTATTTTTTCTTCCTTATATAATCACCATTGTCATGCTGGAAACCTTTCCAGAGATACTGACAAAATTCAAATTATTCATTTCTAAATCCAAAAACTGTAGACTTGTATCTGTCAGTAGGAGCATTACCACGTAATGCTTAGTGATTTCTTGCATTTCAGCTTGAACAGCCAAGGATGCCACAGTGAAGTGCTTCTCAACATTTTCATAATGGACCCAGGTTTGAGGTTTTTCTGTAACCCAGAAGTATATGTGGCCTCAGCTCAGAATTGGATTTTTATTCGTAAGAGTGCATCAGACTTGTGCCATAAGCAAGCTTAGCCAGGAAAGAAGCTACTGCTTGTAAGAATTTAATTTCATATTTTCAGCTGTAGGTGAATGTGATCCCTGGATTTGTTTGTTGTTTGTCATCTGTGGGATTCAGTGTATCAAACACAAAGCATGCCAAAGCCCAGTGGTGATATTCTTGCCTGTATTAAAAAGCTCTTTAATGCCACGGGTTGTCTTGTTGATTTCATTGAGAATATTTGCTGCGTAAAATGTTAATTGCAAGAAGTATATAATGATCTTGCTCTGAGTGCATACAGGCTGCCTGTGTAGGAACTCCAGTTCGCGAGTGTTTTCACTGCAGAGTCACCTTGGGTTGATATCTTGTCAGATCTCATCAACGCCCACATCCGTCCTACCCAGCAGCTGGGTGACACAACCTGGAGGGAAACCCGGGCTCCCACTGCTGCTCCGGAGCAGAGGCAGGCAAACATCCCCGCTTGCTGGGACCACGTCTGGGCTAATATAACAGCAAGCGATGCTTCTATTCCTTAAAGGTCTGCTTTAAATTTTTTTGGGGGGTAGAAGTGAGTTATTAAACTCCATAGTCCTCGGCAGACACCATCACATGCTGATCCAGGATCACGGCTGACCTTCTGAATTGGTGCACAGGGTTTCTGCTGCGCTTTACCCTGTACCTCAGTAGATTTGTCATGGATAAAGTGTTGTCTATCTACCTGTAAATAGGTATAATTTGGAAAGCAGCAGGGGATTTCGTGGGATGGAAGGTGCTGTGTAATGGCCCAGTCCTGCGATTGTTCCTTGCAGCTACGCTAGTGGTAAGTAGTAATGGGTCGATGCCTCCCTCTGCTTTTAAAAACATTAGTGGAAATTTTGCCTGAGCAGAAACTGTGCCATTAGGCCTTTGTGCCAGATGCTTTCTATACACCTACATACCTTTTCTATCATGCAACGCTCATGCTGTAATAATGATGTTATATCATTGCTGTTCATCTATGTTAAGCTACTTTATAAGCTGCCCTAGTGAAGTGAATAATCTGTTTCCACTCCTTTGCATAGCAGACATTGTTTGTAGTCTAAGTGCACCCAAACATTTACATCTATATGTGCCTGAGTGTGTGCGTGTGTGGAAATATACATATTAATTACAAATGCCCCTATGCTAGCCTAGCAAATGAAACCATGTTCGATTAGGCGCGTGGAAGCTGTGATGTGTAAAATGCCAGGCGTCTTGCTGCCCATGCAACTTAATTTGGACTTCTGGAGTGTCCGGTGTGTCTATTACTGATGAAGGGGGACCTTTTTGAAAATTTGCTCAAATAATTCAATTGGGTTTTTTTCAGATGATAGGCACAATGCACTATGAAGTTTTATGGGCGGTGGTAAGCAACATGTTTCTTAAATTCTAAGTGCTTGACTTTCACCTAAATATTACTTCTAATTATTTTTTTTAAGTCACGTTGTCACGTAAGTATCCTCTTCAAGAGAAAAATCAAGAAAAGCTGCATTATTATAGATATAAAAAAGTAAAATGTAACACAAACTCCATCCCTGCTCTCAGTCCCAGATCTTCACAGTTGCAAAAACCTTCTTTTTTTTTCTATGTCAACAAGTGCTCTTGGGCTTTGTTACTCATACCTCGCTTCGTCCTTCCCTATCCCCTTCCCTGCGGGGTCTCGCACCCTGTGCAGGTGACCTGGCATCCCCAGCTGTGCTGCAGGCAGCTGCGGCCACATCGCTCTCCACCCAGCTCGCCTTCGGCAGGGTTGGCAGCCAGCTGCGATTTCCTGGGGAACACGAGTGAGCGAAAGGAAATGGCAATTATCAGCTATTCATATGGCAGCAGAACCTGAATGGGATTTCATGGGATGCATAAAAGAGCACTTCTCCCGCCCAGGAGCCTCTGCCGGCTCAAGCCGTGGAGGTTTTAGAGCTATGAGAATCTTTTATCGTGGAAAGCTGGAGCTCCAGCTTCCCCTGTAGCCTTGGGTTTATTTATCGCCATTCATAACATTAAGTTCCATCAGTTCAGCTGGCCACCCTCTCTCTTTGGGGTTCGGTGCTACCCCGCTGTAGCTGACTTAGCCCTTGGCGGCAAGCCGGGTTTATTCCAGGGTGTAGAAATGGCTCAGAAGAGGCCAAAGCTTGTTTCCTTTCTGCCTGCTTGCTGTTGCATTTCACCCCTTTCAGCTCCAAGTATTCATTCAGCTTCTAACTAGGATTGCACAATTTAATTCTCCTCCTCTGGGCTATACAGATGACATGCTTCATATAATAGCAGCTTTGAGCGTATACATCCTTGTAATATATTTGTAACTGGTGCTTCAGATGATCCGAGTACCAGCGCTTCTGATGTTTCAAGCCGCATTTGGGCGTTCACCAGGGATCATTTCCCCAGCATGCTGGAAGAGCACGCCGTGAGCCCCCTGCCGTGTTTCCCCAGTTGAGACCGACGTTACTGCTGTTACAGACGAGCTATGCTTCTGTTAGCAGTAACAACTCAGTACATTACGGTGGGTTTTGCTTTTACTCTAAGTCCCGCTCGGAGACTGTCGTGTGGCTAATGCAACCCTCCATCAGGTTTTCTGGCCTCTTTGCTGCTCTCCTCGCGGTGGTTTGCACATCCTCCGTATCGGGGAAGATTATGCAGAATTTTATTGCGTTGGCTCAGGGTTAATTGAGAATTGGCATCTTAATGAGTTTTTAACATGGAAAATTTGACTTTTCACAGGTGTATAAAAGTTTGATATTAGGACCCCACCCTGTCATGGGGTAAGTCTGCTACATCCAAGTACTTTCCCATGCACAGCAGTGTGACTTGCTCAACAGCATGGTGGGAAAGGCTAAATGGATACAGCCTTCAAATATCACTGAGTATGGTGTAACTTCATAGAACTTTATAACTTTCATTCAGAGCATATTTATTTTTGCTTATTGGTCACTGTTAGCATGGTTGTAGTATTTATTACTTCTGTTCACTCTGATACAAACTTTATATATTATTTAAATTCACACATGAAGAGCCAGCACATATACAATTTCACATCCTCTCATTCACATCCACAAACTCAAGCAGTTTTGAGCACCGTAGTTTTGGGTGCCTTAATTTTTTAATTTTTTTTTTCCAAGACATCTACTCAGACTTATATATCCAGTATTTTAAAATTTTGCAATAAATTTTGCAGACGTGAGGCCTACTGGATTCCTCTATTAAAAAAAAAATCTATGTTTTTCTTGCTTCCACCATAAGATACTTGCAATCTTTAAAGATTTTTCCAAATAAAAGTGCCAGCACATCGTCATTTATGGCCCATATTATAAACAGCTAATAAACTCTGTTTCCATAATATTGTATTTTCCAATAAAATTTGAAAGTTGCAAAAGACCAGTGAACCAGTTGCAAATTTGAAGCAAGGAGCAGTAGTATTATTCAGACCAGGTCCTCTAGCGTGGAGCTGGGAACAGGTCCCTTACCTTCACAGAACTAGTCGCATAAGACCTGTCCAAAGGCATCTCTGGAGTCTCAGCCTTGGAAGGAGGCCAGAATTAGGGTGGAAAAATTATGCCCCATAGTTCCCCAAGCTAGGAGTTGACTCACAGTTCACATTGCTTCTTCTCATTGCTGACACACCAAAACACAGGATTATGGTATTGAATGTGCTGTACCCTGGCATGATTTTCTTTGAGTTAGCTGATGCTCGCACCACTTGCCAGAAGGAAGCGTTTGCCAGTACCTGCAAAAGCATAGTTGACCCTCAGCACTAATTTACCACCAACCTCTCTGCAAGGAACAGCTAGCATGGGTAGCTTCAGCTTACAGAAAAGTCTTCAGGGTCAGGAACGTTCAAAACACAACAAACTGTTAAAAATCTTGTAAAGGAAAAAAGTATTCCAAGTATAACTAAATGACTTTACAGGAAGACATGCAATGGGTCTAATTTAGTAACAGCTTGCACCATAAAATATTAGTCAAGTGCTAGCATAGCCATTAATACTCTTTTAACACAAAGCAATTTCACAGCCTCATTTACTAACTGGAATCTCCCAAGTCTAGTTGGTAATTGTGCTTTTTACTCATCTCAGTAAATTCCATTTAGTGCTTTTTAGCAGTTTCTTAGCATAAATGCATTGGATGTTGTTAAATTGGATTAATAGCTTTTATATGTGATGTATGTTATATATACATTTAACTGAAGGTGTTTCAACTCATGACAGTCTTTTTCATAATGCACACTTTTATTTTTTATTTTTTATTGATTTTTCCCCTTCCTCTGGTGATATTTTTGTAATAGATATTTATGATATACGGTTTATAAATAGAGGCTTGTAGGGGTCATAAGGTTACAGTCATTTTTAGCTCACTTTACATTATTTTGACCTAAGGCAAGCTTAGGGATAAAATTTTTTCAGGTGGGTTAGAACCTAGATAAATAATTAGAACAGTTGTACAGTCATGCATTTTTTAAACTTACATCTGTCTAATTTTGCTTAAAACAGATGCAAATTGGAGTATTACGCACTGGCCTTGCATTTTAAAATGCTCCTTTGGAGCACATTTTCAGAATTATAACCAGATGTTTACTGAAGTCTCTCTTGAGTTTCTTCATGATGTTTCCTGTAATTTTTTAAGTAAAATCTTCATAAAGACTGAAATTGTTAAATTAGGTATATAGTGCTCAAATGCTTTCAAATCCTACGACATTCAGCAGCTGGAGTATGTCAGTCGGATTGGTGTACGCCTGTATGAGAGGACATTTTAGCCTGCAATTTAGTGACTAGTCAGTCAGTACTCGAAAATAGCTGACTGATTAACTGATGTCATCAAGCACCATCCTCATTTATCTTTTGCGTCATGTTCCCTGCTTTCCTGCTGATAAAAGACAGGAGAGGGGCAGAAGTAAAGAATCATATAAATGTGCCTCTTTAAGTCCTTTATGGAGCAGCATGAGAACACTAACACAGCAGCAGATCTCAGCACTGCTAGGCAGAGGATGAACAAATAACCCGAGCGTTCTAGGTGACGAAGATGGAGGAAGAGAGGTTCCCTTTACAGGTGCCCTACGAGAAGCAGGAGGAATACAATAGCTGCTATTTGCCTCAGCTCACACCAGTGCCAACGGTACATACCCCTTCATGCATGCATGATGTCAGCCTGGACCATGCCATTGACAGCAGCTCCTGAGCTCCTGTCCTCAGGAAAATGCATTATTGACAAAGGAAACCCAATGAAGCTGCAACCAGAGGAAAGAGTGACCCAGAAGTGAAAAAGCTGAGAGCCTGAATGGAGAGGTTCAACTGTGAATGAAGAGGTTTAACTGCCCAGGTGGCCAAGAAGGCCAACAGCATCCTGGTTTGTGTCAGAAATAGCATGGCCAGCAGGACTAGGGCAGTGATCGTCCCCCTGTACTCAGTGCTGTTGAGACCTCACCTCGAATGCTGTGTTCAGTTTTGGGCCACTCACTACAAGAAAGACATTGAGGTGCTGGAGCGTGTCCAGAGAAGGGCAACGCAGCTGGTGAGAGGTCTGGAGCACAAGTCTTCTGAGGAGCAGCTGAGGGAACTGGGGCTGTTCAGCCTGGAGAAAAGGAGGCTGAGGGGAGACCTTATCGCTCTCTACAGCTACCTGAGAGGAGATTGTAGCGAGGGCAGGTTCAGTCTCTTCTCCCAAGTAATCAGTGATAGAACAAGAAGAAATAGCTTCAAGTTGCACCAGGGGAGTTTTAGATTGGATATTTGGAAAAATTTCTTCACCAAAAGGGTTATCAAACGTTGGAACAGGCTGCCCATGGAAGTGGTGGAATCACTATCCCTGGAGGTATTTAAAAGATGGGCAGACATGGTGCTGAGGGACAT
Organism: Burhinus oedicnemus; assembly: GCA_008921705.1. Classification (NCBI taxonomy): domain Eukaryota; kingdom Metazoa; phylum Chordata; class Aves; order Charadriiformes; family Burhinidae; genus Burhinus; species Burhinus oedicnemus. The sequence goes on from VFFE01007052.1 coordinate 245,929, forward strand.
GGTTTAGTGGTGGTTTTGGCAGCGTTAGGTTGATGGTTGAATTCAATGATGTTAAAGGCCCCTTTCAACCAAAACAATTCTATGATTCTAAGATTCTATGAATCAAGGGGAAAGACTGAGACTAAGAAATACAAGATAGAGTCCCAGTAAAAATAACTATATACATACAGATATATATATTTATAAACACTTGCTGTCATATTTTGAACCATAGTTGAAGACAAGCAGCAAACACAAAAGTGTTTTGTGGATCCCACCGGCAACTGTTTGGGTTGATCTGTATCCCTTGTTCTCGCTTCCCCACTTGCGAAAAAGTCTCCTATCCTAACTTCCATGGTATATTTAACAAGTACTCCGATGTTTTGAAATACCAACTCTTTCACACGGAGCTGTAATTGTTAGAATATTATTTAGGTAAATCTCATGCACTTTTGTAGAAATTATTATGGAAAGTGTAAGCGAATGTGGGAAAAACTCCTTAAAGTGTAAGGTACTATAATTTTGTTGTATCCCTTCAGCTGTTGCAAACCAGTTCTCTGTCTCAGAGGATGTGGCGCAGCAAACATGTCTGCGCTCTCACATTTCTGTGAGTTTCCAACACCCACGGCAGTTAGGAAAATTCCCTTTATGTTCTGAAAGCTGCTGACAAGACTGAAAACTGATCCATTATCGGGCATAGGTTTCTGAGCACGAGCTGTTGCTAGATGTGGCAACTGTAACTTAAGCATCCTTCTGCAGTAAATAAGACTGCTTTTTAAACAACCTAATGTCACGAGAACATATATCTTTTGTGTTATTTAATGATCTATGGCAAATAGTTGTCCATAGAAAAATATTCTTCTTGGGAGACATGAGGTGTGGTTGAGGAAAGTAGCATGAAGTAAGCTGTAATGGTCAGGAATGAACTCACCAAAGGCAGGAGGCAGCAGGACCTCACCACTGCTGGTTTTCTTCATCAGGGAAGTCTATACAGTCTGATTTCTTTCTTCAAACCAAGCTAACAGTGTCTTGGTAGCTCAGTTCTAGTTTCAGTCTCAATATTATTGTACAACAAAATGAGACTGTTCACTCTAAGAAATATCACCGGTTTTGTTCCCAGGGCGAATAGTCCCATTTCTGTTGACTGCCATGCACTAATAAAAGTTGAGTGATATTTGTAATCCTTTATTTTCTTTCATTTGAGGGATAGAAGCAATGATTCAATTTTAATCCTCCAGTTTTCCACTTCAGAAAACAGTTTCCATCTTTGTTTCAATTCAAAGAGTAGTCTTATTATTTGCATACAGAGCATATTTTATTATGATGTTTTTATCCCTGAAATCTGTAACATTTTATTACTGTACTAGGGACAGGTGTCGGTGATGTATTTCTTTCCTGCATGCAGCAATCCATTATAGGTCGTGTATTTCCTGTGTTAGGAATTATCGTTGATAAAATACACAAAACTCGCATGAATTGGCATTGAAGACACAGAAAGCTTAATTTTTGAGTGAAAAATGTCAGCCTACATTCTCTGCGTTGTGCTATTTTTTGTTTTATTTAATTCTTGTGACTTTTTATTTACTTTGTAGCTAAGGAGGAATCGTAACTGCATGGTCGGATCCTGTCCAGATGCAATCCATGCTTTCAAAATAGAGCCATGCTAAGGTACCACATGAGCTCTTCAAACTGCAGACCAAACTTCAGACGTTGCCAATCACGGGTCAACATATTCAGGCAGACAGGCAGGGGCACCACAGAACTGATTGTTGGCTACCCTAACAGATGTCATTCATGACTTTTCCTGTGGTTAAAGGAGGTTTCTTTCTTCTTTAATAACCACAGTGATTAATTTAGAATTCAAAGTATCGTTGGAATACAAAATCATGACCAACAGAAAAATTGAAGCATATTGTTTCTGTCAACTGAGATGGTTTTTCTTCCATACTATGCTTGACAGTAGTTTATATCTTTTGCCAGAATGCTGCCAAAAATCTTTGAAGACCTTTCCGTTTTGCTTTGTTGGAAGAGCATCGTAAGGGTTGGATGGAAGACAGAAATACTCCCATATGCCCTGTAATCTTTAATTTAGGAAAATTCAAGTTCTGACTCTATTTTTGCATTGCTTACTGTCTTGATCAAGCAATGCTACTAGGTGCCAAAATATGATCATCCCAGAACGTTAATCAGGATGACTCAAGTTTGGGTGTTTTTTTCATTCCTGTTCATTTTTAGCTACGTGGTTTCATACTCACAGTGCTACAGGTAGCATAAGGGAACTCACTTAATTACATAAAAGTCAAAGCAATAGAGCGGAGGAAATTAAGACAATTTTCATTTCCTCTTCTGGGAGGAAGAAAGAGAAATGTGTTTTTCTGGTTAATAAAATATTGTTCAATATTTAACTTAAGGTAAATTAATGCTACTAGAAAAAGCAGACCATGCTGCCTAGTAAGAAGCAGATTCTTTTCTACTTCTCAAAAAAGAAATAATTAACTATGACAGCTAGCCCCTCTGATACTTCACAGAAGTATCCTAGGCTGCATCCCCAGCAGCGTGGCCAGGTTGAGGGAGGGGATTCTGCCCCTCTGTTCCACTCTTGAGATCCCCCTGCAGTATTGTGTCCAGCTTTGGAGCCCCCAACATCAGAAGGATGTTGGAGAGGGTCCAGAAGAGGCCATGAAGCTGATCAGAGGGCTGGAACCCCTCTGCTATGAAGATAGACTGAGAGAGTTGGGGTTGTTCAGCCTGGAGAAGGCTCCAGGGAGACCTTCTAGCAGCCTGCCAGTGTCTGAAAGGGGCCTACAAGAAAGCTGGAGAGGGACTTTTTACAAGGGCATGTAGTGATAGGATGAGTGGCGATGGCTTCAAACTGGAAGAGGGGAGATTTAGATTAGATCTCAGGAAGAAATTCTTGACTGTGAGGGTGGTGAGACACTGGCTCAGGTTGCCCAGAGAAGCTGTGGCTGCCCCATCCCTGGAGGTGTTCAAGGTCAGGTTGGATGGGGCTTTGAGCAACCTGGCCTAGTGGGAGGTGTCCCTGCCCATGGCAGGGGGGTGGGAACTAGATGACCTTTAAGGTCCCTTCCAACCTAAACCATTCTATGATTCTATGATTCATAGATTGCCCTCACTTGTCGGGTTTTTTTAATTAACAGTGGCCACTTTTTTAGTACAAGACTAGTACAAGTTCTCATGAATAAGAAACTTTTTTTTCTGTCTGTTGTACTTATATTTGTGGAATATATGCTACAGTCTGTCTTACATGGCAACAGGTACATTAAATACTTACATACAGGCAAATCTTGCACCTTGCTTCAACAGAAAAATCATCTGTGCAAGTGCTGAAAACTCCTTTTCTGTGAGCCCCGGGTCAAGTGCATTTTAATCAAATGAATATTTGTGTAAGGGGAATACAAAAAAGGGTGTGTGTCTGTGCATATTCACTGAAATAAGTATTCATCTAGCTCTCTAAGCAGCCCTTATTCATATAAAAATCAGAAAATTTTGACTTTTTTACTTAATAGTTCCTTCATTTATTCCTGAAGGGTTTTGTCACTAACCCACTTTCACCTGTGACAGCCACAGGTAAATCTCAGATTAAAATTTCTGTTCCAATCTAAAATGGATCCTTTCTAATATTGCCTGAGGCTGCTTAGATTATGAATTTTGTGGTGTGTTAGGATACTCTTCAGCGATAAGAAAAGAGCAGAGATTAGATATGTTCCAAGCTGTGTATATGTTCTCTCTTTCAAACGGCTGAGAGAAGCAGCCTTTAAAGGAATGTTTCAAATTTTTTTTTTCCTGAATTGATATGTGGTGTATTTCTTTCTTACACAAGGTGACAGCATGTGTGAGATGTAAAGACTAGTTTGCTCAGGCAATTACCCCTTGTTGATAGCAGATTATTTCCTCTGGCAAACTTGAAAATAACTTGTTGGTGTATAAGTTACTGCTGTTCAGGGGATGCAGTAATTTACTCTCCTGTCTCTTTTATGAGCACATTTATTTTAATCAGTAGAGTTTGGAATGGCTCTTTTTCATCTAACTCCATTTCTTTTGGAGTTATGCACCCTCTTATAATGTAACAAAGGAGAGTGCATTTGCACACACAGGAGAAAAGAGATTTGATGTATTGCAGAAGAGCATTCCTTATATAGGAAATCATATCCCATGCTCCTTTTCCATGTAAAGAACGTAACATTCATTTTCTACAGCAGTGGCCCAAATTATTTTTCTGAATAAGGCAATGTTTCACCTCAGTGAGTTACCAGACATTATCACTCACAGCTGAGAACAGTGTCTCAGAAAACAGTGATCACATACAATTGGGCTATGGGATTGTGCCACAGAAAATCAAGACTTGATTTCTTTTGGGCCGTTTGCTTATTTTTGTTTCTTTCTTTTTTTTTTCTTTTTTTTTTCTTTTTTCCTTCAAAAGCTTTAAAATAAAATATGCATTTTTTAAATTTTCTAATGAATGGAATATTTCGCAGAAAAAATCACATAGCATAAATGAAAAGATACCTGTCAAACAAAACGCATATTTTACACTTAAATGTGAAAACAGAAATTAAAGTGAAAATTAAACCCCCCTGGATTGAGAGCTTTCTCAATGTAGAGATATTTAGAATTTGATTCTACTACCTAGACCTCAAGAGTCATTTCACTGAAGTATGTGGAGATATTTCCATGGCAAGGTACTATTTCAGCTGAGTGTAGGAGACCTTAGCCTAAATGTGAAGTAAAAATGTACCTTGTAATAGTTTGCATATCTTGGACCAATATACAAGTATAACTTCATTGATAAAATATTAACACCAAAACTATCACCGTACCTAGTTAAATACATTAATAATTTAATACATTGCCAAAAAAGCATGGTTTCAGTTCCTGCTTAAAAATTAAGAGCCTTCCTTGATGCACGCGAATCACCCACATTAAAATTAATGGTACTTTTTTGAACATTGTACCTTTCTAGAATAGGAAATAAGCGTTATCACACACCCTATGGGGCAATGGTTGCTAAATTTTAACCTTTTTAGTAACCTCGCTATGGCTGTGGATCCTTAACCTTTTTGCATGTATCTCACCTGACTTATGTTTTGTTTGCTTAGTGCTGTCATCACTTCTGCTGATATCCCTTTTCATTATTTTGAACAAAATCAGAACTTTTCTGCACAGCACGCTTAGAAAACAAGTGCTAAAGCAAGCTTTGCATCCATGTCCCTGTGCACTTTAGTGGTGTACTCTGCCCTTAATCTGTTTTGTTTGCAGAAGTTACATTTATTTTCCTGTAATGTGTGATGTTCTTCTGAGATGTATTATGGTGGATTCGTGATTCAATAGTCATATGCTGTACACTGGAGATAGGATTAGCTCCCATAATTTGTCGTCTTCTTCCTAACGTTGCTGATGTACGTCCCCCATTACTGGCTTGTCCTGATTCTGAGGGGGAAAAATTTAAATCTGTTAGTATTTCTATTTATATCCCTTCTTGTCGGTAAGAATACTAGTTATTTCCCTGTCACAAAATGACCTGTTGATATTTGTTGATTTCATGCAGTGTCAGTTGCTTAATTTAATTAAAGGGTTCTGCATTTTTTCCCTAAGAATTCACATGCAAGAGTATCACAAACAGTTTCTGATGAAAAGCTATAACAGGAGCTTTTTGAGATTCCAAAAAGTTGCATGCATTTTTTCGAATCATCTTCTACATTTTAACATTACGGTCTGTGCTAGAACAGCCAGGCAGAAGTGCCAAAATACCAGAAGACAAGGAGCCATCGTGATTGTGACTCAATCAAGCCTGGAAAATAACTGAAATATACCATGCAAAGATGTTATAATTTCTCGGAACGTTGTTGAGAATTAAGAGATTTGAGCAGACTATGCAAGGCCTACAAAGTCATACGAAGTCACTTTGATGTTAATGTGAGACCAGGAGAGTTTGAAATAGCAAAGAAAATCTTGCAGAAACTCCTACACTCGCTATGCATTCATGGTGGAGGTGTACAAGAGAGGAGCAGATGTCAGAACAAAGAGCCAGTTCTCATGGACATTCTTTCTGAAATATCAAAAGGAAAACTTTTAACGCACATGATCCATCTTTGAGTTGTGTGTTCAATTGCACTGAATTTGACTGCCGTGTAGACCTTCAAGACCAGAGGTGAGATCTCACCTCAGGATCTTTGTGCCATCCCTGACTTGTTCAAAGCCTCTGAGAAAGACAGAACCCACAGACGGGAACTTCTGCTCATCAGAGCAGCCATGGCTTACAGTGGAGATCACACAAGATGTTTGCAGCGTGATGCTATGGAAGTATGACACAGCGAACAGCTGAATTTCGCAGCATTCCCAGTACCACATCTACTTGAGTGGAGCGAAACTTCCACATAATCAGCTATCCAGAGTCTATCATTTGTCACACACTGAACAAAGCCCTTTTTCAATGGTGGGGAACCAGTCATCCTGAATACAAAAGGGCTTTTTCATGTCCTTCTGTGTATGAATAGGTTAGTATGTCTTTAAATTGTTTGTGAGCCCTCTAGCTGTGCATTCAGTGCTGTAGGCAAGAAACAGCCAGAATACAAGACTAACTAGGGCCTGAACATTTGTGAATAACCCATCAAAGAAATTTATTTGAAGCCTACTTAGTCGATAGGGTTTTCTCGCGTTCGGTAAAGGCATAAAGGATGCAACATTTCTTTACTGGTGCATATGGAGTAAGACAGACAATCACCTAGTCTCCTTTCAGTAAAAAATTGAATAGCTCTCCCTCACAGCAATTACAAACATTTTTTTTGTGTACAACAGTCCTATGAATAACAGTGCAATGCAGGATATGGTTACAGTTCACACAGTATTTTAAATAGTATTTTTGCACCTCTTCGTGTGATAGTTTCCTAAGGTTCTGTGCCCTGGGGGACCTTGGTCACTGGGAAACAAAAAAAGCAACAAAACCAAAAACCTCTCTGTATGAGCATTTTACAAATCGCTGATGGATTTTACACTTTCCTGCTATGTGCCAGACAGGAAAGAAGGGACTAGTATGAGAGCCCACAAGCAAGTCAGGCAAAACTGCAAATGGAAGATGAGTATGGCACTACCAAAGCGGCAAGATCCAGGGCTGGGTGACTGACTTGATGTAACCATGGTGTTTGAAAGGAGAAGACTCTTTCTTGGAAGCACTTATATCCTAGAGAGGAGAGACTCGAGTCCTCTTTTGTTGTTTTCACCAGTCAAACGTCCATGAACTGGTTTGTTTTCAAACAAAACCTTTTTTTGGTTTGGTCTCCAGCATGGGAGCACCTACCACTGTGAACATTGCTACTGCTGGCATAGACCCCGCAATAATTGAAGCACAGGAGGATCTTCCATTTCATCTGCAAGGAAACATTTAACCTCAAAGTGTCAAGCACACTTCATTTACGTAAGCAGAAGATGAGTGTAGATTTTGTCATACTTAAAACAGCAACTTCTAGATGTCACCGAAAGGACAACATTAAAGCTTGTCCTCTTTGCATTTCTGTTTACAGATTTTTGTCTTCTGTCTACTGCCTATTTGTACTTTGCAAACCTCCAAGAGACTCAGCACCTGATCACTTTGAATGGCCTGAGCTCTTAAACTCTTTCCATGAGCAGATCCTTAGAGGAAGCTAAATGCATGTGCTGAGATCATGAAGACTCCAGAGAGATCAGCGTTTGTAGCTGGCAATTTGAGATGAAATGCTGCTCTGAGATATGGTGTAAAAACACCCTTGGTTTTATTTTGAGAACTCAGAAGTGTTCACAGACAGTAAACCTCACCTATGTCTAAAACACAAAATGGCATTGAAACACAGTCTCATTTGGAAAAAATAAACAGGAACCACTGTCCAGGTCAAAATTATCCTTTGGACTAACAAGAATATTTTAAGAAGGCTAAAGGAGGTAGGAAAATGTCAGACACGGAGAGAAACTGAACTGGTCTGTGGAAATATTCCTTTGCCACTTAGAAGTTAGATGTTTTGGAACCGTTGTACTTCAGACCCATCCAAAGTGAGTACTTCACCCTTCTCTTGCCTCCTGCCTAGGATCCACCATGCTGGTGATGACCAGCGGTGCTTGGCTCTGAGGACTTCTCAGTAATGGGGATCTGTGGCCAAAGTTAGCATCCAGGCAGGATTTTAAGAGTTTTTAAGAATTTTCATCAAGAGTGTTAACAATTTTCCTTACAAATAAAGTGTTTTAAAGGGATAATATTCCATGCATGAGTAGTTAGGCTTTTGAGTGCCTACTACTACCTGTGGCTCAGGTTCTTTGAAGCCTCAATTGACTGTTTAATTATTACTCATAAAGCTTTCATGGTTAAGTGTTTCCCAGTGTTTGAAGCTGATGCAGGAGAGTGATGGTGAGCACCCACTTCCACTCATAAGCACCACCGCCCATTGGATTGGGACAACGCTAAACAGGATTTTGTTTCTCTGCTACTGATCTGCTGTGTGGTCCTCTTCAAGCCATTTTACTTTGGTCTTCTGTGTGCCACACCAATCTAGACCAGAAAGTTACTAGAGCAGCTGCAGCAACTATTTTGCTAGGTGTTGCTTTAGATGGTCCAACTTGGAGTGGTGCAACCACAAAAAAAGTAAATCTTGTGAGATTTCTTGGTGTGTTTGATGTAGTTATGACTATGGAATCGCAGGAGGTTTGTGAATGTTGTATCCATCCTTGTGCATGAATATAAAAACACATATGCAGCATGTGTATGTTATATATGCACATTTTTGTATATGTACAGATTTCTACCTCTGTATTTATGTAACTATATACGTACATGCAATTAGTGCCACTATATTGGCGATTCAAGTAACCTTTGTGTAATACACAAGAAATTAAACCAAGCATCATGCTACTCTGTGTAGTTCTCTTACCCTTTCAAAACAAGCCACATGATGAAGGCAATATTTAGCTAATTAGTTATGTTTTGTCCTTGTTGCCAACTTTAACCTACAGCATCGTCTTAGGCGGTATACCAAGACCAGAAAGATAACGACAGATGCATTGTGACATTCCCAGTGCAAATCATGTTACAGTCCTCCTAGTACTAATTTTGCCAGCCAGAGCAAAGGTAATGCTTCTAAATAATAGCTAAGCAAAACCATTATAGCACATTACTAGCAGGTATGGAGGGCTCCTATGGCTCATTTATAACAATGTGAAGCCGCAGAGCTGTTATCTTTATCAGAACGATTTTCTCTGGTTTGTGATTTGTGACACCGGCAAACAAGCAATCCTGCGCACAGCCTCGGCACCGGCAGCCGTTCGGGATCAATGTTGGTGTTAATGACATTGTGAGTAGATAAATACAAGGGCAGGAATCCAAATCCCACAACGGCCCTCTTGCAGTTAATGCCATCTCTGCAAATGGCATATTCTTGGAGTGAGTCCAGGAGCCGTGGTCACAAGATGAACTTTCCCTGACTTTGCGATGCATTAACATCCAGCGCACCCAGGGATCCGCAGCCCTTGCTTATGAATCACTCAGAGGCCCCTACGTGTATTTTCTGAATAAGTGTCAGTAAACATGTTCTGCCCACACTAAAGAGTACCATTGTTTAACACTTTGTCAGGCAGTTACCGTGGGTTGTATCAACACACGAGGATGTGTCTTTTATAATTTAGTTAGAATGGATTTTTGACCCATGAATCAATGACCGTGTTGCAGACTGAGTAGTATTTGGTTCCTGAAAGGCTGTATGATATCAGCAAGGTCAGTTTACTGTCTTTTTTTTTTTTTTAATCGGGGGAAAAAAAATAGTTAAGGGGCATTTAACATATTTTGACAAGGTGACCCACAATTATCCATTAGCGTTGTATTTGTCTAAGCACCTCTGCATTGATATGCAAGAAACATGTAATAGTTCATTGATGTCCCACTTGGGGGTGGGGAATAAGGCAAGTGGGACTTCTCCAAGGTCTTTCACAGCCAGAATGCATCTAGCTATTGCCGTATTGATTAAACATTTGGATAGTTAATCAACACAGCTAAGCCCTTTTAACCTGTTATGTGCTGTATACGAAAAAAAGGAGCCATGAGGATGCAATTTTTATTTTCAAAACCTTAGTTGCCAATAAGGACATAGAAGATCCTGTGAGTTAGACATGGTCCCTGATTCAAATACCAAGCTGCAACACAACCTTGAGGTGTTAGGCTAATTCCTGCAAGTTTTATCTGGAAGGATGATAAACTGCATGTTCACTGAAGAAGGCAATATTGTTATTTGTTTCCCACACTGGAGAGAAGCTAAAGCTAGATTCCCGGTTCTTCAGCTGCTGAGGATTTTATTCAGTTCTGCCACACCTGTGAGACAAGGTATTTTGGGGGGGAGTGGGAGACATCCACCTCTAATGTGTAGAACTCATTAAATTATATCAGAATTCTTTTGTTATTTACATTAATTCTTGCAGGGATGCATGGGAGAGAAACCCAAAACAAATACCAAATACCTGCAATGGTAGTTGGAGTAATTTCGCTGCTATCTCTACTTCCTTCACTGCATGACCTCCAAGGCATCCAAAACAGAGAGCTGTATTCTCAGCTGCAGTAAAGTCTCATATTTGCACTGGCTTCAAGGAGTCCAGAGGATTTACACCAGTTGGAGATGAGACAAGAGGGGCTTTTGGTACCTGGGAGAGCCTGCAAAGCAGTCGCCTTGTTTGTTACCGGCTTTCTGTGAGATGAGAAATAGCCAGACCTGAGCCAGCTGTGGAGAACACCAGTTGGTGAACAGCTGGCTGAGAGGGAGGATGACGGGCGCCTTTCCTATCTGCACCGTGTTTATAGCATCACGTCTGTGAACCTGCCCGTTGACTTAAGGATTTATTGCCATTGTAAGTGCCAGCTCTCATTTCTCATTAACCACCATTTGAAAGTAGCTCATACCTCTGCAAATAAACTCCTCTCTGGGTATGCATTCAGAGGGTTCACTTCTTTGCAACCATGAAGGTTGCCCTTATTTTGAATACAGAGGATGTAGCACCAGAGCCTCTGTAAATGGACTTGACCAGAAGGAAGGTTAATAGAGTAGGAGGGCAGAGCAAAACTGCAAAGTAAGTAAAGGTATTGCTACAAGTCTATTTAAACTATTTTAACTGAGAAGCTGAGTAAATGGTCTTACATTACATTATATATTAAGCGCTAATCTGTAACTCTACAGACTAAGTGTCTTATAATGCACTAGTTCAATTGGAATAGTTTGCATAGAAAAGTACTTGGGAAAGACAGAGAAAAAAACCAGCTGTTTCATTCCTGTGGTTTGTCCATGGCAGTACTGTTCTGGGAGCATGGGTAAGCTGTATGCCATAGACAAACTAAACCCAAATAGACTTGGGTTGTAATTTTCTCTCCTTAGCGGAGAGGTGGCCATGCATCCATACAACACATTATAAGAAAGAAATTAATGGCCCAAAAGTAATGCTTACCTGTGTTCTGAGTATATGTGGAAGGACTTGTGTGACGTGAAAAAACAGGTATCTTGTTAGCAGGCAGTGCTGACTGTGTTAATAGAACTGAATTTCTGAGAATGCCCACTGTGAACTAAACTTTAACCAGCAGCTAATCTACATGTTTGTTTAGTTAACACAAGATCTTCTCTCCAGTTAAGCTACCTTCTTAAGAATTATTGAGCAATTTCCAGATGGGGGTAGAAACTGACTCAAAATCCTATCTATGTTTGTGGAGTCAATCACAGAGGACAACACTGTTCTCCTTTGCTCCCTCTCTTCCTTTTCTTTTCACTATTTACTCTTGTACTTTTATCACAGGGATGTATCTTGCCTTCTGTCCTTGCTAATGCTGAGTTAAGCGTAGACAATATTTCTGTAGAGTTGCCCAGTAAAGTTCAATGTTGCCCAGACCAAGTCCAAGTAAGAATTTTAGGAAATTTTCCAGTAAGAATCCTGTGAATAATTCTCATTTTAACTATTGATTTTAGGCTTGCTGTTTCCAGAACTCAAGGTGTGAATCATCTAGACACGAGTTTTTAAAAATAATTTATTTAAAAAATTAATTGCAATTACTGATATTTGTGCTACTCCATCATTTATCAGTCAAATGTTTGTGAAAATAGTTAACTAGAGTTTAGACACAAAGGAAATGGAAGAAAAGGAAGTAACATGATCCTTAAATAAAAAAGAATGAGTGTGTTGAAATTATTTGTTCTGAGATTCGAGTTCCAGCCAATGTTATCTACATCCTGACAAGGTGAAAGTTGGTGGGTACCTCTTATAGCTACCTGGAACTCCATAAAAACAAATTCCCTCTGAAACAGAGGTCTCACTGGATTGGCATCTGTTACAGAACACCAAACTTGTACAGCTTAAGCTGTGAAGTGTCACATAATTAACACTGGGAGTCATAATAAGGTAGTTTAATAATTTGATTTACTAAAGAAAAAAAAAATCCCCTAAGTCAATGTACTAAACTATAATTGAGGGTAATTAATTCAAATGTTTTTATCTGCCCTTACTTCTGTGTCAGGGGTGCTGGGAACAGTGTCTAGAGTCCAGGAGGAACCCACCAATGGCACTGACACCCGCACCTAGCCCAATTTCAAAAGATTTCCAGCACCGGTGCTGAAGTTCGGCTCTGGGCCTTCCAGAGCTGCCACCCCTCCTTCTCATTTACAAGGCAGCAGCTCTTTTTAATTTTGGCCAACTTTTAAAACATCTTTACTGTAAAGCACCGTTGGTGCTCTTTCTCAGTGCTGGAGATGGATGCTTTGAAGGGTCTTACAGCTCTGTATTCCCAGTGCGTTCAGACCATGAAGAAAATAAAAGGACCTTGGTTCCATCCTTCTCTTCCCCTTTTAATGGAATTTATCCAACAACTGCCGCTATCATTGGAGTATATTGGTACATTGTCTAATTTCCTATAGCTGAACTGATCAAAAATTATAAATGAAATGAAACACACGTTCCATCACATTAAGAAGTATATTTCAGGTGAAAGTGAAACCGTTTTTAAATAGCGTAACATTATGGAATGGCAGCGAGAAGCAGAACTAAAAAGGAAAAAAAATAACGTCATCAATATTACATCTTTTAATTCACAGTTAATGCATTTGTTTTCTGAACTGGTGGAACAGAAATGTCAAATCAACCACTTTTAATTAAAAGTCATATTACTCTTTGTCTTATACAAAAGACCAGTGTTAACTTCCCCATTTATTTTGCAGTTTCCAGTTATTTAAAGAACATGCTGTCATTTAGGATGGTATTAAAATATTCAAAAAATATCTCAATATCAAAATCCTTTTAGTGGCTTGCAAATGACCAAAATGTTTTTCAAATTCACTTGTGGGGGTTTTTTTTAAGGGAACCCATGATTCTTTTAGCAGTTAGTTACTGAGTTTTCCCTGGCTTGTGAAATGAAAATACATCTCTCTGCTTCCCATTTTTCACAGTTATATTGTACTCTTTCATTCACAACTTGCCCATGGCAATGTTCAGTATTTTAATCGCTGTTGAAAAGAGAGGGATAGTATGAAAAATTTTGCATAACAAGTTTTATTAATAAAAGGATCTTCACTCATGATCACATGTAAATAGATAGTTTAATAAAGATCTTTCTGCTGGTGCCATTGTTGTTGATGAGAGCAGCACGCTCAGCACCATGCAGAATGGTATCTGCAGGGTGAAATGCAGAATGGCTGCTGGTAAAATCTATGAAATAACAGTCTTTTACTTACTGTATATAAGTCATTATTAGGGGGTGTGACTGGTGATCAGTAAGTATCACCAGTATAAAGTTCAATGTTGCCTTAACTCTGTCCCAAACTAATCAAAATTAGCTTGCTTTCATATTTTTTTACCATCTTTGCACACGCAACGTTATCTTCCAGCCCCAGCCACTCTGTTAACGTCCTTTAAGTAAATATTAACAGAAATGGGGAGAAAATAGTCTGGTAAAATGGTGTGGGAAGAAGAGGATGTTAAGTAAGGTGGTCTGGCGTACTCTGAGGAGTTTGGTACTTTCATCAGTTGTAATATCTGTGCCTGTAATGGACGAACAGGGATATGCATCCTTAGAGGGCTTTTAATTTTTCACAGTGCTGTGGATCTGCGTCTGGTACGTGATGTGCAGTAATACTGACTTCTTAAAAAAAAAAAAAAAAAAAAAAAAGAGGACCTTCTGTGTATTATTATATGGAACTGATGAGTATTATGACTATATAATTCAGGTGTGTTTGTGAATGCATATATGCAGAAAAGTTATATGTGTGGGTGTTTGTACATTAGAGAGCATTAAACTTTAAGTCACTCCACAATTTTATACATACTATATATCAAAGTTATTGGAAGCATAGCTCCCAAAAATCTTTCTTCCATTATTCCTACAGTACTGAAATGAAGTTCTTTGAAAAACAATGACAAATTATTTACACCACCCAAAGATAAAGCTGAAAACAAAGGATTAACTATGCTGTGTAAATTATAATTATAGTTGTAATTGGTTAAAATGAATGTGTAATAAAAACCTGAAAGGATGCATAAACAGAAAGTGAATTTCAGTAATGAATCGATAGATGGTGATGTATTCATAATTCTGTTTTCCTTTTTTCTTCTAATTATGGGTGGCAAAGAATCATCTAATATTAATAAGATATGCATAATGCAAATACTGTTTTTAAAGTTGGAATCTTTTTTGTGACTGGATTAAGAGAAAATGTTTCACAAATATTTGTTTGCATTTTTAATGTTTGGTAACTCTAATTCCTTACTCAAAATAAAAGTTTAATGCTTGAGATACTTCACGGTCACAGGTGAAAAAGTATAACTGGAAAACAGGAAAAAAGCACCACATTTTCGTTTATGGGCTCTGGCTACTCGGAAATCAGTAATTCAGCAGAAAACTGTTCCCCACTTTCTTGCCTGTGTCCAAAGACCACTGCGTCTATCTAAAAGTGATCAAATATGGAAATTAACCACTTCCCAATGGCTCCATTTCACAGATTAGCTGATTAACGGGGGCCACCATAAACTTTGGATTACCTAAATGGGCCACATCACCGGCCACTGGAGGAGACCAACCTTTCCACTGGAGCACACCCCAGCAGGGCTCGATGGAGGTTCTTGGGAGCTCTGGGCCACCCCAGCGAGGTGACATGCCCCAGCGCACCTGGCTGGATGAACTGATGGTCCAACAGCAGTCTACTACAAAATCACCTTGTTGCTTTTCAATTTCGAATCATACTGTTTCGCAGCACTTATTGCACGTATTGTGGCAACGCCACAGCAGAGGTCAGAAGTACAGCGTGCTGGAGGATGTACACCTGCACGCAGGAAAGACCACCACTGCTCCCATGGGGTTACAAGCTTAGCACGTGTTGAGAGACAGTGAGGAAATGAACAAAAAGGAGGAGACTCCCAGCTGTCTTTGGGAAAAAAAAGTAATATTTTTACCATTATAAACATGGTCTCAGCCTCATGGCATGTGCAATAACATCATTTCTGTAGGTGCTTTTTGACAACTTGTTCTGAAGTTTTCCTTGTGAATAACTAATTTGTGTGTGTGAATGTGCAGTCAGTTAAACGCTGAGTGTGATTGCGAAATTGTCTGTATGGCAAGGCATAAAAAATTAATCATTTATGTATCTTTGCAAAAAATATCATCAACGTTATTGAACACTAGGAAGCTATTTGTATGAACATTTTTTAAATTGGCAAGTCACTGATTTCCATTTAATGCTCTTTGCCACTGTCTGTGAAGTAAAGGAGTTTTATATGGTTCCAGAAGTGGAAAGATTTATATAATAACCGTTGAAGAAATATATGAACGTCAGTTTGGAGACTGGTATTCAAACATTTGTCTTTTGGAGTTTTTTCCCTAAAATGAACTTTTATTAACTCAGGAAAAAACAGCTAGCAATATGAGAATGTTGTTAAACCTTTGAATATCTTTCATTTTATCACTTTTAATGCATCTTTAATATTTAACATTCATCTTATTATAGACTGAAATCGTGAGATGCATGCACGGTTTCCACACAGTTTTAAAGTTCAATGCACAGTCACAATTCTGAGGGGAGATTTCACACATTTATGAAAAATAAGGCATTTTTGCAGTAAAGTTGCAAAGTGTGAAAGAATTCTTGTTTTATCTGCCTTACTTATCATGTTTATGAGTTATTTTGCCTGGAAGTAAATTGACAAGTTGTCAATGAACAATAGACGCTGCTTCAGCTAGGCTTTTCACAGGTTCGGATGCCTTTGGGCAAAAGGGCTAAATCTGCAGTTTGCAATCTAGCATATGGAGTACTGAAAAAAGTGGCAATGGGGTGAGAGACATTTACTGAGAAATTCATGTGGCTGCTGATCTCTAACCAATCCATTTGGTCTGGGGGTTTATGAATTCATGTATAAGTCCTCTACCCTTGCAGTTAGAGAAGGGGATTTCAGTTTACATATAATGACCCAATTCCAGTTATTCCTGCATTACGGCTATCTGCTGTATCAAAATAAATACTTTTATTTTTCACCACAAGCAGTGGCTCCTGCATCTTTAATAATAAGGCTGACTTTAGAACAGTCTCATATATGGCTTCTGCTTATTCCTGCTTTTCGGTACAAGAACTGCACTATAATTCTCTAATTAACACAGTTCTTGATATCTTTATCCCTACCCTCATTATAAGCGCACCCTCTTGAGGTGTCAAGCATGTTGTACACTTTACAATGAGATAAAGATGATTTCAAATTCGCATACTGTAGTAGGGGAAACATCATTCTCGCTTCCTTTACATGATGTATTTTTCAAAAGACCTTAATGCACAGGGGTGAAAAATGTGATGCCAAAAGCTTTTCCAGTTTCCAGATACTCTTTTAAAAAATCATACGTGGTAAAAGAATGAGGGGAGAGCTCAGGATTTCCCTCTTTATTGGGGCTGGAGCATATCTTATCTTTAATATCTGCCTTCTCTTGACTTTTCTGATTGCTGAAGCTATTAAAGTGCAGAACCCACAAAATGCACTGTGTTTACCTGGCCAGAGACAAATTCACATTACTTTAGATACTTGCTACCCGTGCACTCAATGGAGTATTTTCAAAGTGAGCTGTGAGAAATGCTGAATGCTTTTGCTAGGAAATATTTATGCAGTTATGTAGTTTAGGAGCCTTACAGTTGGCAATTAGCATAAGAAATAATCCTATGAGCAGTAAAAGTGATGACAAATGACTGATGAAAGGACACTAAATTAGACTGGTTACCACACTTAATTAAGAGACAACTTGTGCTACTTGCTTGATGTCAGTATCTTACATCTGAGAAAAAGGGTAAGTAGCCTATTTCAGTTATTATCACAGCCAAAGAAAGTACAACTAAAACAAGGAGAGATATGAATCATAAATACATCACACCATGTAATGCACTAGTCAACCTGAGGAAAATGATGAATGCATTATATTTTAATGTCTTACAAACTCTTTAATTATTAATGATCATGCAGACTATTTTGGCTACTGTATTGGAATATTATTTAGATTTTAATTATCTGAACGCAGCAATGAAACATGTTTTCCAGGCTCTGTGATTTATTTTCATGCCAATTTTGGCTGATAGAAAGACAAAAAGATTATGACCAATTCCATTGTAAGCTGAGTTATTTAAATATGAGAAATAATATTAAAAAACAAAAAAGATGATCACAAGAAAAATTCCAGAAAGGCTTCTACTGGAGGTTGCCTATCTTGTGCCAGCTACAAAGACCTGGATTTCATGAGCTGTAATAGTTGCAGAATACCAGGCTGCCTTTCAGAAGTCTGCCTCTTCACTAAGCTTTTCTGAAAATTATGCTGATCATAAACCTGAACATATGCTGATCATAAATGGGAGCACTATATTTCTTCCAAAACAGGTTGAATCACTCTGAGTAAAAGAGAAGAGTGGCAACACAAAAACTCATTTGCAAAAATTGACTGGATTTAAAGTAGATGGCCATCTTTGAAGCAGCTGCTGTGAATGGTCTCTATGTTTCTGTGAGTTAACAGCCACATTTTCCTCTTCAAAAAAATTTGTTTTCCTCCTGTGGCAATGCTCAGCGCTCCTTCAAACAAAAAATGGCAGCTCCTAACGTTAATAAAGAGAGAAAACCACCAAGTTTATGAAGAGGAAAAGAAATCTGAGATGGTCGGTGTGATTCCTGTCCATGCCACCCAAGCTCTGAGCCCTGTCAGGAGTCCTACTAGTCAGTGCAGGGCTGTGGAGAGCCAGCGAGGCTTGGAGACGGGCAAGGACCAGCTAAGGAGAGAAGCACCTTTGAGAGTTTGGCATGCCATATCTCAAGAACCAGAGGACCACAAGGGTTATTCCGCCCCGGCAATGCAGTTCTCTCATGGAAAGACAACCTCTCCCAATACTGGGAGAACGCTGTTCCTGCAGGCAGCAATAAATTGAAGCTAGGTGATTAGCAAGCCAGCATATCTGCTCTTAGAATTGCAGAATCATAGAATGGTTTAGGTTGGAAGGGACCTCAAAGCTCATCTAGTTCCAACCCCCCTGCCATGGGCAAGGACATCTTCTTGCAGGTGTTCAGGATGCAGCTCTGCAGCTGATGCAGTTTGCAGCCTGGTGTAACCACGCAAGGTGGGTCTGGAGCCTGTTTATGGTAACACAGCAACCCACCAACACCAGCAGTTTAGAAGATGTTTCTTAGGTGTTATCTGTGCATTAATTACCTCATTGATCCAACTTGGGACTTCATACCTTAGTTGCCTGTAAAAGCTAAATGGGAGTGGAGCGAATTTAACCCAAAGGCATTGCCTCCAAAACACTGTCAAACATAAATTGGGTGGGTGGAGAGTTTTGTGGAAAAGGATTGTTTTTTTAATTATCTGATCTCTTTCATATATAGTAATCTTCAAGCTGCTTTGTAACATTAGCAGCTAAAATGTTTGATTTTAAGTTGTCATTTCTTGTAAGCTTTTTTTAAAATACTGAGGTTTTCTTTCTCCCTTATAAATCAAAAGAGAAATGCTTTCTAAACTATTAATTAAACTCTCAGTGCTGTTATACATTCTGTAACAAATGCAGAAATATATTCCCTGGCCTAGACAATATGTACCTACAGAGAGAAAAAATAAGATTAGTAAAGCAGTAATGGTCTCTTTAAACTGGATTCCTGAAGATTAAACTGGAAATAGCCATAATTACACCGCATTGTGCTATTGCCATTGCAGTGGATGCTCCATCCTTTTCCGGAGTGTCATCTGACAACTTCTCAAACCCACCAGAAAGACCTGCCTTGTTACAGTTGTTTTCTTATGCCTTGGCTAAGTTTTCCTTAATTATTTCTCCAATTCTGTCAGCAATGTTATTGCCCCACTAGTTTAAAGGTTAAACAAAGCACCAAATCTGTCAAAGTGAGTGAAACCAACTGGTGAAGAGCTATCAGAAAGTAATCAGTGCTAATAGGTACATAATGGCTAACAGTGAGCTGTTTGCACTGAGATACATCACAGCAGACAGAACACAGACCTCACTGAAATCGCACTTAAGGAAAACACGGAGAACTACGGCCAGCTTGTAGCTGAAAACAACGTGAGAAATACCTTTTTTTCCCCGCCCCGCTCCCCCCACCTGAGGGCTCCGAACCTACATACCCTTTCAAAAACAGCGGGCCCTCCAATCCCTAAGGTTTTGCCGTATCTCGAGTTCGTCGCAGGGCTTTTCTTCTGCTGTGCGTTTGACACATGAGGTTAAAAACATGAAAAAACTAGTGGTAGAATTTCAGTGAGATAAAAGGGCAAATGTCAAAAATACCCATTTTAAGGCATTTAACCTTTCCCTGCATTTTTCTAAAATAGTTTGAAGAAGCTGCCAAAAATGTTTCATAAGCCCTTTTTCATCTTTTCTTTTTTTTTTCTTCTGAAGTTAAATTGTGTAGCTCATTAGCAGTTCCTTGGAATCATATGCAAAAATATAACTGCTGGCTGTGATTTTTTCTTCTTTTTTTTTTTTATTTTTTTACTGCATTGTCACCCAAAGATACGTTGTAAGAAGAGCTTGCAAAGATTAGTTTTAAGCACTTGGAGCCTGATCCTGCAAGAAGTTGAGTCTTGCAAGGTGTTGAGTAGTGTTAATGAAATCATTGCAAAGTGAGCAGCCCAGCATCACACACAAATAGGCACTCGTTTTGTCACTTGGTAAGACTAATTTCTCTTTGAATTCACCTAGGATGGCTTATGACAGGGGAGGAATTTCATTGCAGCAGCCACCCCACTATGCATAACAGAGACTTCTCCCCCGCTTTAGCAGCCCTAAATTGGAGAGGGGAAGGGAGATGTTAAAACTTTCCTTTTTTTGCAGCTTAGCCTCGTGCTACCTGCTCCTGAACAGCACATCACACCAAAACCTTGGCTGCCTTCCAGGGGACATATTTTTGTATGGATCGGCTGTTTTCTAAGAATTTGGAGCACCTTTCACATAAAACAGGGGTATTTTCGTTTTAACTTTGAGCATTTAGAATGAGTGATCTAGAAATTTTCATTGCTTACCCCTCACCTCTGCTGACAAGAATGAACTAAATATCTCACAGAAAATAATCTCATCTATGAAATATCCGTCACTCCTGCTCCTGAATGTAAACAAAAATGTTGAACTATTTCTGGTGTGTACTTTCAATAACTCTGGAAGGGAATTTTCTGGCTCACTAGTACTTTTTGAAGTAGTGATGTGGGGGTTTTTGGTTTTATTTTGGAAAAAAATTTTAACATAAAATAGTAACTGAAACAGTAACAAAGAACAAACCTTTATTCAGTTCATACATATTCATAATGTAAAGCAAGGTCCTGTCTTCAAATAACATGTCTGTCCTGCTCCTGCTACCTCAGGGAAACCATTAGAATAAAACATAATGTTGGAAAATTTTGTTTACCATGACAGAGAGTTTCCAAGAAGAGAAAATAGCTGTTGTCATACCAGATTACGTAAGATGCTTATTTAGGCCTGTTTTCTGTCCCTCGAAGTGACATCAATCACGGAATAATCATTGATTTAAATGAAGAAGGTGCGAGAACTCAGCTACAGAGAAACACTCACCTTTCATGCTGGTCCACGGTTTAAGCAGGGAAAATGACAGATTTTCAAAAATGTCTTCAGTTTTTTAATCATTGCTTTGGATAATTTTGATGCTCACCTAGGTATTTACCCTATTAAGTGTTTTAATTGAAATGTTGATTTCACTGAATGCTGTTGTTCTGCCTTGAAGACAGGCAAAAAACAAAAATTCCCAAATTACCTTCCCTTTAATCAAAGAATTAAAATCTGTTTACGTTATTCTCTCTAAATTTTTCTGAAGACTTGAGTGGTTTCTCATCTTCTCCATGAACTCTTTCTCTTTTTTATCCTGTTTTTTGAGGCTACATATAACACTGCCAATCATACAGCTTCACTGACACACACACAATGGCTTGCAGTGGCAAGAATTAATGAAGACTTTGGAAACTACAAAAAAATACACAGAATACAGGCCAACACTATTTTTTGCATTTCAGCATCTCTAAATGTTGCCAGCTTTTCAAAGATAACGGTTTTCTGGAGAGTTACACACATAAAGGGATTAAATTTGGAAGAGTGAAGAACTGCAGAAAAAAACCATGCCCTCTAAAAATGTGACTGTTTCACCATTTCCTTTCCATTTTCAAGATGGTGGTTGGCTTTCTCCCAGTGTATCACAATTTTAGAAAAACCTAATGCTACAGGTACCAAAAAAACAGCTTTTGAAGGTTTCCTAAAGGTGAACCATAACAGATATGTATGAGCACATGGCTGCATTATCAAACCTTTAGGACAGAGGACCAGGGCTAATTGATAACATAAGGATAATTTAAAGCAGCAGAAAGCTATCTCCAAGTTTTAATCTGGCTTTGAGACATAACATTCCACATCCAAAATGTATCTAGGATTCCTTAAGTCAGAAGCAATCAGGATCTTGTTTTGACCTCCTTAAAAAGAATAGCTTCACTTCTAGCACACCACTGAGCTTAATATTGATTCCGAGGAAAGAGTGAATCAGCACCATTATTTTTCCCTTGGCCATAGAAAGAACAGAGCTGACCCTGTTTAGCTGGTGAGATCTGATGAAAGCACAGGCCAACACGACCGAAAATTTCCAGAAAAAACTTTTACAGCTGAGGCAAGAATATCTGATGATAGTCGCAAAAGTGGAAGTATGTGCGCAGAGAGAGAAATTTGGAAATAATGACTTTAAAACCTTTTACATAGATATTTGGAGTATAAGTATTTTTCCCATTCTCTCCATGTGCTTTTAACTTATGGGGGGAACATTTCTTCTATTTAAAAATAACACTTTTTACATGTGAAATTATGTCTATATTCTATATAATTTGTACACAGTGTGAGTATATATATCCATATATAAAAAGAAAACATATTAAGTTTCTTGGTCTGGGATGATAATGTCAAATTTCAGTAAATGGAATGCATCCTATTACTGAGTTTAAACTCTTAAAAGCTGACATTTAAAATGGAAATATAAAACCTTTCAAAGGAACGCAAAATATTATTACTCTTCATCACCAAAATATTTACCTGCCTGCCCAACATTTCGTATTATCTCCAACGCTAAACAAAAGTTGAAAAGTTCCAAAATTGTCCAGTTTCACAAGACCTTAAAAAGTTATTGTGAGTTTAATAAGTGTAGCAAAGCTCAAGTGGAGAGGTGTATAATAAGGTATTGATCACTGTTAGCAAAGCAGTGTGAATTTTTCAAGTCCTACTGTCATAATTCACTATCAAAAAAGTTAGACTCATGACTAAGTTTCTCTTTGCTGGGTGAAATAGCCATGCAGCATTGCAGTTGATCATCAAAGTATTTATTAGTACTTCTAGTAGCTAAATACACAATATATCACTTGGAATTTAAACAATCTCAGGGAAAAAAAAGCTTGCTAAACCACTTTAAATACTTAATTTCTTTCAGTACCCTTGTCTAACAGTTATCCAGTTATTAAGATATTTGATTGATTAAGTGATTTGCTAAACTCAGGAGAAGGCCACGTTCAAATACTGAAATTGTTTCTGGTTCCCTGTCCTGTTCACAGACCCCTAAGTTTGGCTTTCTGTTAAACATGTGTTCTTATGAACTATTTACAAAGAAATTTTCAATCCATATACATCAAAGTCAAAAGCTTTTTTGTTGTTATTTATATTCAGTCTGCATTTATTTATACATTTGTGCTCAATTTACATTTGGACCACTGATTTTTCGTGTGTATTTGTTTACTTAAATCATGTTAGCAGTCGGTTGATGCATATGAATGACCATTTTCTGTGGAAAATTAAAAATCAAAAAAGAAGCATATTTAGATATTCATGAAACTGCAGTATGTACAAGATAGGATATTTAAATTTACATGTATATTTAAACATGTGTATAAGCGTAAAACTAAAACACTTAATTTAACTCTTAAATTAGAATTGATTTTGTTTAGTTAGAGTGGGAAAAAAAAGCGGTACTTCAAGGTATCCAAGAACTCAGACACTATTCAAACCTCTATCTATCTTTTCTTGATTTTCTTTTCTTTGGGTCCATTTATGTGGCTTAATATTGAATAAAGCTTCTGCAGGAATTCTTTGTTAATCATGGGCTGTGTCATTTGCCCTTGAGTGCATTCTGTGGCGTCTAAAAATAGTGTGTAGTATATTCCACAGGTCGTGCAGGATGGTCACCTTGTGACTGGTTGTTATAAATAAGGGCTTTGGGGTCAAACCTGTCTTTTCTTTGAAGAGGTTAGAAGGTTTCACCCAGAAAGCAACATCAGCCCCGAGTCTAGAAAGCCAGCTCCCAAAAGGATTCTTTGGGCAAGCGCCTTTAAATAGCTAAGAGTGAGAGAAATGGCACGGCAAATGTCAGCTTACATAAACCCAAATGAGAAAAGATGAGAAAATTGTGCCCTTTCCACAAGGACAGAATCTAACTGCTCTAAAATCATTAAAAAGAAAAGTATAACAAAACAAAAACAGACTGAAAAAAAAAAAAGCTTACTTATTACGCTGGTATTGCTGTGCACCAGTATACACCTTGCCTTGCCTCTTCATGCTGTGGTGGTTACACACTTTGGATAGAAAAGTACTTCCTCTGCATTTTAGGTTCTATGCTGTTAATTCAAACCATTTTTTAATTTGCTTTCGGTTTAAGTGCAAGGTTTGAATTAGAGGATTCCAATTTCCCTGTCTCTGGTGCTATTTGATTCTTTCCCATCATTCAATAATTGTGGCAGTGACATGTCCAAGTCATTAAAAAAAAAGAAGAAAAATAATGCAGAAACTCATAAGAAATTCATTTAAGGTGGCTTTGGATTAAATTTGACCTCTGAAGTCTAAGCCTGGACCGAAAGCCAAACAGTCCAGAGCTTGGTCATTCCTGGTCAAAACTCTTGCGACACTGTTAAGAAAGAGGAGGTAGTTCGAGTTTTGTAGCATCATGGTTTGTTGTCACCATGATGAAAACTAAGCAGGGAAATGTGTTATTGTTTAATGGAAGAAGGACAGCAGCAGTTCAGGTTTACGGAAACAGTGGTGGTGAATGAGCTGTTAAACTAAAGATCGCGCTGTACTGGGAAGTAGATACTTTTTTCGACCTACTCAACAGAGTGGCTGCTCATAAGTCCTATAAAGACATTTTAAAAGGTACTTAAACACAATTGAGTTAATATAAATATTTTTATTGTTTATATGCAATGTTGAGTTTCAGTTAGATGTTGACCTATGGTGACTTTTACCTAGCACATTATTAGTTTGGCTTCTTGAAGGACCATTAAGTAAACACCAGTGCCGTGGTTAGGTGAGGTTAAAGGCTACTGGTATTCAGGACGAGTATTCAGAATGTCTTTATATCTTTCTGATATATGATGTTCTCCTCTGATTTGGTAATTACATGTTTGTTATGCAAACTTCGTCAACATACACGGACATGCAAGTTTCTGGGAGAGAAGCAGCTGATGGTAGGGGATACATGCAGATGAACTCTAAAATGAAGCACACACGATAATCTGTATGTGTTCAAAGAAAAGAGATAAAAAATGCAAGAGCTAGGGAGAACTGAGGGCAGATGCATCATCTAAAACTTTTGGACCAGTCATCTGTTTTCATGCCAAGCTTGAATGATATCAATAATGGCAGAATACTGTACCTGCTGGAAAAGAAGTTACCTGGGGTCAGAATATCTCCAAGAAAGTCAAAAAGCAGACGACTTCAACCTGAGTGCCTCCGGGTCACAGGTCTCCTGCAAACACCTTCTTGTTTGGTTTGAGATCAGCACAGTCCTGGTACCACTTCAGTCAAGACTGGCTTAATTTCAGAGCTTATGGGAGCCCTTATGGAAAAAAAAAGAGACAAAAAATAATGAATAAATGCAAAGCACATTCTCTTCCCTTGAAGAAAGACTCAACTTTGTGTCGTGGAGAATGAATAACTTAAATGATGAGAAACAAAACACAATCCCACAAGGAATCTGCTAACAGCACAGTAAATTCACAGTACATATAATTAGTAAACTAACTGAAAGTAGAGAGGCAAAAAATGCAAGCAAAAACCCCACTTTTTTCCCTCTCTCTCCCTGTGTCTGTGTTTGGAAAATATTGCTGCTCTCAGCTAAATCTCAGCACAGCTTCACGGGTACACAAATTCCCCAGGAAGGAGAACAAACGTGAATCCCCAAAAAAGAAGGAACCTGAGTCATTCAGGATCTCTGTCAAGAGAGCAGAAACTCAGACTGAAAGTATGTTTTAGTGGGGTTTTTGGAGTTTTTTCTGTATGTTTGTGTCTAGACGAGTGCTGAGTCACTCAACAAAGGTTTTCGAGCGATGAGCTCTGTGAAAACCAAACCTTAAAGGATTAAGTCAGATTTTTGGATAATAGAAGGATATTGGACACTATAACAAAACACAAATTTTTCACATTGGAATTCTTCAATATACAGTTGTACCATTTGAGCATTATGTGAGAAGATACAAAACTCCTCCGTTGGAGAGACTCATTTTCTGGTGACAGACTGTAGCCCTAGTAGATAAAACTACAATCAGCGGCTTCTTCTGAATCACTGTGTCAAGGTAAAAGCTGTAATTAGTAGAACTGGCATGTTATCCTTTCTTGCTGGAAATTGGATCTTTCTGTTGTTCACCATTAAAAATACCAAAGGTGAAATCCCAGTACAGCTTAACGCAGTGGTAAAACTCCTATCAACTTCAGGGTCAAGATTTCACTTTATAAACCCTTCTTGTAAGATACAAAGAAAACTCACTTGTAAAATGAACTTCTGAAATAGAATGGAAGGAAATCAGGTTTTGGGGTTTTATTTGTTTGTTTGTTTTTTAAATCTAAATCATAATGAAAAAGTCGTATTAAATGAGTCAAATGCACATTTGAAGACAGTCTTATTTCAAAGGAATTTAGTATCCTCTATACATCTTCTACAACATTGTATTCATATTGAGACTTTTTTATAAGACAATTATCTGCATGATTCTATGATTCTGTGATTCAATTATTCGCACGAGAAATAAGAAAAACAAGGTAACTGAGATTATCAATAGTTATTTATACCAAAGGACTAAACCAAGGATGAGAATATAATTTTATCCTTCAGTCTAAGTCTTTGCAAGAGACCCAGCCTGGCATTTGGTTAATGGCAGCTTTTTTGAGACACCATGAGCACTGACGTGGTTTTTCTGAAGGACTGGGAGTAAATGACCCTCCTTTACAATTTCAGGGAGATGTAAACTCTTTATACTAGTTGAATAAGCTTCAGTTTGCTTTAAAAAGAGCAGCTTACAAATACTATCTCTGTCGTATATTTTTCTCCAAACATCTGCATGTTACAAGTCAGGGCTTGCCAGATTTTCTGCCTTATCCACAGAGTTGAGCTCCTGCATTTCCTTCAGAAAAACCTCGAAGTTTCAGAGCATACCTTTCAAAAAGTGACCTTAGTTTCCAAGCCTGCACATCGCGGTGATCACTACAGCCTGGTGGCATCCCACACTGGGACATCCCACCCGTGTAAGTGCATGCTCCCCAGGAGGGTACCCAGCCCTGTGCCACAGCCACCGGGAGCACGAGGTGCTTGTGCCCTGCAGCCGGACACACTCTCTGCCACAGGATTTGCAGCCAGATTAAAGAAATGACCCTAAGAAAGCACTGAATTTCATCAACTTCTTTCCAGATCCTGACAGTTAAGGGTAGGTAAGAGAGGTAACCCATCTGCTTAATGAAAAATGGGGAATAAATATGATTTCCAGAAGCAACTAATTATGCTGTGACTTACTGGTAGAATACCTTAGAGCTTCCTCATGAGTTTTTAGCCAAATTCTAGGGGATCCTGTGAATTTCACTTGTGAAACTGCCATATTGTGTGCAAACTCTCCTTTTCTTCCCCTTCTACCCTCCATACCCCCAACAGGGAGAGAATTATCAAGTCATTTTTTGTTTATCAGGGAAGCAGGAATCAAATTATGCTAAAGAGTAAACAAATAACATTCAGCTTGTGAGCCCTCTGGTTACAGGGCTTCTCTCCACCCACCAAATCTTATAGCATAAATATTGAAAAACATTGCTAGGAAAAAAACAATGCAGCCCTTTGACAGGTTAGCATCCCCAAAACTCCGTTAATTAAAGGAATACTGCAAATTTAGTCATGACTCTGAAAAGTGAAACAAAAGCTACTGAAAATATAACTTAATAACAATTAATAATTATCCCAAATAACACTGGGAATTTGTCATTACCTTTATTTAATGCCTCTCTCTAGTCAGGGTCAGGCATTTAGCAGCACAGTTTATAGGTGCAATCCTTTTCATGATAGCTTATGTTGGAAATGAAAGTCATCTTCATTGTGAACTTATCTTGACAAACAATGACAAACTCTCAGACTCAGTGTCACTCATTTACCACTAACCCATCTAGAAGCTGCTGCTGCTGGATTTAGCCTTCAAAAGCTTGTCGTCGTTTGACACGTTAGAAAAGGTAGTGATACTAGTAGTAATTGGAGAGCCCTGGCAATGACCTTGTCCTCCTCCTAAGCCCCGGCTAATCCTAGGTACGATACCTCAACTGGCAGCATGATTATTATCTGTGGCTATTGCTTTTCTTATAGGTACACACGCTCCAGAAAGGGCTAGGGAAAAAAGTAATAATACAGTATAGAGATTAAATGTTTTTACTTCAACTGACCCTCATATATTTTGGGCATTGGTTTCATGGTTTGTGAAGTTAGTAATATTTTTCCGTTCCTCAATTTATCTAATTGATTTTTTTCCTACTTTTATGGTATTTAGTTTAATTAGAAGCACTAAAAATCTTTACAAATAACAGCAAACTATATTACATGTGCATGAAATAAGTGCCACTCCTCTGATATTCATTGTCATTCACAATTGTTTCTGTCCTGCTGAGTCTCTTCTTTGAACAAAATAAGATGGGAAAGAAGAGACTTTTGGGGCAGCTTTCCCTCCTACAAGAGGGCTACAGCTATCAGGGCATTAGCTGAGTTGGATGAGACCCATAAAATTTCCAAGTTCATATGCATGATCAAAAGCACATGTTGTGTTTTGTAAAAATCAAAGAGCACAGATAATTGTATACAGATAACATATTTTGTGTCAAAAACACTTTAAGAAGTATTTTATTCTGAAGGTTTCAAGAGCCATTGTTTGTGGAGAGAGTCCTACTGGGAACAGAATTATTGTACTCCAAGTTCCAGATAATAAAAGGATATAATCAGGTACAAAATCCATACCTTGGTCTAGTTGATTTTCCCATAAAGCTTGGTTTCAGAGGAAAAAAAGAATTAACTAAGCTGGTACCAAACATTAGCAGTCTTGCTTTTCCAGTTTCTCACTCCTATGCTTAGAAAAAAATTACCATTTTAAAAAGAGTAAAAATTATGGGAGTTTCTGAAAGGGTGTTACATTCAATGTTTTATTGAGTAATGTAATATAAATACTTTACTTACCATTTTATTGAGTTTCTGAGGATATACTGAATAATTTTGCTGCATAAACCTTACTTGTACAGGTGATAAATTGTTGGCCATCCAACATATAGTAAAAGCATCTACAAAAGTTAGAAGAATGGGATGTTTGCAAATTGTTCAAAAGCTGTGCAGATAGAAGTGTTACCTGTGTTAGGTCACAACCACAGGATCTCTCAGGATTTGTTAACTAGAGAGTAAGGATATTATTTTCCCATTCTTCTGACTGCAGCAAAAGCACTCATAGCTTTAACTTCATTGAAAATAATTTACAGTGTCTGGTTGGCTATTCTTACTAGTCACGTAAATCTACCCCTAGTTTGTTTGTCATTCTGCAAGACAGAGGTTGGATCTACATGTGGTTCCCCTTCCATTTACACCTGGCCTGGTTCTGCTCCTGGTACCAGCCATTTTCTGCCATCTAACCAGCTTCCTCAGTCAGACCAGGAAGCTGCTGACATGGATATAAAGCTCAGGGAACCTCAAGGAGGTAGTTATGACCAAGAGATGTTACAGGATTAGCCATGGGTAGCCATGGAGAGTATTGCAAATTGCAGATTCGGAAAGTGCAAAATAGCTACAAAGAGTTGTATGTTCTTCACAGTTTCCCTGGCCAGTAACAATCCAACAGGTAACTTCTTTTGTTCAGCTTTAAGCAATCTCCAGGATCAGCCCAAGGAAGCAGGAAGAACCTTTAGGCAGAGTGGGGTAAGAATCTAGAACGTGAGGGCATTTGTTTCAGTGCCTGAATCTCTATAATTCTTAAACAATTTGTGAAGGTAGCATATACAGCCTAATTCTGTCCTGGTGATCAGCTATCACACTTGTCAGGAGCAGGGTTAGACCCCTGTCTTTACTAAAACAACAGTCTTGGTAGGTACATTTTGAAAATTAAAGGTGTTGAGTAGACATATTAAAACTGACTCACAGTGAATGGAAGCTAATTAAATTTTTAGCTGTAAAGGAGTTAAAAAAAAAAGGTGATTTATTTTCACATAGTATATATATAAAATGAACAATCTTAAATAGGATTTTTGCACCTTTATTCAGATACAAGCTACACTGTGGAAAGACTATAAAGTGCACTTTTTATAATCTCACCAAATCTAATATTTCTAAGAGACACATAATGAACAGGCCCTCTTAAACTTTCCTCTGAGCTCAGATCAAAATTTTCCTTGATGCTCTAATGTTTCAGTAATAATGGGGCATAATTGCAAAAAAAAAAAAAAAAAGCAGCTCTTTTTAGATTTTTAACATCTCGGTACATTACAAATGAACTTGGCTTTGTAACTTTTCCAGCCCAGTTTTACAAACATTTAGATGAAATTTGGAGAAAAAGCCTCCCCAGTCTAGGCTGAAGAAGCCCAGCTCCCTCAACCCCTCATCATGGGGCAAGTGCACCAGCATCTGACCAGCTTTGGTAGACTTGTTCCAGCTTGTTGATGCCTTTGTCGTATTGGAGAGCCCAAAGCTGGATGTGATATTGTAGAGCATTGCCTGAGCATTATTATAAAGAAAGTAGAAGTGTGCACCGAGTTCTCAGAGGTCCATTCTCTTGGTACAAAAAAAATCAAGAATGATGAAGATCTGCAGTGCCCTTGGAAGGGATAGCAATCAAGGGGACACTGTAGTGACACAGAAGAGCTTCAGTAAAGTCCAGCACCATGCCATGGGTATGCTTCTCCCAGTGACATGATATAATTTCTACAGTAAGACACTGCAGACAAAATACAGTAAAAACACCTGAATTTTATTCCATCCTCAAAATACTCAAATATTCAGAAGAGTAGCACTGAATTCCTTGAAAGAAACAACATTGATAACCTAATGATTTGTTTTGAGTTTAACATCAATGGAACACAGGTTAGGTTGACCAAAACAATTTCAAACCTCAGCAAACTTTTGCCAGTGTGTCATGACATTACAGCAGAAAAGCTATACCAAAGAAAATTGCTATTGGCAAGCCTGTATTACAAGGAAAAAATTCTTATGGAATTTTTTTTTAATCAAATCAGGCCTTTTTTTGTATCTTGGCTGCTTTCCTAACACCTCTGTTAATGTCTGCTTACTGCCGCATGGCAATGGTATAGCAAGAAGAGCAGAGGACCAAGAAAAGCATTAGCTCAATAGGGGGCATTTTTAATTTAGAAAAGTTGAAAGATTTCTCAGGTTCCAGTGCTTTAGAGACATGTAGACTGGGAAAAGCCTGACCTTTCCAGAGTGATACTGGCAACCAAGAGGCAGTTTGGGTAGAAACAGTGTATTAGATGTGTGGCAGATAAAAGCTGAGCACCTGAGCTAGCTAACAAAACCACCAATTTTTTTGCAGGCTTATACCTGGGATATCAGCTTCATTGACATAATTTCACATTTCCTCTTTTTAACTCACTTAAGATCCCAAGAAAGGAAAAGTTTGTAGAGACAAAATATTTCTTCTCAGGACAACTCATATGTTTAGAAAACATAAGGAAACTTTCAGACATGGAAAGCTGGACATGTCAGGCAGATGGCTAGAAAAAATTGTCATGTTTTTGAACTCACAAGCCCTTCAGAAATGTTTATTCCAACTTTTATCTGTTGTATAATAAAAATACCACTTCTCTTTACAGTTGTCTCCTGTTTTCTTTGTATCCTTGTACCACTACATCTACAACACTATTAAACCCTCAAAGGTTTCTCCCATAATTTTTAAAAGTCTATGTAATTCTTTATTGTCCTGTTTTATTAATGTTTATTTGCCAGTTTAATGAATTTATAGCAGTGCTTGTTTTTGTATTGGTTATTATCACAGCTAAAGGAAAACAGCCTGCTGCTAGCATATTCCACAAACCAGCAGCAGTGCATATGGAAACAGAATACGTAGGTCTTGCAACTGTAATAAATAGTTTTTGAAAGAAAGAGGTCACTTCAGTTCTTATTGAAGGCAACTGGTTCATGCAGAACATGAAAAAAACAGTGCATCTGCATTGAAACTACACAAATACAACCATGTCATAATTACAGTATATAATATATTAGGATGCTACTAACTTTCCTGTGCTGAAATATACATGAAAAGGGAAATAAAATTAGGTCAACTTCTGCATAAAGCACTTCTGTCCTCACAAAGACCTGAGAGTTAAGGGGACACTGGCAATTGGAAATACAGTCAACTGCAAAGAATAATTTAAATGTTGTAAAAGAAATCAGATCTGTCCCTTTAGCTGCCCACCAATTTCCACTGCTTTATAGACGTTTGGTTTTTTGATAAATGTTTCTGTCTCCAATTCTGCCTTGTGGAAGACCTGCACAACTAGGAGGTGAATCTGACAAATGAGCTTCCTTTTTGCAGGGAAGTGATGAAATGCAGACAAAGTGCTTTCAGGTTTTAGAAAAATGAAAATGTAAATAGATGTAATTTAATAAGTCTTTTCATTATGATAATCTCAAAAATTTCCTTCAAAAATAAAATACTGAATATTTTAACATGGACTTCTTTTTAGGTGGAAGTATCTCACCACCTTTCCTTAAATTTTACAATTGGCTGATGACATGCCACAACAAAATTGAAACAAACAAGAAGAAACATTTGCATCCCATAACTCTATTTGTATTCAAGTTGGATTTGCAAAAACTTGCAGAAAAGAAAAAAAAAGTGTCCAAAAAATGTTTATTTTGACCAGTACTAGCTTTCATTGTTCATCTATAGGAACTGAAATAAAATCAAGCTTTTAAACTCTTCAAGTCTCAGACTGCTCTTGGATACACATACTCAGGACTGCCTAGCAAAAAGAATAATTGCCATAACACTTGCAGAGGTCACAGTGTTTCATATTTGTTAGCTGAACATGCGTTATATCAACTTTTTTTTTTTTAATTCTGACATCATTAAACAAAAATACTTAGTCTTTGGAAAGAAATACTTCCGTTGATCTAACTTCAAGTAAATCCACACTCTTTTCCAAAAAAATGTTCCATTTTCATCAAATCAGCAGCAAATCACCAAATTTTCAATGGTTTCTACCCAGAGCTACTGGGGCCCGTAGCCTCAGAAAGGGAGGTGTGTGCAGAAGTCTAACATGGACAAATTAACCAGAATCTGCAAGAGATGAAGCTGTCCTCTGACCTAGCTCTTATGTCTGACTTCTGACCAGCAGAGGACATTACCAGGGGCATCTCACTCCAGTACTGGTGCAGAAGGATGCTCAGTCCTTCTCCACACATATCAGTGTCATCTGAGCTTTCTTGCATCTCATAGGCTATAAATTGTCCTTTTTTAACAAGATCTACAGATCTGTTTATCTAATGATAATACTTTCTCGTTGGTAACAATTTAAACTAAATTTGAATGCCCCAACTTCAGTACCTACATATGCTGCAAACTGGAGAAAGGTTTCCAGGGAAAAGCTGTGTTTTTGTTAAGCCAGCTGATAGAGTGGGAAAAAGAAAAGCTTTGAGGCACGCAGCCAGGGTAGATCTGTCGATTTTATGGAGTTAATTTCTACGTGCGGCAACGTTACTGGGACGAAAACTTGTCCCTTTCTTTGCAACATGGAAAGGTGAATCTGAAACGGGATCCTTGCAGAAACAGGGAGCACAGACGAAGGCCGGTGCCTTTTATGCCTTCTGGAAAAGAGCTTTCCCACAACAAACACAGCACCTCATTTTATTGTATTCAAGGACAACCTAGTTAAGGTTGCAAGCCAGACAAATTTGACATAGGAGGGTGGATAACATTGTGGGTTCAGTCAGCCCTCAACCTATTCAGTTTTATCCCTTGTGGCTTAATTTATTTCTTCCTCGTAAGTCTCTGATAAAATCTACCTGCCAGCTGTGATCTACTTTGCTTTGAATAGATATTAATGTTGCTTCGTGATACTGCCATCTTGGAAACATGGTGCACAGGAACCAATTAAAACATATGTTCCTAAGAATATCATTCAATATGTGATTTTGTTCTTATTATTTACTCAAGAGGGATATCGTATAGAAACTCCAAGACTAACTGGTTATTTCAGAAAAAGTTCCATCTATTGTATTTTGCATAAGTAGCGTTACTGTTACCATGTGCTGAATGTAAATATGAAGCGGTGCACAACATAAATGGTTAAATGAGATTCATAAGCAAACAGCAAATTGAGGTAACCAAACTATATGCTCTGTTTCACAAGCCCAGGCTGACCATTCACTTTTCAAAGACTCTTTCTCCTCCCAAAGTATATGAAAATCCATGGGGAGGTGGGGTGGGGAGGAAGAAGAATAGAAAAAATGAGTAGTTTTAAACACTCAGGAAGTGGCATTCATAGCACATATTTTACCATCTTGAATGATATGGTAACTAAGAATTATGGTGAGAAAAAATTTAATTCTAGGGTATTCCAAGGTAAGTGACTGTTTTTTCTTTTTAGTGTTTTGATTTTTAAGCAGTATTTGCTAATAAACTGTAAAACAGGTATTATGTTTTGGTGTGGTCATGCTTTATCTGCAATATAAAATGTAGATGCTGATGGTAAATAATAACCTGAATAATATTTGAATATTCAAAGTAAGATTCAGTCAGGGTTTTGACACCAAACAGTAACTGGTCCATTGTTAAAAAACAATTTATTTTAAAAAAAAAGAAAAAAAAAAACACATAAAAAAGTTGACTTTCAAATGTGAAAGTTGTCTTTAAAAGCAAAATCTAAAACCCCTGAGCTGGTTGTTCCAAATGCAAGCAAATTATTAGTTCCATGCTTGCACCTGGGGAGGGGAAAGAAGTGAAAGTATTACTTCAACCATTTAATGTTTGTTAGTATCCATAAACTTCAGGAAGTAACCAATTAATTACACTGAAAAAAGAAAGTGGACCTTGTAATCCACATTACACTCAGTTGAAAATGGTAAACCCCTCCCCACAAAATTCCACTGTGAAGTTTTCTTGCTTATTTTTTCTATTTCTCTTCAGTTGCTTTCATTATAATTGAGAGAAGTCCAAGAATTTCAGGCTATGAAACAAAGAATTACACCATTGACATTTGGGAAAGAATATAAGATCATTAGAAGTCCTGAGCTGGGTGGCCGATATGCTTTACTAGCTATTGCTTTGCCCTTTAGCTAAAGTCCAGTATCTAAATCAATGGGGCTCCACTGCTTCTCTTTGAAAACCACTCCAAACTCTAAAACATCTTTGTCAGGAAGCTTTTTTTTTTTTTTTAACCAAGTCTAAATAGCAATATGGTTTCTTAAGGTCACATTACAGATCCCTTTGTAGCATATATTCCCTGTTCACATCTTAAATATTTCAGGCCAGTTATCAAATAATTATTTTTTGTTGCTGAAGTACGTGCTAATCGCTGTCATCATCATTAATCTCTCAATTGTTTCGGTATTTTGTTGCTGAATTCCTCTAATAAGGTCACTGCTTTTCTGTTACTGATTGCTTGGAATTAAACGCAGTATTTCTGCAGAAAACTCAGCACCATCGGGGGCAAAACCATGATGCTTATGTATTTGCTGCCCCAAGTCACCAATCCTTTGCTGCTTTTTTACTTTGCTAATTCCTGCTGTAACGCAGATCACAGACTTATTCTAACTTTATTAACTCTCAGAGGCTGTGTTAAGTTATTGCCCGTCACCCTCTCTCTGTAGCCATGGCATTTGGTGTTTGTCTCCCAAGGCTGTCTATAGAATTTCTGAAGTGATTATCACCTTCTTACTATGCGTTCAACATGTTACACAGTCACTTTTCTTGGGCCATCTGCTGTAACAGACAAGTTTGAAGGTCTTTCCAACACTACCCCTTAGCCCAATCTTGCCACTTTATTGCACTTTCAACAGAAAAACACGGAAAATATGGAACAATATTAATAGCAGTAAAATACCTTAATGGACATAAATGTTTCACAGAGGTGTTGCTCAAAAAGACTATTAAGCAGAAATGTGAATGGATGTGGAGGAAGAGTAATTTTGTTTAATAAGATGTTTCAAGTATTATCTCTCTAATTTGCTGAGGAGCAGGTACAGGCTATAGTGTACTTGTAAAGTAATTAGAAATCCTTGGTAATTGTTTTTTTAATTAACAACAAAACTTGGAGAAAAAAAAATCTGCTCGTTCCCACTTCTCTTCTGGATTAATTTTGTTTCAGCTGAGAAAAGTGGCAACACACAAGAGATTTTTCCAATTCATGTGCAAGGCGAAGGGCAGAAGAGGGCCTTCACCTGCACTAGCCTCAATGAAGCTGCAAAAGCAGTTGATCAATTCTTTTCACCTTTCTGTCCCCCTTACAGGAGACACTAATATGTTCTGCATCCTTACCTTACCCCAGCGACCCAACATTACGCTCCGTTTTCAATTACTCTGAGCCACTTGCACACAAAAGAATAAGCCGGGCATTTCGGTGAGGCATGTCATGGGACTGCTGGCCATCGGCAGAGATGTCACTGCTCCTGGCGCAGGAATAATGAGTGGATGGCGTCTGCAAAATAATAGCCTGCTAGAGTGACAGACGGGGAACTGGTGGGTGCAGAGCTGGTGACGGTGCACTCAGGGCAGGAGCAGGAGCACTGGGGTTGGGGACCCACCATGCTGGTGTGCAAACCACTTTTTCTGCCTGATGGACCTTTGATCTGCAAGTGCTCCACTCACTGCTTCCATCCTCATCAGTGGAAAGCCAAGGGGCACATCTAAAAGCTAACTCTGGTGTCTGTGCTAAGAGAAAGGAGATGCCTTAGGAGATCACCACCAGTGCACCCAATTCCCATAAAACATGACAGCCTCAGCTTTGCCAATTTGGGAAGTTAGGAGGATCAAGTGTCCTTAAAAAAAATAAGAATTTCTTTTCTTAAAAAAAGAAATTTTTCACTCTGAAGGTAGTGAGGCACTGGAACAGGTTGTGCAGAGAAGCTGTGGATGCCCCATCCCTGGAGGTGTTCAAGGCCAGGTTGGATGAGGCTTTGAGAAACCTCGTCTAGTGGGAAGTGTCCCTACCCATGGCAGGGGGGTTGGAACTAGATGATCTTTAAGGTCCCTTCCAATCTAAACCATTCTATGATTCTATGATTCCTTAACGTTGGTGCCCATCACAGCATACGCCTGTGGGTGGAAGCTGCCTGGTTGCAAAACACTTTCCCTCCACCAGACATTTTCACTCCACAGGCGAGGTGGCCGCAGCACTGATGCAAGAACCATCCGCCACATCTGGAATGTGGAAAGCTGCCACTCTACATTCATATGGAGTGACTCAAATGAAAACAAGGGAATTTTGCCTGAAGTGAACTGAAAGTGCTTGAATATGAACTAAAAAATTCCCCTGTCTCAAGGCTTATGGCTTTACACAGGGTATTTTGAAGAAATGCAATGCCAGGTTCCTCTCTACGATAGCTAAGTGCTGCTGAAGTCACCTCTAGTATGCTTAGGCTAGAGCTTCTATTTACCGCTAATTGTTTTCTGCCGTTCTCCTAAATTACCCTTAAATCCTTTCTCTCTCTGCTTTTTTTGTTCTGGTGGAACCAGGGTCCTGCCCCAGAACTTTTGCAAATTGTAGGGCTGAGTTTCCTTATGAGTCTTGCCTCTCTCGTGGTAATAAGGATAAGCATGTGAAAACATGTTAGCACAGCAGGCAAAGGGATGTGTGATATGATGGCAGGTCTAAGACAAAATTAGTGGTGTGAAGGGAGATTATGTGAAAAATCTTGTGGAGAAGCTGATTGAAAATGAAAATTAGTTGTATTTTTGAGAACAGGCATTATAGGTCTGCTGTGTGATCCGTAAAGCAGTTAAAAATATAATCAGAGTTGTAACACTCTCCAGAATTAAGAGAATGTTTTTCCCCTAACAACAAAGAAATGTGTTCAAAAGAGGACAAAGCAAAACTGCAGCACGGGCATGGTAATACTCCATTTAATCCCTCCATGCGAAGGAGGAGCCGTTCTTTACAAGGCGAGAAGGTGGCTAATTGTCTGGTGTGCCTCCGTTTTGGATGCCATCTCCTGAGAAAGCCTGGAAAAAAGCAACAACATGGTAGCCTGAGGTTTTGCACTGGACTAAGGGGCACCCCATCGACTTCTACAGGAGCAGGAAGCCACTGTGGGATGGTCTCTCACCATAAATTTGTTCCTTTAATCTAAAGTCTCTCTGTTTCCATTGTTCCTGCCGACATAAGATAGTGCCAACGTGTCTGGATTTGACCTGCCTTATTATCAGGATTAAAAAAAAAGGTATAGCCTCATAGCAGTCATAGTCAAACATTCTTTCAGCAAGGAGATAGGGAAAGTAGAGTAGTCAGATTTTTATTTAAATCTTTATCAGAATAACTTGGGACACAAAGAAGAGTACTCAGTAAATTGGACTGTAAGACTCAGATATTTTAGTAAGGGTCAGATCGTGTTCACAGGGTACAAAGCAGGCTCCTCTAACGACAGGTAAGTTCTTTTTGCAGAGGACAGGTCATGGCACAGTACGTGCAAAACCCACAGTCTTCTGTTTCTAGAAACTTTCTGCATTAAGCTGTGGCTTTCCAGGTGAACTAATATGATTCAAAGCTGTATTTTCTTATGTCATAAAGACTGAGTAAAATAAGATTTTTATCGTCAAAGAAAAAAAAAGTTAAGGACAAAAATTACGTATGTAAATGTATTTCTGCTACCTGCTCAAAAATGATTTTGCAGAAGTTGGTCTAGTCTATCAGCAAGCGTTATCTTCTAATATACTCTCAGATCTTTCTATAACTTTCCAACAAATGAAAAAAAAAACCCAAACAAAAAACCCAGAGCTTAATCATCTGTTGCACATGTTTCTGTCACCTGCAGAGGCATAAAAAAGATACAGGAGAAAGTAATAAAAATTTGGGGTCCTCTTACAGCTTTCTGAAGGCAAATCTGACAATCACCTTCCCAACAAGAAGGGAAATTTTCTGCCCTGATGCCCAAAAGCACAGATTGGATTGGACAAGCTGCCCGGGACACAGCAACACAGAGACGGATCTTGAAAGAGAGTCTTAAATTCCAGTGACTGAATGCTGTGTTTTAGTCACATTGGAAAAGCTTAGTCATGCCTGAATAGTGGTTACAGGCTAAAGTTAGAGACTTGCTGGTACCTGACGTGGCAGAGCAAGAAGCCAGGAAAAGTCTGATAAAGACAATTCCTGGAGAGTTTCTAACAGCTAAAGAGAGCTCAAATATTTCCTGCCTTATTTGGTTTCCTATTCTGCTGTCTGTTCGGTTGATCCATTTAGAGCTGCAGCAGAGATTGATTTATTATTATTATTATTATTATTATTATTATTATTATTATTATTATTATTATTATTGTTGTTGTTGTTGTTGTTGTTGTTGTTTTGTTGCTGTTGTTGTTGTTGTTGTTATTATTATTATTATTAAGATGCCTGTAATCTAGTGGGGTGAGCCCTTAAGAAAATGTCCTTTTTGGAGGTTGCATTCAGTGTCTTTCAGCCCAAAAGCCCAGCTCTCAGCATCTTTCCTCTTTGCACAAAGTAGGGATGACAGTGCAGTCACACAACTGGAGAACACTTTGAGATCTACAGAACTAAAGTGCTCCACAAAAGTCAATGTTATAGAAAAAATAAAATAAAATACTGAGAAGCCGTACTGTGCCTTTGACATCACTTTCTTTCATGGTGCGTGTGCAGCAAGACAGGGATGGAACTGGAGCCCTGTTGTTTTAAACTAGTTCTTTCTAACTTTCCACATTTAATCCAGCTACCTGAGAAATCGGCACAATGATGAGATCGAATTTAAGAAAAAAAAATAATGGGGAAAATCTGGAAGGAAGTCCCACTTTAATATCAACTCCTTGGGTCTCAGGCTGCCTGCTTTCCGTTTTCACACGTACGTGCGCTTCCATTAGCCCCGCTGCTATTCTCTGGAAGTGGCTGCACTTTCCCTCCAGCTGGCAAGGTGCAAAGGGCTCTGTAGAAGTGGTCTAGGAAGCAACCGCACCCTCCCTGGAGACCAATTACTTTTGAAATGTGCCTGATCGTTTGCTGCTGCCATCTCCCCCTCCCCAACCTGCCCCCACCTTCCCCCAGTCGCTCATTGTACTGTTGTCACTGAGACACCTGATCAGCCCTAATTCTTGCTTTTATTTGAATTAGGGTGCCACCAATCTTGGATCCATGTCAGGGCCCATGTAATGCCTTTGGGCAACACTGGGGATTAGATTAGCATTTTGGTGTTGTTCTAAAGCCACATGGTCAGCATTATAAGGATCCCATTAGAGATAAAGGGACCAGTTACACAAAGCCTAAGAAATATAAGGGCCAGAGGAGGTTGATGTAATTGGCTGATATTAGAAAGTGCTTTAATTAATGAAAGCATACTGTGGTTACTACCCCTTTTTTATAGTTTAACATGCCTCTTAATTACATTCTCAGTTGTTCGTTTACACTGAGCATGTCTTTCAGGACTGCCAAACTCTTCAGGGAAAATGAAGCAACTGTGTTGTACTAGGTTGGCCAGCCTCACAATTCAAACCCCCATTATTGGCTGATAGAAGTAGTCTAGTCAGGAAAAAAAAAAAAAAAGAGGGGGAAAAAAAAAAAGAGGAATGCTTGCCTAATCAAACAGTCCCAGAAATGACAGGATGCAGAAAAATGAATAATCGACAATTTAAGAGGCATCAGACAGACTGCCAGTGCTTAAGAGCTTTGTTAGAAACACAAATATATATATTTCCAATGCCAGGGAAATGCATCTTCCAGCAGTTTTGCAAGGGAGAGCTGCCTCAGCTCAGAAGGGCGGATCTTGGCAGTGCTGCTTCCACTTTGCAGTACAATGATTACACAGATTTGTGTTCTTGACCCATTTGGTCCACCTGGGATATTCCCCTGAGTTTGCTATGCATTTCGTGTACCTCGACTATTATTTAATTATTGGGCTTTCTTAATACATGTGAGAACTTGATGCCAGAGTAATCTTTCATTTCCACTCCAAGTTTTATTTTTCTTACTTTTTTTCTGTCACCTCTCATGGTTTCAGGAAAAAAAGGGTTTACACTTAAAGAAAAAACCAAAACTTTTTACAGAGCCCTAAGCATTACCATTCACATGATGATTATATTTAAACAAAGATCCTAATCTCTGGTTTACTAATTTAGTTGTCTGTCAACAGTGTCTTTTTGATCAATTGTCTGTAGTCCAGTGGGAAATAACAGACAAGCTGTAAATAAATATAGGTTAGCATTTAATCAGCGATAGGCTACCCATAAAGTTAGTAAGTACAAACTTAGAATGGAAACTACTGGTGTCGTAGTGGGATGAATTCTGTTGTTGCTGCTGTTCTTTTATGTTTTTCAGACTATGTATATTTCAAAGCTGTTCCAGTAGCTTTCTAAAATGTCTTTTTAAGTAAATAGATGCAAAGATGTCTTCACATGTTGAATTATTTCAATAGACAGAAAGTACACGTCTCTTCAATGTTAAGGTTACAGTGTTCATTACTATTAGTATGCAGGGCTCAAGCTGTTGGCTCATTTAGGGCTTTCATAGTAGGGCACAGCTAAACAAAGCAGTATTTTCCCACCATCAGAGATGATCGAAATACTGAATTTCAGGTTACGCATATGCAACTACAGAAAAAAACCCAAAGGATGGGTAGGTGCACTTCAGGGCCAGCATGTTTTGTTGCATTAAAATTGTGAAGAAGTATTTATAAGATGTAACATCGCATGTTTGCAAAATTGCTTATAGAAAATTATGACTCGTGGTCATGTCCATGAGGCAGTACCTCTTCTTGATATTCAGTAAACCCACTAACATAAAACCATAGAAAGTAACTGAATTTTCCTAGATGAAATTAATCAACAATTTAGATATGGATTTAATAAAAAATATTAAGAGAACAGAAAACAAGATATCTCCTTTTTAAAGTGCTTTCAAATCAAGCTCTGTCTTCATGGATAGGATAGCACCTGAAGAAAGCTAAATTTCTGTGTATTTTATAGACTGATAATACCTCATCAAAGCAGCAGCAATGGTACTCTGCAGATGAGTTCTCAGAAAAAATTTAGTAACCGTGCTGTTCTGCTAGATAAACAGAGAAATTCACCAGTTCATAAGCTTAATATGCATCTTAAGTCCCTTCTGGCTTTAATCATCAGTTTCATTTTGAATTCCCAATATCTGAATTAATTGCAGGTGTCTGCTTCCAACAAGAGTATAGTCTTTAAATTATACATGTCAGTGCATCACTTACACCATGTCACTTCCCGTTAAATTTCTTCTCACTGTAAGTCTGTGTAACAAAATGTGACATGATAGAAGTGCGCTGGCATGGTACAGTACCTCAAAAATAAATACCAAGTTTTAGGATATTATATTATACTGATCTTTTGAGTTATCTTTGGATGATTAAAATGAGCAGATAATAGTTTACTGGGAAATGTCTTTACCAATAGCTGAGGGTGAAAAGGAGTCAGCTGATGATCCCGAAGTCGGCACAATTCTGCTGTGAACCAAAAACACCAAGAAAAATATACTCTTTAAAAATGACCTGAATACCTGCTCATCCACATGATATACATAATAATAAATTGGAAGGGTCATGACATTTAGAGAAATATGCAAAGGGAAAGGACTCCAACCAGACTTCTTCCACCAGAGTTAAGCTGTGGAGTAGATCTCTGTCTTAAATAACTTCATATCCCAGGTAGTGTCTCCCTCAGCAACTTGTACTGGGCAAGAACCAAATGCTCAGCTACATTACCGTGTAACAGCGGTTAAACGAGACCCTCACAAAGGTCCTGTAATTGCAATCAGATCTCTGGGATGCAGAGAACCTAAGTCCTGTCTTGACTGAACCATGCAGCTTCGGTAGCACAGTAAAACTTGGGAGGAAATGTTACATAAAAGGTAATCCTCAGTCACTTAGGAATTGTGGTGTTATGAAAGACTTAATTTCTACTGTGCCTAATACAGGAAATAACTACTAATTACTTCAACCTTTATACTTAATTTTGGAAATATGGGAATTACAACACTAATTGGGCACCAGTTTGTGAGGGCTCTGCCCCTGCAGAATCCTCAGCTGGAAAACTTTTCAACATTTAACAGGGGAAAATATTAAATCTACCATTGTAGCTACAGCATTGCTGCAGTAGTTACTATGGAATGTGTATGTGTCTTTAGTAATAAAAGAGAAAATTATCTGCAGTTTTTCCACTCATCTACCCTATAGACACCATTTTCCTGGAAAACTCCACGTCTGCTCCTCATTGAAAAATTAATAAAAGAGAAAAGGAGCTAAGCTGAACTGAAGTCAAGATTGCACTAGCCTTTGGCAGGCCTTTCAGCATCGAGGCACTATCAAACTACTGCTTATCATCTCGTCGGTAGGTCTCACCTCGCCCCACAGCAGCTGTCGGCGTGAACAGTGAATGCCTTCCCACTTAGGCAATGGATATGCTCAGCTATCCATGAACAGACCCATCTCTAATATCTCATCCAGCAAATCCACCCTCTGCATTGAGCCAGGTGCTCAAATGAGCTGTCGTTACATATTTTCCCAAGAAAATTACCCTGGTTTCTCTGCAAACTGATATTCAGTCACTCTCCTCTGACTCTCCATAGTCTTCAAAAAATTGCCAGCCTGGTTCTTGCACTTAGCACACCACAAAGTGGAGCCAGCCCAAATTCTCCCAGAGGTTATGGTCCATTCAGGAAGAGAGAGAACCATTACTGATACACAACTGGTCTGATAGTGGTATTTTGATAGACACAGTCATCACAAAGCTGGAACTAAAGATAGCACTTGATAAGCGAGATGTTCCTGGTTGTCTCATCCTGAAGGGAAGAGGAATCTCATGGATTTCGGATTAAACAAGAAAAGTTTTATGCACTCGTGAATTAGAGGTACCCGGTGCAGAAGATGGAGAACTACGAAAAGAGACTTAAAATAGAAAACACCTAGTATGGAGGTTTAAGACCTCCTGAAACCTAAACATCTTGAGAACCAGCTCCAGTGAGTTTGTGGACCAATCTAGAGCAAAAGATCTCATGAGGCCGCATATTTTGGATGCATTCATTTTGTTCGTGCCTGACCACTTCTCCTCTCTGTTGAAGTAACTCAGCACAATTCCACCTAAGCTAAGGGCAACATGTACTTATTTTCTGACCCTTGAATCCACAGAAATCCTGAGCAGTTCTACCACAAGCTGGACACCAAAGTAACTTTGACAGAGCACATCTCGCACTTTCTCCCTAAGGATAATGACATGGTGACTGTAATTATCAGTAGGACTGGGATTGAGCCTGTTTGGAAGACAAACAGTTGATTTAAGTACTGTAACTAATCTCAAACCTGATCCTTCATTTCTCATTTACTCCAGAAAACTGTTAGCTTATTATGTTTTCAGTTCCTATGGTGTTTTGTCAGTCAAACACAAAGTCTTCTTTGATGTTCACCACTGCGTAACTCCAAAATGAAAAGAAGTGTCCTGTTCAATACACAGATATT
The DNA here is from genome assembly GCA_008921705.1 of Burhinus oedicnemus. NCBI lineage: Eukaryota > Metazoa > Chordata > Aves > Charadriiformes > Burhinidae > Burhinus > Burhinus oedicnemus. The sequence continues at coordinate 290,365 of VFFE01007052.1, forward strand.
ATTTGCAATCCCTTTACAAGGTATTAGGGACCTCCACTTTCCTCCCAGTTTATTTATCCCCCAACCTCCAAGAGTTGACAGGTAACCATTGAGCAAGTAGTTCAACAACAGCAACAACACCCAGACAGCCTGGCAGGAGAGCACAGCTCTTGTTCATATGGATAACTGCCACTGAAAGGGCTGACTTCTCCAGAAAAGGCAGAAAAGAGAAGTAAAACAGCAAGGTGGTGGCAAAGGCTATGGGAGTGGGAGTCCTAGAAGCAGTCCGAACCCAGGACAAGACACTTTTGATGTATCTCCAAGACAGCATTTGCAAAACATTGACCGCAGATGTTGCCCTATAGTCAGAGGTTCATATTACAAATGAGGAAAATATTTGGTTGAACTGGCTTACAGGTGTCTCTCTGTTTCTCTTTTTAGTTACTAAGGGAGAATTTTAATGAGAATGTGACTCAAAATGGTTTTCATAGTTAAGTATAAAATGATAGATGCCTTATAAATACATAAAGCACAGAGATAAAATAGAAGTGAAAAAAATGAATTGCAATTTATTTAGTCATTTTAGAAACTGTCTGCATCTCTTCAGCAAATTAGACTTGCACACTTTATGAGTCCTCTCACCCTTTGGTGAACTCATCTTTGAAGTTTCAGTATTAAAAGTAGCTCAGAATCATGCAAATAATTTTTTTTTCTTGTTCTTGGATCTGCTGCTGTTCTCAGAAATGCTGTAGGCAGTCTACTATGTGCTAGAAAGACTAATTTACTGGAGAAGTTACCAAGTCCACTCACTCGCAAACTATGAAATAATTCAAGTATAACAGTGGTGCACTCCTATATATGTATTTTTCATTTCAATACTTTGTAACTATTTAATTTCTTAGATTGGGATGAGCTACCGTCATGTTTCTCTTTCACATGCCTAAATCTTTGTTCTTTCACATCAAGTTTACACTGTCCTTCATTTCAGCAAATTCAAATTTATGTCAGTAAGTAGACATTCAGAGATCTTCTTATATTAATGGTTGCTTAGATATAAATGGATGAGGCCTGCAGATGAGTTCTGAGTTTCGGGAAAAAACCTGTTTGGTAGTTAGATCCAAACTTTGCCTATCACACCTAATTTTTAACGGGCTTTAACTGACATACTACAGGCTTGGAGGAATACGACACTTCACTCTGACTCTAGATAACTAGGTTTAAACTAGTGTAGACAAAACCAATTTGTCCACATCTTTAACTGCAAACTTTATGCATATATATGTGTAAGTGTATGTATTTATATTTACACTACATCTAGATATGATGGAATGTTTTCTGATTATATTAAATTTGCATTCAGGGGACGTTCAATAAGGATGTTTAGGGGTCTCTTCATTTTAGTTTATCAAGCGTAATTCAGGCAGAATTTCAGTCATTTCATCAAAATCATTTGTTTTTCTGCTGACAGCTTGTTGGTGGTCTCCAGTGAGCTCACATCTTACCAAAATAAGGTTGTCATTCATGTGCATCATTATGTCCATCTCCTCAAAGATGGTAGTCTGGTTATTTTTTCGCTGCAGTTACACCTCTAAGTAAGGCTGTCTAGGCTGAGCAGTTTCTGGTTTTGCTCCATCTTGAGTGGTTGAAGGATTATTCCATGTTGTCACGGAATCACAGAATCACGGAATTTTTGGAGTTGGAAGGGACCTCTAGAGATCATCTAGTCCAACTCCCCTGCTGACGCAGGAGTGCCTACAGCACATTACTCAGGACTATATCCAGGCGGGCCTTGAAGATCTCCAGAGAAGGGGACTCCACAACCCCTCTGGGCAGCCTGTTCCAGTGCTCTGGCACCCTCACCGTAAAGAAGTTTTTTTCTTAGGTTTGAATGGAACTTCCTGTGTTCCAGCTTGTGCCTGTTGCCCCTCGTCCTGTCACTGGGAACCACTGAAAAGAGTCTAGCTCCATCCTCCTTCAACCCACCCTTAAGATACTTATAAGCAAGAATAAGGTCTCCCCTCAGCCTTCTCTTCTCCAGGTAAAGAGTCCCAGCTCTGTCAGCCTTTCCTCATAAGGGAGGTGCTCCAATCCCCCAGTCATCTTTGCTGCCCTACGCTGGACTCTCTCCAGCAGTTCCCTGTCCCGCTTGAGCTGGGGAGCCCAGAACTGGACACAGTATTCCAGTTGTGGTCTCACCAGTGCCGAGTAGAGGGGGAGAATGAACTCCCTCGACCTACTGGCCACACTCTTCCCTATATAGCCCAGGATTCCATTGGCCTTCCTGGCAACAAGGGCACATTGCTGGTTCATGGATAATTGACTATCTATCAGGAACCCCAGATCCTTCTCCTCAGAACTGCTTTCCAGCAGATCCACCCCTAGCCTATATTGGTGCCTAGCATTCTTCCTCCCCAGCTGCAGGACCCTACACTTGTTCTTGTTGAACCTCATTAAGTTCTTCTCTGCCCAGCGCTCTAGCCTGTCCAGGTCACGCTGGATGTCAGTACAGAACATTTTCTAATTATGAGTCTTATAACACTCAAAAGTGCTAAAAGTCTTGAATGTTCTCCTCTGCATTCGTTGGACCATCTCATTTAAAGGGTTTTTTTTGTGATTTACTGTCAGCTGATACAAAGCAGAAAAACCATCTGACGGATTGTTCAATGGGTATTTTAGCCTTAAAAATCTGCAGCCCATAGCCAGCGCCCCGAGGTGTTCAGTGGCTCTTGCACACATCTCCAGCCAGCAGCTGGGCAGGCAAGAGTCATTTTGGAGATCCTGCGTCGGAGCTAGCGTGCCCTCCATGCAAACAAATCACACCAAATTAAATTAACAGAGTTGCCATTTCCAAGCTGGAGTTGGGGTATTTTAGGTAAGAGTGGACTGGGAGCAGACAAACTTATGATTGATCACCTTCTTCATGTAAATTCACCTTAAATTAGCCAAGTTAACCAAGAGGACAAGAAGAGGACAGGACAGCATCCGAAACCCTCTGCCAGGTTTTAGGGGGTTGAAAAAACAGAGCAGCTATCACTCTTTTATATCCAAAAAAATTGAAAGTTATATTACCTTTTGTTTCTTTTTTGGTTTTTTTTTTAAGCTAAAATAATGGCCATGAGGAATCAAATCTTAACAATATGTCTTTTTCAGCCTTAAAAGGTTCCTGGGAACTAAGAGCAGGGTCTTGTGTTTAAGGATCATGAATGCGCCAGGATGAACGCTGAGAAACTTCACTGGCAAAAAAAAAAAAAAAGAATGCAGTAGAAATTGGGAAAAATGTTGAAAACAGCACTTTCTGTGACTTTCTGTGCCTACACCTGCCCTAGTCCCACTCCTCAAACCCTCTTCTGGCTGTTTCTTCAGCTGCTGGAGTGGCAGGACAAGAATTAATTAGGGAATAAAAATCTGAAAAGGCAAGAAATAAGGCAAGGTCTGAATTGTTCTCTTTCCTCTTCAAGGGAAACAACACTCCGTATAATGAATCAACTTCACTGACAACAAACTTTCACAGGGAGGAAATACTCAGCTTTCTCAGAAATAGTCACTTTTTTGGTAATATTTTGCTAGGTTAAATACAGCTCTGTAGCAATGCACACCAGTACTTTGTATTCCTCCCAGTATTTTAATTTAAAAGGGAGTTGCTGTGCAAAATAATGTCCTTGTCTGTCCCTTCCTCATACAAACCTCCAATCAAATTTAATAAAGCTAGTTTGATACAACGCCAGCCTACACTTGGTTTACCCTTGGTCGACTTTAATAGGGTCAAAAATATTTTCGCATTGGCAGTGTACGCATTAATCATTTTTCCAGAGGATTTAGAAAATTGGAAGAGACAAGGCCAAGCAAAATTTTAAATTAATTGGGCCTACCCCAGCATTCAGAGGGTCACCTTGTGTCAGTTGTCCCACATTTTCCAGGTCACGAAGTTCCAGTGTATCCTACAGCTGCCATGAGGAGAGACCCGTGCTGTGGGCACACAAAGGTGAAAGAATTTCTCCCAGAAAGTGCGAATTTTCCTACGGGCAACCACAACAATTGCAGCTTCCAGATTGTCGCCAGACACCAACCACTTAAATAATGCATGCTCGGCTGACGCCTGTACTTGGTGCATTTTCTAATCGAGTAGTCAGGAAAATTTGCAAACACTCTGTCATTTACCATAAATCCGCTGCCTGCTTACAACTACAGAGTAATTAATTTTAGTGCTGCTCAGAATTATTAATTTCAGCTGGGAAATCTGTCTTCACAATCGTTGCTGTTTTCACCCTCTGTCCTTTTTTTTTTGTTTTGGTTTTTTTTTGTTTCCTAATATTCTTGCTAGGGGTTGGAACATCAAAGCACTATTCTTACAAGGGAAAGACTGTTTGTGGCAATGTTATTATGCTATTCCAATGTGACACCAATAACGGTTTCAACATTTCTGATTGTAATCTGCAATAATGCCCTCTCAACATCTGGCTGGCTGGCCAGATGTAGTTGGCAATGCTAAGGGAGGGAAGCAAGTGAAAGACTTTCTTTGGAGAGGTAATTAATTTATTAGGTTCTAAAAGGGCTTACTGTGTGATAAGGAATGTGTATACCTTTTAGTTCATGGTTTTATTCAGAGGAGCCGAGTGTCACAGCCTAAGTGCTGAAAATAACTGGAGACAAGAAAGTTAACGTTAAATGGTTTATCATTTGTTCAAACATTTTTAGCATTTAACCCATAGGATTAATAAGCTTTTTGGCACAAGAAAAAAATGATATCTTGCAGATTTTTTTTGCAAACCTTGAAGTTATGAGAACACTAGAAAGGAAATCTCTGTAATTACTGCTTAGTATTTACAGTTCTGCAGACACAAGTAATATTGCTCGTTGAAGTGGTTTACCCTCATTTGCAAGGTGGACTTGGAGTCGTATCAGTAAGTATTCAAGAAAGTGTTCAGTCCTGGTCCAGTCTGCGTCACATCCACTGTGACCAGAGAAATTCTGCAGCTGGTGGTTTTTAGTAAAACTACCCGTTCCCATCAGAGTTTTGAAATAATCATGCTGGCCATCTTGTAACCTTATATGACATGTAAACTTTTTCATTCCCACTCTATGATTGTATTAAAGAATAATGTTCAACTAGAAGATTAAAAAATAAAAAGAAAGAAATCGATGTTAAAGTAAAAAATAATGTAAACATGAGTCACTAAGAGATTAGACACAGTTAAGTATTTCAGGATGTTTGTGGTTATCTTCATCTAAACAATACTGATAGTTTTCTGCCAATGATTCTCCCTCCAACTGTTCACAAGTCTCTGTAGGACTGCCCAAAATGAAGTTGATATTTGTTTTGTAAGAGCTGTAACCCTTTGATACCAAGCTGACTGTTTTCCTGTCATATGAATCAGTTTAAATGTTAATGAAATTAACTACTGGAGAGAGGCACAGTGCCATCATTAATTATTTAAAAAAAAAAAAAAAAGACTGAAATCTGACACAGTTTGTTTCCACATTTGGTATATGCACTTACAAGAAAAACGAGAGATTATGGACACTTTGTGAGCAGCAGCATATAAACAATGTATTAGAAAAATGTTAAAAGGAGGACTCTACACCCGAGGGGAGTGTTCCACAGAAACACAGCACAAAAACAACACCTATGCTTTCTCATTGGTTTCATGTGTGAATTAAATGACATATTTAGCCCTGAAACAAAAATCAGCACTGAATTACTTTGCGATTACATTGAAATTTGGATCTGGTGCATCTGTGGTCTATCAGTGTGATTTCCAGATCTTTTTTCCCAGCTGTTGCATTGGACCCTAAAACTGACATTACAGATTTTTAAGAAACACCCAGAAATATGCCCATTGACATCAAGAACCTACTTGATAGGATCTACGTGGAACATTTGAAAATAGAAATTGGCAGAAAGCTCTGAGCATACCTATTTGGTAGTCTATTAAAACAACGCGCTGATGAAAACTGTCATGCAGCTGCGATCTTCTCTTTAATACTGTAATTAATTTTTTTAACATAACAGAGGCTCAGTCTTTAAAAGGGCAGAACACGGTTGTGAGAAATAATGCAAACATTATGACACTAAGCCAGGAACAAAATAACGTTCAAGACTGTTAATTAATCATTACAAAATACTGAATTGCAGCATTAGATGAGCAATGTTTCTGGTAGCATAAAATATTATGGGATTATGTCTCATGTAGAGATGAGGTACTGTGTTTTAAATGTACATATGTAATATATATGCATAAATATCTCAACATAATTGTTTCCAAATGATGCTATTAGTGATGTATGACATTACTCATGTTACTGCTTTTATTAATCAAAAACATTTTAATTTAATTCAGGATATTTTGCTTAAGAGCTGCACTTTGCTGCTCGTCATTGTATTTTGACAGCAAACTGAATTCTTGTTCACAAGTATAGGATTTGTTTAGCTCCAGGCATCTGTGTTTGGATTACGAGAATGCTGATTGGTTCACTGCCAGGGGCACAAAAAGGTCAAGCTGTCCTTTTTTAAAGGCCTTTTTTTCCCTTCCCCCCCTCCCCTTTTTTTTTTTTTTTGTTTTTGCGTAAGAGTTTGGATCATTAATCAGAGTTAAAAGAAAGGGGAAAAGGCAGTGACTTGAAATCATTTGATTCTTTTTCAAGGGGTATTTTAAAAAGCAGAACTCAATGTTAGTGTTAGAGGTTGAGTAGATGTTTGTATGGATCATACTGACATAATTCTGACAGGTGACCTGAAACCTTTCAAACTGACATCTGTCACAGAGACAGACAGAGGTTTTTTAGCCTCAGAGCCTGTTTTCATGACATTTCATTTTTCATCAGATTTTGAGAGAAGGGAAAAAAAGAAGATGAACTTGAAAAAATCTTGCCAGGGGCAGAAAATGAGATCAGGTTTTCTGCAGCTGTCTAACTCACCTTTAAAGGTTAGAGGTCCAGGCAAAGTGAAGAAAAAGGTCTCATTTTGATGTTATTAGCTAAAAGGACAGATTACTTCTTTAAGTATATTTCTACAGTTGCATAGCCAGTATTGGACACTATAGAGGTGTAGGTAGTTAAGGATGGCTTGGGTTAGCCATTACAAATCCTGATTTCCAGCATTTACTTGCTCTTTGCACTGAGCTGAAACTCAGGGCACAAGTTTAACTCCTATACAGGTTTGAGCTGAAAACTGTAAATCTCTATCATATGGATAATATTATATGATAAAATATGAATCCATATTTAGCTTCTGGTTTCCTTTTATTCAAATGCATGTTAGGAAACTGTGACCTCTATTTTAAACTAAAACGGATGCAGACACAGACATATGAAACACAGGCACCATAGCAAGACTACATTTCAAAGTTTAACTTTACGGAAGGCACCCATGAGCCAGATCGAACTATCTAGAAATTTTCTTCCCATGCATTTCCCAGTGGACATCATGGTCCTGCTGGACTGGATGAGGAAGGTCATCCCAACAGAAATGCCTGCTTTTTCCAAACCTGCCACATAAGAGGTCCAGACTGAGGTCACTGCCTGGACCAGCTTCTCTCTGTCACATTGGGATGGGAGAAGTGGCAACGGTCTAGAGCAGCCTTCAATATGTACCGGCATGCCTGAGATTAATTGTCAGCTGTGTTCCAAAAAGGCGCTGCCTTAGACCGATTTAGGCCACCATAATCCTGAAATCCTGCAACACTCCTCGGTACTGAAAAAGAGATGAGAAAATCCACATTATCAGGCTACAAGCCAGTGATTCTCCTGTTCCATCAGAGTTGTACCAGCTGGATTGTTGGGGTGAAGCAGGAAACCTACAATACCAGTTTCATTTCTATAGAAAGCTTTGTAGTCATAACTGCCCGTAAATATGAGCTCCAACACGCCTGTTATGCCGTGGTGGTATCAAGGCAGGACAGACTGAGGAGTCAGGTTGTTGTCCCTTCTTTCCTTTCTCGTGACAATATGAGGAAGGACAATGGGACTAATGTTAATTGTACCTCACCTGGCATGGGAAGACATCTTCAGTACTTTATTACTGGCAGCCATTAATTCTTGATGAAGTTAGGCAGACTTCAGCAACAAAATCTTGCCCACAACTCAACAGGTTTTTGCTACTGAGTTGAGATTTCAGGATGCGTTTGTAAAAATTATTTATTAATTTAAGCCCAAGCCAAAAGAGAGCTGATTTATTTTTTTCTTACACATCCAATCCTACTGAAGCTAAGAAACTACATGAACAGAATCAGTCATTGTTTGGCACTCAGGATGTAGGAGTTAAAATCAAACCCAGTATTTTCATGCACTGCTACTTCACAGAAGGCACAGGTTTGCACTTATGCAGAAATTACTGGTGTCTCCATTATTTTGAACTGTCAAGAAAACTTGAGAAAGGCTCAACAGTTATACTATAATCAAATATGTAACATCAATATAATCATAAACTGGACAGAGCCCCCCAAGTAAACAAGGAGCTTTTGGTTTTTGTGCACCATTACCCTGACTTCAGTCCCTTTCTCTCCTAAACATTGTGTGTGATGCTTCCTTTGCTGCTGTTTATTGCGATAAATAAGTTGCAAACACCTATATTACAGTCTCAGTGGTAATTATAGACACTGATTGAATAAATGCTCTCCTGATACACCTCAACATTTAGCAATTTAGTTGAAAGGAATTTGAGAAATAACATAAAGGTAGAGAAATGTGCTGTTTCCTTATGAACAATAAACCCATTTTTTATCAGTTCTGAATCTGTGCATTGGTCTTTTCGTGGAACACCTTCCTTTCTCTCTTTGCTCTATTTTTAAAAAATAGAGGTGGACACCTACTGTCATAGCTTCAGCATAACATTCTCCACCTGGGATATATCCAAACCTACACAAAGATTATTAATGTTAGTGTTGTGCCTCACCAGATCCTTGGGCTTCCTTTTTTTTTTTTTTCTTTTTAAATGGTCTGTCTTGTTTGATCAAACATGGGTTCACATAATCCTTTTTCTCCATTTAGTGTAAAGCGTATTGGTCAATATTTCAAAGGTACAGCTAGCAAAATTTTTCCTTATCAAACTTAATACCATGGAACATCAGAACATATTTTATTTACATACACTATACAATAGATGTGAATTCAACAACTATGTTAGGTCATGTCTGAGGAGATAATAAGCCTGTGGAGGGAGAGAGAAAAGTGGTGCAGAAGAGCTGCGTCTCCAGAGTGCCAGGCCTGAACTCCAGATGAATTTTCACAGGTGTTTTATAGTGTTGTAAGTTTAAAATCATCCTTGAGGAGGTAATCCTTAGCCAGGTAATTCTGCTGCTGCCATGGACCCAACCTGTGTCAAGCACAAGTTAATGGTAATGTAGGAAACCAGCAAGGACTTATAACCTCGATGAAATTCCTGTTAGAATCTGTGCAGGAGCACACGTCTGTGGGGAAATCTTATCTCTTACTTTTGCTGGACAAGAGGAATTCAGACCCAGCTGCATACGATGTATTTAAGTGCTCTGCAGAACATGTAAAGCACAAGAATTACATGGCAGCAAGAACGGGCGATATGGAAAGATGGAGAAGATTGAAAAATCAGATAGTATTTTCTTAGAAGAAGCGTGCCTCTGGCTTTATGTGGGCTGTGATTGTGCAGTTTCACACATCTCAAGAGAAATCACTCTTGAGGTTAAGAAAAATATCGGTGGGAAAGGTAATGGAGTTTAGAGGTAAAAGAGTTACAATTCTGAAACTGTAGGTTATTTCTCACAGGAGAGCAGGATACCAATCTGAGAAGTCCAAGCTGATCATATAAAGCCTTTGACTGGTAACAAGAGAGTTAAGCCCATCAAATAAGAATGAATTAAATGCTGGAAGAATAAAGAAGGAGTCCAGGGTAGTTTAGAAAATCACCATCTGGTATTTCCAGTGCAAAAATATCTGCCATTTTTAGCAAATCAAGAAGAAAAGGGGAAAACGGAGTATTGGGTGTCATGCAATGTATATGGATTGCTATTAGTTACTACTTTTATCAAGAAACAAAAAAAGAGAAGTATGCATTTAGAACAATGTTGATGCTGGACATAAAATACACAATAATAGTGTAGGTATGCATGTTGCTTTCCATTCCTCTAGAGGGTATGATTGTACTCTTACGGTTCTGAGTTTGAAAGGGCCTGGATTCTCTTAGCTCCTGCTGAGGTTAGTGAAAAAAATCTGAGCGTTCAACAGCTCCGAAAAAGCAAATATTTGTACTATAGATGAAGACCCATTTTCATCATTACAAAAGCATTCGAATCATGGTCTCATACGTGGCCTTCAGGAAATTTCTCTTCCCACCTTTTTCCTGTATTGAAAACGTGGGGAGGGAAACTGCCTTTGTCTTCTGGTTTGATGATTCCACATGTAGTAACGGGAATTTGGAGTCATCCTCAAAAATAAGATTGTTAATGGTTAACAGCCATTTAACATCTATGTCCATCCATAGACTTCAATATTTATAAGACAGATAGATAGCAAAAACAGCTATATAAGAAGGTCACAGAGAAATTAGGAAGGTTAAGTTTTATAATACTGCCTTTTTCATGTAAGCTGCACATTGATGGTGAGCATGGGAACTGGAGCTGAGTAATGAATTTCCATTTCTTAGTTTATTGAAGAAACATCAGCTGTCTAATGTGCATTGATATCTTACCCTGTTCTTGCTCAGAATTACTTTTCATCTTCTTTTTGGAGCATAGCACGTTACAGGAAAGTTTGTTGCAAAGATTCGCACAGTTAATTGCAAAAAAGAACTGAATACTTCTATTCCAATACAACACTTCTAATTTCACAGTTTAATGGACAATTTGAAATCTTGATCATAAAGTTAATTTCCATCAATATTTACTGGACAGTCTTGGATCTCTGAAAATTAAACTATTCAGAAAAAGGCTGAATATAAGTGAATGGGATTCTTTTTCCTAGAATCACTCACCTTTATTTGAAGTCTGAAAACAATAAATTAATAAAAATTTCCAAAAACCCAAATCCTCAAATTATGTGAGTTCACTGGAAACAAATTTTCTACAATAAATCCTGTTCTGGGTTTTACTTCTAGATGCCAAATACTTCATAAATGCCAAATATGAAAAATTATTTCTACAAAAGTATTTTACACTAAAAATCATCATGGGATTATTTTCTTACATTGCTACATCATGCCAAAATAGACAGCTATGTCTAAGAATTACTTTAGGAAGCAGGAAGTGTACTCCCTTGGTTTCCTGACTTCTGTTTACTTCTTATTGTATCCTTTTCAAAAGCTTGCAATTTTCTATGAACATTTACTTAAGCCTAGGCAGGAGCAGAGCTGCTTAAAAACGATTTTTTGCTTCAAGCACTGACAGTATATTGGTTCAAGAGAAGTTGCCATGATTTGTAATACAAATTAAGGTTCTCAAGGACTTAAAATGGCCATGTGAAAACTGCAGTCTTTCCATACCTGTGAAATTTTTAAGCTGTGTGTATCATGTTGTTCATTAATAGAAAGATGCAGCATGCACTTCTTAGAAATAAAAACCTGTTCTATTTTGCAAATTTTTGGTTAAAATCTTGGACAGAGGCTATCCAGAGCTGCTCCTGAAAAAAAGGTAACCGAGCAAGCCCAGTATGGAGTTAGAATGCAAAGTTTTGTGATACAAAATTTAAATTACCCTCTAACGTCAGAAAACTTCTGATATTAAACCAAGTCCCTGTGAACTATCATACCCTGAATGTGAGATTCACCCACTGGTCTTCACAGTCACCTGCCCCACTACAACATCCACACCTTGTCTATTTGCATGTCTGGCCTATCTGAGAGCCATACACCTTGGTCTAATCAGGATTGAATTAAGTTATGGTGAACAAGAGTCTTTACCAAATATTATTCTATGCTGATCAGGTACTTTAAAAGATTTCTGGTTCTTATTTGCTACAAAGGCTGGGAGTTTGAGACTTTCCTTTTATCCCCCCATCTCTGACATACGAAGCAGGATCAGGTACATGACGCTTCTTCAGGAAAAAGGAAGAAACTTGTCTCTGAAAAAAAATTTTGAGACTGCGTGGTGTCAACAATTGACCAAAAGGTCAAATAAATAATGTGAGGGTACATATATATAACAAAAACTGACTAGAAAAAAGCTTCTCTTACAGAAACAATGTTCAGCCGTGAAGCTTTCGGCTGGCATGGAACATCTATCTTGAGAGAGCAATATTGCTGTAAAGTTCATCAAGATAAAACCCACCTGAAACATTTCCTTTTACACTTTATTTAACATCTGTAGTCCTCTGTATGCTGTTTCTCTCACACAGGTGTGTTTATACAGATGGAATTTATCATAAGTAGAGAGGATGTTAAGTGCAACTGGAATAAATCTGGGTTACCTTTTAATGGGAATTAAATGAATAAATAATTTAAATAGAAAACCCTTTTGAAGATTTCTTTTAAATCCATTGGGCAAGGTGTTGCTGATATGATGCAGAGGCTGAAAATTCTTTGAGTTAATGTTTTGCGATATAGGCAGACGTACCAATCAGCTGGTAATTTGCAAGATGTGTGGGTTCCCAGATGGAATATTACTATTCAAGACTGTGCTTAGAGAGTCTGAAAGGAAGATGGGAAGTGGACATACTCCACTAGTATTTAATTGCCATTCATTAACCAACACAGCAGCCTTTGTTTGCCAGGAAGAAGTGGGGATTTTTCTTCTTTTTGTTTGGGTTTTTTGTTTTGGTTTTTTTTTCTGAAGACATGATACTTTATCAAGGAGGATGTGAAAGTCCTTGGAGAAGTTGCTCTGTACGCTCCTGCGTGTTGTGCTATCTCTCAAATACAGATCAGAGACAATGGAGACTCAGAAGTTTTGACACATTCTTCATTTATAATGCATGTGAAAGCAAGAGGAGGCCCGTAGCTCAATGTCACCTCCCACATGAAAATAATGCTAATTCCTGAATGGTAGGCTTGGATGTTGCAGTTAAACCAAGCAAGGACATTCGAACACAGCAGGTTCAGACGAAAATGAGCTAGTGCATTAAAATATTGTCGCATTTATCATAATTAACAAATTCAACAAAATGGCACTTGAGCAACTGTGAAAGGCAGCAGCAAGGAATAGATTTTGGACTTGTAGCAAGTATTTTTGTTCCCTTCACTCCTACGTGCCTAGGTAGAACCAAGATATATGGAAGCACAAGAAACAATGTAGTCTGAAAGGGACATAGAAATAGCAGAAGTAAAGAGATATATCTTACAGGAGAGGCTCCATAACATTTCCTACCTTGGCTAACACTGCTGTGACTATAGCAGCATGAATCAGCTGGATTACAGATTTTTATTTCCATTTCTCATCATTTTTTATATAAAACTCTTGCTTCCCAGCTATGACCTCATGTGGAAACCTTACAATAACCTTCCTTTTAACAGTAGGTGAGGATAGAGGAGGGGGAGGAGTTAACAGAGAAGAAAGGAAAAAGTTTTAGCTGGGTGCTAATTGTTCTTTTAGTAGAAATTAGTTCATAATTTTGTTTCAATTCAGATAGATGGCTTCAGATAAAAACAGGTTGAAGGAAAGGATGAACCTAGCCACAGTACTGTGGATTACTTAGCTAAAATAAAAACTCTCCAAAACTATCATCTTCCTTTTTTTCCTCTATTTTCTTCATTCTTTTATTTACTCAGAAATATCCTGGGTGTCATAAAATATTTCTTTATATGATGATGCTGTTCAAGTATTGAAAATCTATTCCAGGGTGTGTATTCGTGGCTCTATTTAATTTGACTTTTGTGAAGTCAGTATTATAACTCTTAAGAAAAGTGAATGATGATTTTGGTATCTACTCAATATTTATTATGAAAAGTCTAATCTTTTGCTGTTGACCATTATAAGTCTAGCGCAGCATAACCTCTAACATCTGGGGCGGTATTAATGAGAGCAAGTACTGTGTTCTCCAGTTTTCACAGAAAAATATAAAAAGTGATTTCATTTTTCAAAATACAGAAGTAGCAGAAGAAAAGAACCATTCTACAGGGAACTACTTATAATACTGCTAAATGCTTAAGCAGCAGCAAGATAACAGCCCTAGCACCCTTAGATTGAGAAACATGAATGATGGTCTTGTGGGAGAAATATAAATTAATACCTATTTTGGAAGGAAAGAACTCCTAACTTATTTATATATCAGATATAAAAGGTTAAGGCGATAGACTATTGTTTTGGGCTAAAAAGTCAGCGAAACAGTTACTTAAACTGTTAATTTTGTTTGAGTCCGCATACCTTCAACATGGAAACCTCTAACCTAAAAAGCACAGATGATGGACTTCCCTTATCCATATCTGCTTGGTTTTCTGTTGTTTCTGTTCTGTTTCTGCCAGCTTTGTTGGTTTTGTTTCAGCTGTAAACCACCACATGCCATGACTGTAGCCTAAAGAAGGGGAGGGGGCAGAACAGGCTTATTATTTTGGAATATTATTTGGTTTGCCTTTTCATATAAATACCAGTATCCTATGAATAAATAGCTTCTTTGGATTTTTTGTTCTTTTTCCTCTAGATATTCATTGTGTGCTGATAAGTTACTTCTTATTTCCTTTTTCATTCTGAATTATTTATAGGCTCTGGTCCTGTCTTTAAACATTTCATCACAACTTGTACATGTTCCTGCTGAGGAAAGACAGTGAATTATTTTATTGAGGTGGTTATAAGTATAAAAATTTTAGTCTAAACACAGCTATGTTTCTAGAAGGCACTTTTATCCCTCAGCAGTGCTTTGATAACCTAGAGGAACCAAAATGAACACATTCTGTATGAGACTTTAGAGAGGATGAAGTCCTAATTCTTTGTAAGTCCATGATTTCTGCTGTCTCTTAACTGGGATTTGCAGAATCTGTTTGCCAGGTCTCCACGCTTCAAAAGCACGCAGGAGGGTTCCCACCTTTGGTGAGAGCTGGCAGGCAGTTAAGTCCCAGACCCACACCAGCTGGACTAGAAAGCTTGCAGGAATTTGTTGACCTTGAAATCTTCTAAAGCTAGAGGAAAGAGGGAAAATGGATGACGACAGCTGAAAAAGCAGTGGAATGGACCACATGAATGGAAGAAATGCTGAACGTAAGTTGGTGTAGAAACTTCAGAAAACATTTACGCATTAAATATGACGAAGGAAGGAAGGAAGGAAGGAAGGAAGGAAGGAAGGAAGGAGTAAGAATAGCCCTCCCCGATGTTTCCTCCATTTCAAAGGCTGTGACCTTGTGTGGTTGTGGAGGATGTGACTGAAGAGGGCATCAGACAGTAGGGTTTGGGTGTCTTGGTCCCCATCTTCTCTTTCTTTCTTGTTAAATGAACTCTGTTTTGCTGCCCTTCTTATAGCTCTGCTGTGAGGACTGGGCTAAAACCAGTGGTGAGAAAAGCAATAATAGAAACATAGCATCACGTGCTGAGGGACAAACACACTACGGTTACTCCTTCTTCATCAACAGGGCTGAGCTAGTTGATCACAGGATAAGTCTGGATATGAAACAGTCATGAAGAAAAACTAAACACTCCCTATGATGACAGTAGCAAATTTTGGAGTGTTAAAGGAAGTATTAATGAGCACATCGTAATCAGCATAGTTATACTGCTGAAGCTTTTCTACAATGCCATTATGATTTTAGTCATCTCATGTTCAAGAAAGATCAGCTGCAAGTAGAAGTGCAGGGAAGGACTATTACAAACAAGTAAAAGTCAAAGATGATGTAAAAGATTTTCACTTGGTTCATTTAGCAAGGAAAAGGTTGATAGAAGTTGATAGTAAAGTGTTTGCTATGTGAAGAAGTCTCTGAAACGCAGCTACACAGAGGAAGAAAAGTTGTTTGCACAGCATGTAGCATAGAGGAACAACAAAAGGAGCAAAGCAGGTCATGAGCATCTGACTGCTGGAAAACAGGTTTTTAAACATCCAGATTTGGCCCTTCCAATTCCAGTAGCAGGAGCAAGGAAACAGCTGTAATATGAATCTTCGTGAGTTTATGCGAAGGGACTCAGCTGGACAAACAACCATCATTCATCACAAGCTGTTACATCATTCTCTCACAGGTAGTCTTCTGCCTCAGTAAAAATTTCATACCTTTTTTCTGCAGCTTTTTTAATCCCTGCTCTTTATCTTCATTTTCTCTTTCTGCTTCCCTTTCCTAGGTATTCAAACTGACCCTATAATCATAACAGAAAGCATCTCATGAGAAATTAGAAATGGACTTCATGACTTTCTGTCCTCCTCTCCTTTCCAGCCTAGGGAAAAATAACATGCTTAGTGAGAGTGCCAAGTTTTGTGCAGGTAAATGAGAAATAAGGTGGGTGATAGAGAAAACAAGCACAAGTTTCCTAAAATTTGTGAACAATTATGCACCTTTCTTTTATCATTTATTTTAAGCTATGACGTCTCATCCACATATAATTTGAGCAGGCATTTGAGATGAGGTTGGTAGCTTACAATTTCAGTAACAATTTAGGTCTTTCAAAACAGTAAAAGGCTGGGGTAAGTAGTCAGTATGAGCCCTGGAAAAAAAATAAATTAACCACACTGGACATGAAAAAAATCTTGAAAATAAATGCTCTAGAAATTTCCTAACAAGTGTCCACTGAGCATGTATTTATTTATTTGAAATACTGATAAATATGTTCCTGTGCAATAAAATAATTTTTGTGGCCAGCTACAACTGCTGATAGAGCTGAGCCATAATCGAGCAGGAGGCTGGTATGGTGGAAGTTGTCCCTGTGCATTTGTTTGTTTATTTATATTTCAGGAGAATTGGTCAACAAGATTTATTCAGGAGGAATAAAAGATTTCCAGTAAATTCATTCTTGTGGGGATTTGACAGCATAGTTTGCTTATCTTGTTACATTCAGCCCTTCTGTCGCAGTACTTTACATGGTTATTAATTGAGAAGCTAAAATGTTTATCACTAATTTAAAAATTTTTTTGAGTAGTTAAAAAAATGTTTTGGGGTAACTTGTGACCACGAGCTTCCTGAACCCTAAGAATCACTATCATTTTACCAAGCCAGGGGCATTTTCCATTCACCGGTCCTTTTGATCAAGATATATTTATCCAAATTAGGACCATGCCTGCCCAAACTGGAACAGACAATGACCCTGTATATCCAATTATTCTCAAGCAAGTCTTAAAATAAAACAGCTGTATAATCTATACAGAGAAAGAATGAAGCATATGCATGATTCCAAAACCCTTTGTATACTAAATGAGGGATGTGGTTTTATTGACTGTATTTCAGACAAGCAGGGTGACATTTGAACTCAGTGTGAATTTTTATGAAATTAATCAGAAAGAGTCCTAACTTGTGATGTGTTGAGATATCATGAGAAAAGCACAGGCTGTCAGCTCTAGGAGGGCTAAAACACCATGTAAAACAATCTACTTTGTTATTACCAGTTCTTGCTAATCACTTGTACTGCAGTGCCACACACAATGGCATCACATCAAAGAAAAATGTTACTATGTCTTAAGATCCTACTGTAAGGGTTCAAGGTTGAAATCAGGCTTAAATCAGGCTTAAACTCACAATTCCTCAATCACCTTGAAATCTGCTGTTACCTTTGTGCTGCACAAACCACAAAAACTTGCTGTAAAATCTTTAAGTTTCCATACTCTCTCAACCTCTTCGCAGTAGGCAACCTGTTCCGCACTGCTATTGAAACACCAAAAAGATCTGCCTTTATGCGGTCTCCACCTTTACAGATGTGCATTCACAGTATTGCAATAACTTACAGTCATGCGTGGTTGACTCATTCCTTACGTTTTAAAGGCTCAAGGAAAGACCTCGAGCAGTGCACACAGTTCTCTTCAAATGCTCACCCCACCCAAAATTAAGGCAAACCGAAGTCCCAGCCTGGCTGTGCTAATTGCTGTCTACTTTAACAGTTTCCAAAACAAAACCAACTTAATTTGCGCAAGTTAGTTCACAGGGTCTTAGATGATTTGTCACAGCTTTTTCCAAGCACTGCTCCAACCATCGCCTTCACTGCGGCTTTTTTTGAGCTGCACAGTGACTCCTGTAAATGAGGGTTTCAGGGCATTGAATAGACCTTTTAGAATCTGCCACTTCTGCTCTTTCACTTGGTCTTCAGCATACAGCAAAAAGTACCACTCTACACCCTCACAGACATCCCTGCTCAGAGATGGGAGTCACAGACCTCTAACCAGGGCTTTGGAGAAGGGCAATAGCAATCTTAGTCAAATATAAGTAAGACTGCTCAACATACCAGCAGATTTTCTTCATCAGCAAGTATTACATTCCAACAGTTTAATAACAGCACTTTCACTGGCTCAGTAACGTTGTATCTTGAATTGAAATGTGAATGCCTGGATCATTTCTCTCTTTTTCTCACATCCATTACTGAAATTTGTTAGAGAAGCCATTGGCTGGAAAATGTGTGTAAGACTGAATTTTGTTTTGTTTTGCGGACCATGTTCTGTTCTAGATTATACCATGACACCCTGCTAGTTTCAAAGAGCTGCACTGTTGCACGAGCAGCGTGTAGACTCTGCTGCTTCTAGGCCATAGGGCAAATCCTTACCTTCAATCTTTGTGCTTTAGGTAAATTCCATGCATATAATCAAGAGCCTACAGATGACAGGTTTCAATACTTCTGCATTACGTGACTGATCTGTTATTAATCCATAACAAAAACATAGCAAAATTATCTCACCAGGTTGGATTTGATTGTTCATTCTCAAAAATGCAGGTAGGTATTTTATCACTGGGATAATCCACATTACTTTTTTTTTTTGTTCTGTTCACAAGGCAGACAAGGGAATGCATCAGTTAGAACTCTCCCCTGGGGCTTCGACTTGAACCCAAGCATCTGTGGAGCTAGATACCTGTGAGCTTTACCTATAGCCCAAATCATAGAATTGTAGAAACATAGAATGGTTTAAGTTGGAAGTGACCTTAAAGATCATCCGGTTCCAACCCCCCTCACATGGACAGGGACATCTCCCACTAGACCAGGTTGCTCAAAACCTCATCCAACCTGGCCTTGAACATTTCCAGAGATGAGGCCTCCACAATTTCTCTGGGCAACCTGGGCCAGTGTCTCACCACCCTCACAGTGAAAAATTTCTTCCTGAGATCTATTCTAAATCTACCCTCTTCCAGTTTGAAGCCATTACCCTCATCCTATCACTACATGCCCTTGTAAAAAGTCCCTCTCCAGATTTCTTGTAGGCCCCTTTCAGATACTGGCAGGCTGCTAGAAGGCGTCCCTGAAGCCTTCTCTTCTCCAGGCTGAACAATCCCAACTCTCTCAGCCTGTCCTAATAGCAGAAGTGCTCTAATCCTCTGATCACCATTGTGGTCTTCCTCTGGACCCTCTCCAACAGGTCCGTGTCCTTCTTACGTTGAAGGCTCCAGAGCTGGACACAGTATTCCAGGTGGGGTCTCACCAGAGCAGAGTAGAGGGGCAGAATCACCTCCCTCACCCTGCTGGCCACACTGCTTTTCATGCAGCCCCGGATGTGGTTGGCTTTCTGTGCTGCCAGCGCACGTTGCCGGCTCACGTTGAGCTTCTCATCCACCAACATACCCAAGTCCCTCTCCTCAGGGCTGCTTTCCATCCAGCTTGTATTTGTGCACGGGATTGCTGTGATCCAAGTGCAGGACCTTGCACTTGGCCTTGTTGAACTTCATGAGGTTGGCACAGGCCCACCTCTCAAGCCTCTCTAGGTCCCTCTGGATGGCATCGCTTCCTGCCAGCGTGTCGACTGCTCCACACAGCTTGGTGTCATTGGCAAATTTGCTGAGGGTGCACTCAGCCCCAACATCCGTGTTAACAACAGATATTAAATAGTACCGGTCCAAGTACTGACCCCTGAGAAACACCACTTGTCACTGCACACCATTTAGACATCGACTTATTGACCACAACTCTTTGAGTTCGGCCATCCAGCCAATTCCTTACCCACCGAGTGATCCATCCATCAAATCCACGTCTCTCTAAATCAGAGACTAGGATATCATGCGGGAGAGTGTTAAATGCCTTGCACAAGTGCAGGTAAGTGTTTATACACTTGGAAAGTAGGTGTTTATACATTTGGAAGTCTTTACTGATTTTGGGGATGTCATCTGTGTGCAAAATGGTACTTTAAAGGCTTTTTCAGATTTGGACCATACCAAGGAATGGTATGTACAAGCTGCAGTAAAAAAATCTTTTTTTAAATCAATCCAACTGGTGTAAAACCATATAATTTTCTGAAGTAGTACTTGCAGAAATGTAGGTTATCTGGCAATTGGCTGTCATTACACCAGAAGACACCAAAACACATGCAAAGCTTTTTCAGGGAATTTGAGATGAAGAGTTGAATTGTTGAAGGCGTCAACTTGGGCAACAATCGTACACCTAGACTAGCAGTCCTTTGGTTTTCATACATAGAAACCAAATTCTTCTCCTGTACTACTCTCTTTCTCTCACATAATCATTATGTAGACATTCTCAGGCTTTAGCACTAATTTCAGGTAGTGTGGCCTCAAAAAGTCTTTTATTCTTTTAGAACTAAAACATGTTTCACAACATAAGTCCTCAGCAGAGGAAATCAGGGATTTTTGCAATGTCTTATGTTTCCACTTATTTTTGAAGTTCAGAACAGAAAATCTGTATCAGTTCTTAAGCTTCTGTGTATGTGTTGAGTGAACAGTCTAAAGCAAGACTGTATAATATATTGCACAAGTTACTTTTTAAATACAATTTACTATGCATCATAAATACACTAAAACTCCCACTATATAAATTTATACCTCAAGATTATATAAGAAACCAGCTGGATAAATCACTATATCTTCAAATAGTATGCATGAAAGCTATGCATAATAACGAAGAGGTTATATATTGTTTCAACTGAAGGCAAAATCATTTAACTGTTTCACTTCTGTGGTACCAACATAAAGCAAATCTCAGTAAAAGGCATCTATTATTTCAGAAATTTGGTACATTTCTAAGGCTAATGTGTGACCCATCCACTGCTTTTACAGAAAACAGAAAGACAAGTTTTAAATCCTTTTATCTGGCATGCAATTTTTGCAAAAAAACCCATACACATATTCACTTAATATGCAGTCTTATATGTAGCATCTTCAAGTATTCTCCTTCAGAGATCCAAAACAGGCAGACCACAATCCTCATCTGATCCATCAAGAACTGACAGCGGTGAAGAAGCATAGCTGTAGAAATTCGAGTTCTATTTTTGCTTGGCTTCTGCACTATCTAGTGATAAAAAGTATAGATTCAGAGGTCACCAATTATTTTTGGATGGAAACAAAAAAGGCAAGTTTTAAGGAACCATGACCAGATAAGAAAAAGGCAAAAACTGTCAGTGGCACTAAAAATAACGAGCTGTTTGGTTCAAAACAACAACAACAACAACAACAACACCAACAACAACAACAACTACTACTACTACTACTACTAGTATTATTATTATTATTATTATTATTATTATTATTATTATTATTATTATTAAGATAATATATTATTATTGCTGGTTTAAAATAATAATATTAGTAAATTTGAGTATGATAAATATTATAGTAAGTTCTTGTTGTTATTGAACTGGAGGCTCAAAACTAGTAACGTCTAAAACAACAGAGGTGTTTGTAATTAGTATGAAGCCAGTGCCATCTCCTTGAGCTGGCTATCACACAAAGGGCATCTGTCATAGCACATATTCTGTAATAAATCTCTCACGGTCATCACAGAATGAAAATGGCTATGACATAAGGACATCTATGTTTTGGGGTCAGTGATAACAATATTCTTAATCCATGGATCTCAAAAACGAAGAAAGCATCCCAGAAAAAAAAAAGTTCTTATACCTGGCTTTTTAAGTTTGAACCAAAACAAAGAAGGTCAGCTGGCAGCTAGCTGATCAAATCACAGGTCTGACAGTTATAAAAATCAATCCCATCTATACACTTAGCTCGAGGGTCATCAGTCTCCATGATGGTATAAGACTCAGCATGCAGAGAGAAGTACCACATCTGAGTAATTAAAGGCTTTGTTCTGGTTTTGTTTCTCCCAACCATGGGCAGGAAGGTTGAGAGTCCTTCCTAGACAGGTCTGAAATCATGGGCTGTAGTGGCTTCTGAACTTTCCTCTGAAAAAATCAGCATCGTCAACTGCAGCTTTTGTGGTCTAAGAGGGGTTTAAGGCAAATGACACCTTGTGCAGGATCTTTTCCATAGCACAGAGCTATACAAAAAGGAATGGTATGCTAAATATGCAGCAGGGTTAACAGGACCTCAACTGCTCCAGAAAAGAAATCAGGGGCAAGCTAGACCAAAATGCACTTTTTGAAAATAAATTAATAGTTCTGATTAGGCTGAGAGGACAGATATGGGGTTTCCGTTACCCTTTTGTTGAAAACCAGCTTAAACACAGACCTGTTAAGCTCAGCAAGTATCAAAGTGGTAAACTGAACGGTTGCAGCTGACCCGCACGTGTGCGTGGGACCTGCCGAACATGCTCAGCTAAACCAAGCATGTGCAGCAAGTTCAGCGTCGGGCAGGACAAACCACGTGCAGTGACGGACACACCGAGTTTTTACTGGCCACACACAGCTATTCTGTGCGTGGACAGCAACATTTTATCCAGGATATTCCGGAGATCCTGTTACCTGGTTAAATGGCCATACCACTGTCCAGTGCAACAATGTTGCAAATGGCCAAGGGTTTATCCATGAAAATAGAGCTTCCGATAATTTTTAGGTGGAGTTGCCCACGGATAACACGCATCCTTAAATGTGGCCTATATAAGTAAGTCAATTCCTTTTGGAGCCACCAAAATACACTGAACACATGGGGCAACTATTAAAAAAAAAAAAAAAAAAAAACCACAGACACAAAAAACACACAAAATTCTTCCAAAACTACTGGACCATTAAAAAAATGGTCTTTTCAGATTAAGTGTTGTGAATATTAAATTATAATGAAGAATTTCAATGGTAAAGTTAACCAGCCATCATTTTCCCTGTTCTGTTCTGGCTTTCTTATAAAATATATCCAAAACAGCTTTCTCCTTTATTTCTAAGATCAGGGGTTTTTAAAACAGGTTTAGAATTTATTATTGATTAGTCATCTCCATAACAAATCTTACCAGTGTGTACCTTTGGGTACAGTTTTACCCTAAATCATCAATTCCGTCAGTCTGAAGGCTCAGGGAGAGCTTACTTTCAAAATTACATCTATTCCTGTCACATTATTCTGCCATTTTTATGACTGTCCCTAAAATGCTAGGAAAACTTTAAAAATCTGGAATATCAACTCATGAAACTGAACTACAAAAAATTGCCAAGTATACTTTCTTTCCTCAGAGTACCTAACTTGGAAATACTGGCTTGTGCACACTCAGGATGATTATATTGAATTTATAACTGTTAATGTTTTGCATTCGTTGCTAGTAAGCCAAGGTACAGCACGTTGACTATCTCCAGTCTAGTGAAGAACTGTGACCCAAAGCTTGATTGGCCTTGGAAGAAATGGAGAGAGTTCAAAATAAAAACCCAGAAGGCTCCCTTACATTGTATAACAGCAATGTGGTTTCTGTCTCCATTGAACTTGGACTAAATTGTGACTTATTCTGAGGAACAGGCTACAGATAAGTGAAAAAGTAATCTGGAAACCTTCCTCCCCAAATGGTGACTTTCTGGAAGGTCCTTCGTTTAGAAGTAATTTCTGGAAAATTTCTTGATTAATACGAGCCTGCAAATAAACTTTAAAATGATGGCTTTGTTATTGCTTTGGCACAATATGTTAACAACACGGAGAGCTCTGCCAAACTGTGAGCGCTCTTTCAGGCGGATTATGTCCTTGTTTACATATCCAGCTGCACTGGGGCTGTGTCCGTGGTGGTGTTCGAACAATGTCCCCAGTGGGGGTGCCCATTAGGGGAGGGTACACTAACTGCCGTTTACTTTGTCTAAATTGAGTGCGAATGCACAGCGGTCCTCTGATCTTGGGGGGAAAGTGTCGGAATCCTGCACTTTCTGAATCCTGTTTGGATTTGTTTAATGGAGGTGTTTGGACTGCTCAAAAAAATTGCAGTCCGCGAGATTGCTTTGCGAAACCACTTCGAAGGGTTTCACGGGGTCCATACAGGAGTGAGCGTAAAGCATAAATACACAGCTAAGTGTCGTGTTATAAAGCCATTTACGCTGCACCCCTAAATAAGGATTACATAGGTGAGTAAAAGTTTATAGCATACTTTTCTTAACTAGGCAGAGGCCTTCTCTTTGTTTTGTTTCTGTTTGCATTTGGAAGGAGGTGGGTTTAATGCACGTTTGTGCCTGTGTCCACCTGGACCTTTCCGGTTCCTTCATGAGAATGTGGATGGCGAATATCTAAATGAAACGTATGTGAGGTTTTTTCCTACATGCATGTAATTTATATTTAAGGAAAGCAGATAAGTGGTTAAAAGAAAGGCAATCAAATCAGTAACTCTACTGCAGAAATATGATAATTTTACAGTACTGTGCCTATAAACTGTTACTGCTTTCATTTTTCAGTTCCTTACAGTTTTCTACTCTTGAATATGAAAATTTGTAATGGTGAACTTCATTATGTAGCAGGCTGAAAATTACTAAGCCAGAGTTACGGTTCAAAAACAGTGCAGCTGAAGTGAAGAATTCCCTAGGAAAAAACAGGGATTTTGTATCCTCCAGTAGGTGTTCATATGTATTTAGATTGTTTTTCCTTTTCAAATGCCTGGGTCTGCTTCTTGCCAGTACACATGAAAAGCTTAGATGATTAAGTTGTTTAGGTGATTGTAGTGAATTACTCCCGAGGCACAGACATATTCCGTTTCCAGCTAAACAATGACGAAATACTATAATGTTTTTTAGATGTTCATGAACATTGCTGTCAGCAGCAGACTTGGGATGAAATTCTGGCTTCGATAAAGTGAACTGCAGATCTCCCACTGACTTCAGCAGATTCTCCTTTCCCCACTTCTCCCCTCTGCAGTCATTTAACAGCTTATCATTAAGACTTGGCTCAAAAACACCTCCTTACCCGCACTACTCTATCAAACCACTTGTAGCCCCAATGACTATAAAGGTTTCTTTCTTTCTGGTCTACATTGGTCTCATAAAAATGAAAATGAAAGAGGACCAGGTGTTTTTCATTGTCCCTGAGAAATCTTCTTCTTTCTTATAAAAGTTCTGGATATTTGCCAAGATCTTTCTTTTCTAGCAAATCATTTACATGGAGCTTAGGTCTGGATTGTTCAGCTGTCCTCCTTCATGGGGGAGACAACGTTATGTCAGAGGGTGCCAGGCCTCAAATAGCAGGTCTGTAGAAAGACCAGCAGCATCTCTCCTGAGGGATTAGGAAGTGACAAGAGTCTATGGCACCACGGAAGTGCATGGCAGTGCCCAAACCATGGGGATTCAGGAGGTGAGAATCACGCAGTCTCAAGTCTGCAGAGAATCTTTGCATCTTAAGAAGTTCCCCTCAAGAAGATTCAAATGCCATCCACTGTCCTTTCCAAGCAGTGCCAGAATTCCCCACAAGCATCAAGTTTGCTGGTTACAGATCTCTCGCTCTTTCCATGCATTTCTAGATGTGTCTCATACTGTGTTTTGCACTACAGAATTTCTGATGCACAGGGAAACAAATCCTTTTCCAGCCTTGTGGACTTTCCTGGAAATTTTTGTGAAGAATTAGGTCTGGATTCTACCCTTGCTGTCTGTACAAGAGGTTTGGGATACAACCTGCAGACACAATATCCACTCCTAGTGAAGTTACAATTAGTTTATTGTTTCTCCCAGTATGAATGATCAGTATCTTCTGTTCTCCATGCTAGAACATCCTAACTCTAGCTTTGAGATTAGGTAGAAAAACATTTTTCTTCATTTTACTATTAGGTTTCTGTTTTCGTAGTGTCGTACAAAGAGATGATGCAGTCAACAAAATAGAACCAGTTTTAATTGGGAAAGCAATCATCCTTTCAGTACAAGAAAGAAAGACCACAAATCTTGATTTTATATGCAAAGTATGAATCAGTTGGTAGTGATGAGAAGGTGGTGACGATGATGTTGCCCAGCACAAATTCTGGCAGAAGATAACTGAAGAGTGATTGAAAGGCAAAAAAACATGCCCAGGCTGAGACAGTGACCAAACTGTTGGCCTTCTCGCAGAGCTAACATCATTACTGACTTATGAAAGATGGAAAGTAAAAGCCTCATCAGTCAGGGACTGGGGGCCATGGTTTCCAGCCTTTTAACAGCAGTGTCTCTCTCGGGAATGTTTTCTGTGTTGATATCTGCTCCCTGTCCACGCCATCCCTCCCCCTTGACTCTGGGGTTTCCTCCAGCTCTTCTTCAGCCCTACCAATGCTGGTGGTCAATCTGATGAACCAAGTTCAGCCTGGGTGGCTTTGCCAAGACTTTGGGCACATTTTAGCCCTTTTCTGCTTACAGCTTGGGTTTCTGCAGAGGTTATTTGTGTGACTTGCCCGTAGGAAGCTCTTGCCTTGCCAACTCATCGGCTGCGTAAGAGCTGTTGTAGGATTATTCCCTCAGGTAGTAGTTATGGCTCATTTGTCAGTCTGAATTTAAATACCAATGGTATAAAGGATCTTTCAGTATTTATGCTGTGCCACGTTGAAGGGCAAGCCATGCCTTAATCTGTATTGAAGGATGGACCTTTATGAAAGCCAGCTACCGGAGGACAGCTGTCTTGGTGAATGGGTGCTAAGCCTTTCTCATTGACTATAATCTCACTCATCTGCACAGACTAGAAGTTATTAATCATGTGTCTCCTACAGCACCTGAGAGGAACTGGGCTTCTCCTGCCCCTGGACAAGCTGACAAACAAGAGGTCTGCACAGGATGCCTGAGAACTGATGGTTCAGGGTGACATCAACAACCCTTTGAACTTCGCAGGTGGTCCACCACAGCCAGGAATAAGGGTTGCTGATATGCGTGACTGCAGTAAGTGTAAGATATGCTTAATATTGACAGGCTTGTTTCAGAATAGAAGTTTTCTTGGAAATCCCTTAGGATTCTGTTGATGTTTTATGAGCTCAAGTCCTCGCAGGCAGGAAAAAAAAAAAGGTAGAAAACAAGGTAATTTAGAGATTAATTACTAATAGTGTGATACTTGACAGTAGCAAATAAATAGTTTGTTTTATATCTCCCTACTTGCCTCACTAACTACACAAATACAAGGAAACCTTCTAATAATGTGTAATATCTGGGGAGATGGCATTTTACTGGGATTGCACGGCTCAGCTAAACCCAGGCTTACTCTTCAATACTTGACATCTCTGCTCTCGCTCCTGATTGCAAAGGGTAAACTCATTTAAACAAGAATCCACCCACCAAGTATCTTGTATTTTATGGCCTCATGCAGTAGTTCTCATACCATGTACCACGTCCTATGAAGCCCTTAGCTGGCCAGCCAAACTCACCTTACAGAGATGTTGCTCCCTTTGTAATTTCAGCCTGCTGGGTGGATGCTAGAAAATACCATGATCTTCTCTGCAAGCATGGGCTGAAATCCTGCAAACAGATGTGTGTATGGAGGCAAAAATTCATACAAAAAAAAAATTTTAAAAAAATGCTCTCTGCCCAGAGTGTGAACCCAAGTGATTTTCATAGACTTAAGCTTTCTGGTGATTATGGCCTCAGGCCCCTGTTTGCACTGCTCACGTTCACTCATTCTCTGTCCTTAAAAAAAGGCAAAGGAGACCATTCATCCAGCACTGACTCACCAGCACAAAGTACTATAATTCACTGAAAACTCTGCCAAGCATTGGTATTTTAAAAAAAAAGCTGAAAGAAAAAAGTGGAGTAATGAGCTTCCTTCTTCTACTTGAGTCGGTGCACAAGTCTGTAGAGAGAGTTTTAAATGTAAACATTGCAGCAATGGGAGGAAAGCTTTGATTCTCCTTTATTTGGACTGTACTTTTGCCACCAGTACTTCTAGGTACTCCTCAAAGTGATGGAAGATGTACGAGATGTGTGTCATACGTTTTCAGGAGGGAACTGGTGCCCCTACTGCTCACAAAGGCAATGCACCGATACTAACCATAAACGTGCTCACCCAGCTGCCCTGCCAGCTGGAAAAAAAGGTGTTAAGCAGCAGCTGTCAGGCTACAAAGGAAAGGGTGGTTCTTAGACTGGGAGAAATAAAAATCATTAATACAACCCCAGCGCAAAAAGCATCTCTTCCAGGATTCCTGACTCACTTCCTTGAAACTCTTTCAGCATTTTTGGCTTTATCAGATTGAGGTAAATTTGTTAGTCAGCCGCTACCTACATGAACTGAACCAAAAAAGAAAAAAAAAAAAAAGTTAATTCATTTCTCCTAGCAATGCCAGGAATCCTTCTGGTCAGGCTCAGCCGGAGGCAGATGCAGCGGCATCCCCAATGCCAAGGGAGAGGGAAAGCTGTACCATTTGGGTGGTGCTAATTGGAGTGGGGAAGTACCCCCCTGCACCTTGGTAAATCTGCTGGTGTTAGCTGAGAGGCTGTTAGCAGTTGAGCTTGCACATCGAGGCCCGGATTTTGGCAGGTACCCTCTACTGCAAATATTAGAAGTTAAGCATCTAACTACTCAATTGCATGTATAATTCAGGCAGGTGCATGTATAATTCAGGGAGTTCGCTATCCAAGAGACTTTCTAATTTTTGTTCCCTGTGGTGCTCATGAGCACAAAATTACGGACACTTTTTTATTTTTATTTTTGGTGGTGAAAAACCTGCTGTAAGGGAAACGACGCTGGGATGAAGTCCATCTGAAAATCTGTTCCCCAGTGCTTCAGTATACAAATGTAGATGTTAATGTGTGCTCTGTTTTCAAACCTTGGAGCCTGATTCACTACTGCATTACACCAATAGGAAATCAATCACGTTGTGCTGATACACAACTGGATTAACCCAGAGGTGAATGAAGCTTATTGTTTGCAAGTGCCACTTGCCAAAGCAAAAACTATGCATTAAGAAAAAAAGTATACTTACCTCCTGTATGGAAATTTGGAATTTTTAGTGGCTAAAATGTGAAGAAGAAAGTTAGACTGCATTTCTATACCTCTTTGTTTTTACAGCATAAAATTTCCAGAATATGACGAAGAATATATACAAGTCTTAGCCAGGTCATAATTTAGCATAAAATAAAACAAGACATTTAATCCTGGGGAAAAAAAATGAGAATGGTAGAACTATCAAACTATGTGTGCAATTTCCTTGTGCTCAAATTGCATTTTCTCCCTTCAGTGTTATACGGAACAGGGTCTTGCCCTCTAGATTAGAGACTTTTGCATTAGAGGAAACTAGGTTATGTCTTCCACTGTCAGAGATAGAAATTATGAGCTGGAGTGCATTTTAGCCAGTCACTCTGAAAAATGTTAGCCCAAGGGGGTAATAATTAGAACTGTTTTTGTCAGGTGACTGCATTTTAAGCAGTGATGTGTCTGAGAATCTAGCTGAGGGGTTTAATATAAATATAAATATTTTTTTTCAGTCAGCACTGTTACCAGAATTTTTTTCTTTCTTTTTTTTTTTATTTCAAAAGTAAGCACTTTTCAGAAATTATCTACTAAAATGTAATACCGCTTAGCATTATGGTGACCTGATAATATTATTTCCTTCAGAAACCAATAATTCAGTGCAGTCTGTGAAGTTCATATGTATAGTGAT
The DNA here is from genome assembly GCA_008921705.1 of Burhinus oedicnemus. Lineage (NCBI taxonomy): Eukaryota > Metazoa > Chordata > Aves > Charadriiformes > Burhinidae > Burhinus > Burhinus oedicnemus. Next base: position 320,010 of record VFFE01007052.1, read on the forward strand.
AAACTAGCCCATTATTTCTTATATTCTCCTGCACGTATGCATAGAAAATGCATGCAAATAAAAAATATCTTAAGATTTTTCCGCCTAAAAATGTAAAATACATCCAATTTAATGTAATGGTCTTAATTCACACTAAGAAAATCAGCATTGAGCAAGAGAAGATACCAGAATTAGTGTCCTAACGATAAATAGTCCTGCTTTTCCTTTGAAAACGATGTTCTTTGCCCTTAGATGAAAGGAGAAGCAGGACCAGATTTTGCGGGTGGGTGGTTGTTCTGGTGCCAAACTTGAATTTGAAGTGATGAACTAGTACTGAAGTCAGATGCTGTGATGCCCTACGTGGGAGCGGACGGCTCCTCTTTGGGCAGGGGTGTCCACCCACATGGAGCAACGCCCAGGGCTGAAGGCTCAGCGTGCTCACCATGAAATCCCCCATGCATTGCAGGAAGGACTAGAAACAGCTTCATTTCTTTTGTTAAGCATTTACATAAAGACGGAAGTGCTTTAATTGATGGCAAGAGCTTTGTTCTTGTTTTAATAAAACCTCTCAGTCTTTGATTACCAAACTTACTCCTGAATAATTCATTTACTTTCCCTTTTTCCATCTTGTGGGTATTTAAGAAGTTGTGCTGACATGAAGACAGCTCCTAGCCTGGAACTGCTCTCTGCCAGAGCTAGCAGAGAGGATTTAATGATATTGCTGGCTTCGTGCCAGGCTTTAAATATTGCACATCAGTTCTAAAAGTGGGATCAACTAGGAGTCTGGACTGGCAAAAACAAATCTGAAACCCTGGCCCATAGTTTTTTATCACTTGAGAAATTCCAATCCCACAGGCCCTGCCCACGCAAACTTTACAGCTTCACTTTGCAGATGGGATGGTCAGGTTGCCCAGTTCAATGTAAAAAGATTCATTACATTATTCACCCCCCAAAAAAATAAAAAACTAAATAGTAAAGAATCATTTCAAAATTTCTGGAGGAGTTGCGAAGTATAGACCAGGTCTGCATATTTCAGTGTACCTATTTGCCTCTTCTGTCCGCACAGGCAGGATTCAGCTCATTCCTAAATAATATGCACGGGCCAAATTCTTTTTGCATTACGCCTGGGAACAGGGCCTTCTGTTTCAATAAGTGTCTTATTTGCTTAGAATGAACAGGAGTTGCCTTTATCATTTCGATAGACAGGTAAAGGTTTTCCGTACTACATCTGATAGAGTTTGATTAATTATGTTCTTACTGTACATATGAAAGCATGACTTTATATTCATTATTTATTTAGAGTCAATGTTATGAATTGTTAATTTCTGAATCATTAGAAAATTAACTAAACAAACTAAATCTATACCTAAATATGCGTATACAGTATATGTATTTCTACTGCTAAAAATGAGCAAGAAGTCCAGTTCTGGAATTTGTGCAAACTGTTATTTAGTTTCATATTTTGTTTTTGAAAATATTTTTAAACACATTAACAGCATCCTAAACAGCATCCTAAACACATTAACAGCATCCTAAACCTGTATTCGCTCAGGTTTATAAATTTGCTTCCCCTTACGAAGACATAGAGACAATTTAAATATGAATGCCTTTCCTTCCTTTCTTCTTTCTTTAAATAAGTGCTATAATAGACCCACCAAGGTTAATATTTGTCCTTGCGCCTTCAATGAATCCATGGTAAGAATGTTTTTTATTGCTCTGCCATAGCTAAAATTGCTTAGTCCATGCTATCTATAAGACACATCATTTTTCAAATGAAAACTTCCAAGTTTCATCAGAAAACAGCATATCACTCCCGATGCAAAGCAAATGAGTATTAAAATAAAGGGAACATATGCCAAACCACCTTTAGAGAAATAACCTCACATTTTATAAAAGATGATAAATCCTTTTTTTAAGAAAATATAAAAAACATCAGCCTAGCTCTCCTGAAAGCTTAAGTGTTTGGTTCTGTTAATCCCAAGCAATTTTAATTACTTTAATAAATGTACTTAAATGCATATAGCTGTTGAAATAGTCTTTATTTTGGCCAAGGGATTTTAAAGGGAAGTGTTAATTTTCTGTAACAGTTGAATGTTGACTTTTAGGAAAGAAACAAAGTAGGATACACTGGGTTGAAACAGGACATAGCAACTGCAAAAAAAGGGAAATTTTGTCCATTGTTTCCAACCAAGGTATGTACGTCTATAGAATGCTGACAGAAATCATTCCCCATAGAGTTTCCAACATTTATGTTAGCCCATTCTTTGGCACTGGGTTACAAACTAAAATTAGCAAAGAGATGCACTGGAGAATCACACCAGCCTTGCTTCATTGGTACGTTCCATAACAAACTAATTCTTGAAAGAAATTAGGCTTGTGTCTGAAACATTTAGCGGAATTTCTAGCCTATTGGTAAGGGTTTCTGAGGTTCACCCCACAAAGCCGTGTCCCCACTGCCACTTTCTCCATGACATTCCATTAAGAAATGGAAGCCAAGGAAGGGGTTTACTGAAAGAGCTACAGTTTTGTTCTGGAGGGTTTTCCATTCCAGGACTTCTGCCATCTTTTACAGACCATATTCCTGGCCCAGGTCCATCTGCTCTGGTCCAGATGATGTGCCTAATATGAACGAGTTTACAAAATATATATGGATGGTTTGGTACATTATAAAAAACAGTTGTTATTTTGTCATGACTAGTTATTACCCATAGCTAGAACATCTAAGCATAGTTAAAGCACTTTACATCTTCAGAGAACTTCAAAACAATCAGTGTCCTTGCAAAACATTGCAGTTAAGATGATTTCTACAGGATACATGGAGTGAAGTGTTTCATGGTTTACATGTGGTGAGAGTCAAGTCGTGGACAGATGTTTGTGTAGCTAGAGGCATCACTTCACTTAGCTGGTTGTCATTGGCTGGAAACTAGAAGTAGTTCCCTCCATATGTCAGCCAGAAGTTTAGGACAGTTGAGCTATTCCTTATCCACAACAGCAGATCCCAAGTTAACTCACATTTATGAGGACTTTGAGCTGATAGCACTGACTCCATGCTGAAGTAAATGAGGAGCATTCGCATATCTCTGTACTCTAGGGAATGCCATCTTCCAGCAAAGGACTATTAACGTGTAGGCTGGGAATCTCCAGCCACTCTACCTGCTTTGCAAAGGGAATGCCTTTAAATTATGACTGTCAACATTCAAAAGGCAACACAGATGTCTTCCTTGTCTCACAGCTCTTTACTTATCTCTCTCTATACTGCCAGTCAATGATTATGAGTTGTCCTGACTACCGATCTTACCAAAAACTCCCTCGTCCTTCCTATCTTTGGTCATTTCTTCGTACCCAACAGTATAACTGATACCAGTGTCTTTGTAATGCATTGATTCTTCCTGGATTACTCTAGTCCATTAATAGGGGTCTCTAGTGACTACAAATACAAAATATAACTGGATGGAATACATGTATGTCTCTTTTGCTGATTGCAGCTCAGAGACTGGGGTCTTTCACTGGGATCCTCTTGCTGGTGTAGAACTTCTGTCCTACAGACTTACCCTATGGCACTTGGGGGAGTATAGAAGCTTTAAGAGGCAGCTCTCCTCAATAATGAAAAGGCTACTTTCAGGCATAGCTTTAACAATAGGACAACCTTCAGTTTCAGGAGGTTGTCCTCCCCTTTCCTGAAACTAACCTTAACTATGATAGTAGCTTTTTTTTTTTTTTCCCCTTCTTTTCACAAGTACATAGAGTTGAATGAGAGTTCACATTCTTATTTATCCAGTTATCATACAAACCTACTGTTTTCTGATGTACACAACTTGCACAAATTTAAAGAGACACTGTTGAAATATAATCCCCCTTTAAGGGTTCTTAGGCTTTTATAAATTCATGGTACGTGCCAAGGCTTTATGTGAATTTTCTCATAGCAAAGGCTTCAGTACTCACTCTGTTAGGAAAAAAAAAAAAAAAAAAAAACAAACAGTAAATAAATAAATGCCCAGATGCTCACAATTAATCCTACCCTAACAACCAGTGTGTGCCCAATTAAAGACATTAGCTAAAGAACAAAGTTGCCTTGTCAAGGTTGTTATGCGAGTGAGTTAAAACCCCATGCTACTATTATGAGAAATGCAGTCATTTGTACATCAGGGGGTGTTAAGCTGGCAAGTACTTTAGGATCTACTGGGATGAGAGGTGCTGTAATTGAGAAAACACTGAAAAATGAGGCAAATGTGGGATTTGCAAGGAAGAGAGAAGTGATATCCTTGACGATGCAAAAAGACTGTAATGAATTGTGTTTACTAACATATAAACAGAAGGTGAAGCAATAACAAAATCAGTAGTCATATGCAAAAGCATCCTTCCAGTGAGTGCAATGAACTTTGTCATCACTTATAACACAGAAAATAGGAGAAAGCTATCTAGAAAAAAATTAGTTTGTCCACCTCAGAAAATGGACTATTGCAGAAAAACATGCAAATATGAATCTTCACAGATTGCACTGCTCTCAGCACATCCCAGGTTTGCCACTTCACAGGCAAACCCCTGGTAAAAAAAAAAAAAAAAGAAAAAAAATCTAATTTCTTACCTGAAGTCATGATTCAACAACCAGAAGAAATCTTGAACAAGTTTGTGAAAAGTGGAAGTAATATATCCTTGTGGTCTTCTGGCTCTTCTCAAACTGACATGCCTCAAGCAGTTGGTTTTGTGGGTTCAGTTTCAGACTTCAACAGAAAGCTACAAAGAATCTCAGATTGTGAACTGATGCTTCCATTACACAGAATGGTTTGATGTGGATTTTGGGATCATTTGTGGTAACATGGTTCGCAGTGGGTTTTTTAAGTCTTTTCAGAAGAAAAGTATGACCCTGCTTGAACTTGCTTTATTCCTGGAGGTGGTTTGACATCTATGTCTTTCTAAGTCATGGCCTTTCCTAACAGTTGTTAGACTTTCATAAACTGGTTTACTTGGAACAGAATTCCAAGAAAAATTGAAGAGGACAAACTGGGAAACATAGCAAATAGTAAAGAAAATGTCCCTTTTTTAAGTTTTTGCTCTAATTGGGATGGTGCCTTCTTCACTTCAAACACCTCACATTTCCTGGTCCTTATATATGAGTAAAAGTCTACACATAATATATTAAATAAATCAGCATCTACCCCTTTCACATAATTTGTGGCTTCTTTACACCTGTTGGTTTTGAACTCCATGATCTCTAATATCATGGTTAATTAAAATGCAATTGAACATTACTAAAAGATCTGAAGGCCATATCCAACATCTTTGACTCTTATTTTACACTTAAGACCTGGTTCTTTTGTCCTTTTTAATTTTACGTACCAGACCAATCAACAACAATCTGCTAGGTTATTCTTATATCCATTGCTAACATTTAAAAAAAGTCTTGCTCTTAATCCTTTACACTCAAGACTGAGTTACAGCGCTGTGAGAAGGCTCCCTGCCTTCCAATCAGATCCAAAGGCAAAAAATATTTCCAAAATGTTCAGGTTACAAATCTTCATATTTCCCTCCCTATGCCGGCCCTTTATATGAGGAAAAATTGCATTTAAATAAATGAGCAGCGCTCGGCCAGAGATGTGCGTTATTGCTCGCACTTGTGGAATTCAAACATCAGTTTGGGCAAGGGACGTTTTGTGGAACAGGGACCGCAGGATGTGGGCTTCTGTCTCCTCGGTCAGCTGATTCCACATTTAAACCTTCACACAGCACTTTGCTCTAGCAGCTATTTTCACAGGACCAGGAAAGAATAACGGTCTGGTCAAAACAGGTCACAGTGACAGAATGAAGAGATGGACTGGAAGGTTTGGCAGGAGCGACTAAGTAAAGGAGAGGGAATGTCACTCTGCTTTCCTTACGCTGTTTACATACCTTTAAAGTTAGAGGAGTGTGCGCTCTCCCTGCCGCAGCACTCATCGAGAAGCAAAACCTGTCAGAGAATCTTCCTCTCCCGTAGATTTCATATTTGCTTTTTGTTTGGTTTTTGGTTGTTTTTTTTTTTTTTAAATGAAATAAGAATCATTTAGGCAAAAAAGCACGTCTTTTTTCTTTTGTGTCTGACAGTAGGTTTATAATGGGAGCTTTGTGCTGCTTTTGGATTTCTTTTTGTAATATTAGTAAGGTGAACTAATAAAGCAAAACACTTGCTCAGCCTGTGATGATGCTGTGGAGATTCAGTGTATGATACCTCTGAGACCAAGCATCTCACAGGTCTGTAGGATGGGCCGCGTACCTGCAAACAAGACTTCTAATAATACAAATATACATAATCCAAAAATGTTTGTGAAAAGAATATACTATCTTGAACCCAAAGCTTTATGCAAATCACCCACCCTCAGGAAGCATGAAGAAACACTAGCAGGTAATAGATTCCCTCACTGTGCGTAGTGGTGCATCTTTTTCTTAAGCTAAAGCATCTATGAGACTCAGCAGACCACAGCCTTGATTTAGGATGTCAATACTTATGTTCTTTTTTATTTGGTGCTGACTAGTATGACCTAAAATAACAAAAACTGGCATAAGCATTCTGCATCTGGTCCTTCTCTATTCAGCTGTCTTCATTTCAGCCAGAACTTAAAAATAACAAAAACAACTTTTCTTTAAAAAGACATGTTAGCTGTTTTGCCTCTATATACGGTTACTTTTCAGATTGTTTTAATCTGGTGGATAAGGTCAGCTAGATCCTGAGCCTATATATTTTGAATGTTCTGCTCTTTAGTTGAAAACTATTCATAATTTGTGTTGCGTTCACACAACTATGCATAAGCTCTGCACTGTGCTGATGACAGGAGTTTATCTGCAATTCCCTTCCACCATTCTGTTATCCCAGCATTTTTTCAGGTTGCTGTTTTATATAAATTTAATTCAACAGTGTTTTTCTTGGCTGTGCAAGAAGTAGCCATCCAGGAAGCTGAGCCTTATTCCAGGACCTCAGCTGACATTTTAGACGACGCTGAAACAAAAGCACTGCAGTCAATAAAAGAGAACCATATTGACTGGAGCTGCCGAATACAATCCCTGAATGGACCCAATGCAAGACCTTGCATTACAATATAGGTACTAACTTTGGGAATGTGTCGGGTATGGACTGGCTATTCCATAAAGCTACAGGCTTCTACAGCAGTGACATAAAAAAGACAATCCTAACAGCAGATCAGATATTATTCAAAAATAATTTTCAGAAGAGCTAGCAACAAAGCTAAAAATTCCTCTGAACTAATGGAAATTTCCGTTTAATATTTAAAGCCAGGCTTTGGTTCTGGACCAAGCAGCTATTCAACACTCTTAGCTGTATAAAACCATGATTCTAAATCAGATGAAAGGTAATTGTGCCAAAGCATCTAATGGACTTATTTAAACAGCACAGCAAAATAAGAAGGTGTTAGTTCAGGGGTTTCTTTTTCTTTTTTTTTTTTTTTCCCCAAATTGTGTTAATAAAATCTTAAGAAACCTTTTATCCCATAAAAGGTTATGTTTTCATACATGCTGTTTATGCTTTCAAAAGGGACAGTATTCAAGTCCCGATACTTCATCATATAGGAAGCACTTAAAACATCCAAGGCTGCCTCTGAAACAAGCTTTCAAGAGCAAGAAGTTTTGCCAATCCCATTTGAATTTTTCTTGAGGAAAGTGCTCTTTTATTAACACCCTCCCCTTTCCTGGACTGGGTAAAAATGGCCTCAGTATTCTTGTGGGAAAAATGAACATTCCCCCAAAGCTTTGGAAGATATAGCAAAAAACAGTGCTTCTTGCCAAGAATAAAATTGAGCAAGTCTGAAATGTTTAGAGCTTCTGAGCTTCAGTGGTATGTTTCTTTTAGACAAAGCATTTGTCATAAGTAGCATGTCTGCTAGAGTATGATTTATGCTACTGGACTGAAATTGGCTGAATAATTTATGCTGTTTATTGTTCAGTAAAGATTTTTCAAAAAAAGTAGAACAAGCAGTGTGAAAAAATGGGAGACAGACAAAAGTATATATTGAGGAATGTTGGTAGTCTTAAGGAAAAAAAAAAGTTATTTTCTACATTTAAAGTTAATAAAGTGAATCCAAGGGGAAAGCACACCTTACCATATGGACAATTCTAATAGGTGAACATTGTCAGCATTTTCAATGAAACCAATTGGCTAAGAAAAGCTGCCAAATAGGTGTGAAATGAGGTGAAATTACTAGGGAAACACTTTCTTTTAAGGTACTTTGCTTTGTTCCTTGCAGTGCCTTGCAGCAAAAAATTTAATTTAAATACTGAAAATGGAAAGGCAGCTATATTGATTTAAATTTGCTAAGAAAGTCTCGGAATCTATTTCCTCTTTCTCAGAATAAGTACATAATGTATATATAAAGATGTACATGTGAAAAATAGATATTATATATATAATACCTTCAACTTTTCTACTCTTTATGTGTGAATCACAGTTTGTTAGAACCTACCACTATGTGTATTAGCATAAAACACATAACTTGAATTGTCAGTTTATAAAATTTTCAGAATGTATGATTATGGTTCTGCTCTTACTCCAAATTTTTACACAGCTTGTATGATTTATTTTATCTGTTGAAACACTGGTTTTATGTTAACACATTTTTTTTCCTTTTTTAACACATAAATTTAATACCATGAGCCTATTGCAGAGGCAGACTTGCAGACAAAAGGATGGATGGATGGATGGATGGATGGATGGATGGATGGATGGATGTGCAGAAGCAGGGGGGGGAGCATGTGGCTCAGTTCAGCCGCAAGTATTTCACTGATAACTCCCTGTACACTGTGACTAAAAATATTTGAAATGTTTACAGGCTGCATAATATAAACGTTTGACATATTAAAGCAGACTCCTATCAGCTGCTCAGTAACCATTCCAGTGAAACTCCTTAAAAGAAATCAAGCAAAATCACAGCCACCAGTCTGCTGTGCTGTTTCTAATTTGAAGGCAAATTCATCTCTGACACACAGCAGATTCCATGCAGGTGGAAGCAAGCCCCTCACTGCTCCTCTCTCTGCCAGTCAAATTATGTCATCAGTGAAGGATCACTGGTTTTTAATGATACGGTGGCCTCCATACTGAGAAGCAGGTCCTCGCAGAGCAATATGCATAGCCAATAAAATGGCTGTCACCAAATTACAATTGACACTTAACATCACTAAATCTGCGGTGTAATTCCTTGTGACAGTTGCGTAGGTATATTAGAAGAAAATAATTTACTTCAAACCCAGCATGTAAGACACATTTTCCTGAGTGTAATTCATGTCACATTTACAGTAGCCAAAGCAAGCAGTCTCGAGGCAACCTTAATCTGGGAAGAGATCATAGATACTAACATGTTCATTGAAGTATGATTATTTATGCGTGCAATAAACAAAGCTAGAGCAGTTGTTCATTGTAGGTTTTAATTGTTATTGGGGATTTTAATTGTTATTGGGTTTTAAATGAATATTAGCCTCTTTTGCTTTAGGGATTAAGAAAACTATAAATACAAAGCAACATTTCAAACAGAAAACTGGCATCGGCTGGAAACATCTCGATGTTTTTCTGGACCAGAAGCCAAATACAAGCATATAATTTGTTACTTCTCCTCCTCGCTCTCCCCACGTAACCCATTGCTGTATGTGAATTTAAATATCCACATCCTTTAGCACATATTACCACATGCTATGCGCGTTTAACTCCAGAGATGGTAATACACATGGGGAGCTCCGGCACGGCAGTGGACATCCATACCTCTTCTTCCTCGAGGCGATAGTGTTGTTGAACAAAAGGCAGGAAAGACAAAAACACTTTCCTCTGGCTTACCTGTTTTGATACATTCACCCCAAGCCGATTTGCAGGGAGAACCCACTCCATCCTTATAAGCATATATAAATGTGACAGAGTTAAAGGTCTTCACTCCTCAGGATGAAGTGGTTTGAATGCCTAGTGAAATGGGACTGCAAAAAATTCATTCCAACTTTGTCTCCAGGCAATTCACCTTTGGCCCAGTGATGATATGAGTCTTTCTGCTGATGGGGAAGGTATAATAAGTCAGGTCAGACAGTCGTCGGCAGGCAGAGGCCTATTTGTTAGCAGAACGAAGCAGGTGTAGCATTTTGTGCTAGATTAGCTCATCCCAGCATGAGAATTACCTTACTGGAAGCCCTCAAGGTTACACATGAAATATATGAGGCAGGTGCTCGTTCTGCAAACGGCCCCTGTTGTACAGGTAAGTGGGTTTATTTTAAAAAGCCAAATATGAGAATATGGATCAACGGGTGTGAATTTTCCCCCGTCTTACACACCAGCCTGCAAATGAAAAGGTTGCCAAGGTCCTCATTTGTGTGGCTGCCCTCCTACGCTGGGACGCATCAGACCAACATGAGGGTGTGTCTCTTGTCCCACCCTTTCCTTTACAAACCATTAGACAAAAAATGAACACAATTAGAGGCCAGTGCTCAGAGTCCCTGCTACTTTGTCCCGTCTGCTATCAGACATGGAAAATTAATCAGGAAAACAGCAAAAAAAACACCAAAAAAAAAAAAAAAGGAGCAGAACTCCTCCACCC